>ML781578.1:757180-797534 GCA_009831015.1 Picea engelmannii
AGTGGCAGACATATTTACAAAACCACTTCCACGGGAAGCCTTTGAATATCTTCGCCAAAGACTTGGAGTTATTTCTACTCCAAAAATGAATACTTTTTGAATGATTATCTTATATGTCTTAGATGTACACGAGGAAGCACCATAAGAGGACAATCTGTCAAGGGGAGAAGCCCCAGATGGAAAGATACCTTTGCCATTGATGAAAAAGGGGGAGAGATTTATCAGAGGCAGAGGATAGAGGCATGGTTTTAGAGGGAGCATGGGTGATATGATTTCAGTGTTGCATCAGAGTGTTTCCATCAATGCCAAAGGGGGATATTGTTGATTAAGGTTGGTTGTCATTGATGTCAACCCTTGAAGAAAGACCCATAGAACAAAGGTTTGGGTAATGGACCCAATAGTGTTTGATGTAAATATGACTCATTATTGTTTTTTCATGGTTGATAAGAAGTAAATATGGATGAACCCCAAAGTGGTCCCCTTATGGTGAAAGCCCTCATGGGAAGACGCTTTATGGAGTAAGAGAACCCATGCTTAATTGTGGAATAATGATATGAAGGAAAGTGAATTTTTCAGGGAAAATATCCTAGATGGATAGCTCTTGTCATGTCATTTCCGGTGTTATGTGGAATGTCACATAATTCCTCACGGTTAGAGAGTTATGGCCATGAGAAGTTGGAGACCCCAGGTTTGGGTAATCGACCCAAGTTTGTTTAATGTGTAACAGTATGAGTTATGATATATTTTCAGATAATACTATTCTATATGGATAGTACATGGCATGTCATTTTTAGTGGTATGTAGAACGTCACATAACTCCTCACGGTTTGAGAGTTATGGCTATACGAAGTTGGAGGACCCTCTAATGTCATCTAGAAGCCCCAAAAGGTCAAAGTAATCAAAGTGGTTTAAGAGATTTTAAAAGGTAAATAATAAAGTGAAGTGATGAGTGTATTATAATTGAAAGTGAATACAAAATAAATTGTTTCAATAATAATTTTAATGGAGAAATTAGAAGTGGACCCAACCAGAAAATAAGGAAAGTGGGGCCAAGTGACCTAGAAGATGTTTTTAAGGAAGCTACTTGGAGAGTATAAATAAGAGGCAAGGATCCCTAATTTGAATCAAAATTGAGCATATTGAATATCTATAGGTGTTTGAGGTATACAAATGATATCTAAGCCGTAATTCGGAGGAAAGTGAAGAAAAGAAGGCCGAAATGCAAGGAAGGATAAATTCTTTTGATGGTGCTTTCTAAGGTATGCTATTTTCAGGTCATCTCACCATTTTTGCTATAATTTTTTTTCTCTAATGATTAAGATCCTGAAATTGATATGCAAGTGAGAAAACATATCCAAGTATCTGTGGTTAAAAATTGATCTTGTGTTTCTTTTTATTTTGGGAGTTACACTCTGTGGAAAATAGGGTTTGTGGCCAGTCCTGAAACTAGTCAAAATCAGGTGTTTCGGGTAAAAACGTCATAACTTCTTCATAACAAATCCACATTTAGTGAGACAAAATTTTTTGGTTACATTATAGTCTTTGGTATGTTGTGTAATAGTTTCAGATCATTTCATCAAATATTTTGTGCGGGGCACGCTCTACAAGGTCACTTTCTAGAATAAGCCACAATTCAGCAAGGCATGCCATTTTTTCTATAACTCCTTTTCTGAGAGGTTTCAAGTAGTGAGACTTGGATAAATTGCATAAAAAACACTTAATAACATTATGTATCGGCTTCAGATATTTATACATTACAGGTTCAAAGTTATGATTTCTTCAAGTTAGGGTTGTTGACTAATCCAAAACTAGGCATGTGAGACTAAAGAAAAGTTTGATGAAAATGCTAGTCTATTATTTTTAAAGTTAAGGAAGGTTTGTAGGAATGTGATCATATACAACAGGTCTATTACAGAGCTACAAATCATATTTGGATAATGAAATTGATGAAGGATTTTGGTTGAGTTACATGTTGAGTACATGGTTGAGACAAGTAGTTGATGAGTTGGCACACATACCTGAGGTGTATAGTTGATGATGTTGGTACATATTGACGAGTCATAGTTGATGACTAGTTGACACATGATTGGTACATACTTGGTACATTGTTGGATGCACTTATTTATGGTACAAGTTGATTACAGGATTGTGCATGGCTGATGCACTTGTTTATGGTACAGGTTGATTACAGGTTGGTGCATGGTTGATGCACTTGTTTATGGTATAGGTTGATTACAAGTTGGTGCATGGTTGATGCACTTGTTTATGGTACAGGTTGATTACAGGTTGGTGCATGGTTTATGCACTTGTTTATGGTACATGTTGATTACAGGTTGATGCATGGTTGATGCATGGTTCAGATTTATTGGTACAGGTTTACAACGGTATATCTCACAGTGGTAGTGTGACAGTGGTTCCATCATTCTACTTCTACTTCAGGGTAGCAGGACGGGGCAAGGAAAGGTGGTTGTATCCACCTTCCGGTTGTAGCCGAAGAACATAGGGGGTTGTATCCTCCTTTTGGTTGTAGCCAGAGAATTGGGGAGTTGGAGCCTCCTTCCAGTTACAACTGGAAAACAAAGGAAGTTGGTTCTTCCAATGAATGTAATTATTCAAGACATATAAGAAAAAGCATTATGTGGTTTTGTCCCGATTTGGGTTTCCACGTAAAACACTGGTGTACTGTGTATGTGTATGATTTTTCATTTGTTCATTGCTTATTTACTCTACATTTATTTGATAATAATGCTTCATTGATATAGCACTTGGATTATATGGTTAAAAGGGACTAAATTGCTCTATTATTGATTCACCCCCCCTCTCAGTAATCCAACAGTACATGTGAGACACTTTCCTTGAATTTGACACTACGCTCAATGATGATCCAATCCGAGGAATAATCAATGAGTCTATATCCCTTCACACTATTGGGGTATCCAACAAAAATACACTCTATGCTCTATGGATCAAGTGCCTTCCTCTTCTTAGAGGGAATCCTGGCCCATGTATGTGAACCGAAAATACGAAAGTGGGTCACTTCTGGTTTAAGGCCGCTCCAAGCCTCATAGGGGGTGTTATCCTTGACAAATCTATGGGGAGATATGTTTTGAATGTAGGTTACACAATTAACTTCTTTGGTCCATAATCTCTGTCGAACTGACTTTTCATTTATCATGCAAGATTCCATCTCTTTTACAGATCTATTTTTTCGCTCAACAACTCCGTTTTGCTACGGAGTATAAGGAACTATGTGTTGCAACTCAATCATTTCCTCATGAAAACTATTATGCATCTCATGATTGACATACTCTCCCCCTTTATCGTTTTAGAGGAATTTGATTGTCTTTCATGATTGTGTCTCAACAAGGGATTTGAAATATTAGAGGTGTTGAAATACCTATGATTTTTTCCTAAGAAAGAAAATCCATGTGAAACATGAGAAATCATCAACAAAAATGAGAAAGTACCTTTGTTTATTGATTGATGGATGTGGAAAAGGGTGCATGATGTCACTATGGATCATATCTAAAGGAGAGGAAGCCTTCCGAGTCTTTCCTTTGTCGAATTTCTCTTGAGGGTGTTTTCCAAGAACACATCCCTCACAAATTCCTTTGGAGAAGTGGATGTTGGGTAGACCATAAACCATTCCCTTATTGTTAATTTGTTGCATATATCAGAAACTTAAATTCCCTAACCTTTTGCGCCATATCATACTGATTTCATCAACATGGGTAAGCAATAACGCAAAATCTGGTTCAATAAATTCAGAAAAAGTCTATAGTCTAGATTGATGATTTACCTCATTTGTAGCAACCCTGGAATTGGTTTTCATGTCATATATATCCACTTCATCGGGTGTGAATATGACTCTCTTTTCAGTTCCATAGTCTATCATATGATACACAGAGAGAATATTGACGAAAATTTCGAGAACGTGAAACACATTTTTGAATCTTGTGTTTGTGAGTTCAATTCTTGCTTTGCCTATGACCTCGACTGGATAGTTATCCCCCATCAAAATAGGAGTAACTTTGCATGCATCCAATTAAGAATAGACTTATTTTGTGGAAACCATGTGGTGTGATTCCCCTGAATCTATGATCCAACCATTAGGAGAGGAGTTTATGGCAATCAAGGCATGGCTAGAATTGTCTTTCTTGGGATTCTAATCTTCTGCCTTCTTCTTCTTGGCACCCTTGGGGATGTGATATCCAAGGTTGTTTTGCTGAAGTATTTGAGTCATTAGATATATATGTTTCTACATACATGCATATTGTGTATGGAATCATTTATGGAAGTAAGTGCATTTCTCCCATTTTCTTCCCTTTCCACCTTTTAATCTGGAGGCATCGTTGAAGGCTTTTGAGTACCCTTTCTTCTTCAGATTTGCATGTGCTTTCCTTTTGTATTTGTATTTAGATTTTTTATATTGATGACCACTTCCATCTTGCAGAGTAAGTGCATGCGCCTTTTGGCCTTTGATTTTTCCCTTTTTGATGATCTTGTTTTTCTTTTGTGTCAGAGATTAGATAAAGTACTTAAGAGAGGGCATCTTCCAGGTGGCTCCAGAGGTGAATTTATCTGAATGAAATGTGGATATGAATAATGAATATTCTGGACCAAGTTTGGAGAGAATGGTGAGAACCATTTGTTTCTCCTCCTTAGATTTATCAAACCCGCAAGCCTTGTGTTGCGACAACAAATCGTTCTATTTGGTAAATAAATCTTGGATATTGTCGAATCTTTTTGTATCCAATGTGAGAAATTACACCTCGATAATGTGTCCCCTCATATCGTCCTATTTTCCAAAAATCCCTTCCATAGTGGTCCAGGATTCATTGGGGGTTTTACAGAAGGATATGTGAAAGAGAAGTTCAGGAGAAATGAGACTGCATATTGTTCTCAATGCTTCATCCATTCCATTTAGATACTTGTATTTTTCGATGGTTGATGTTGGTTCTACCTTTGTGTTGATTGCTAACCTATACATTTCTCTTCTTTGAAGATTCATTTTCATATTCTCCTTCAATGCAAATAAGTTGTAAGGTGTAAGAATGAATTCTTTTGGAAATTCCATTTTTCCGATGTCTTCAATCTTCAGTACCTGCAAAAATAATTTAGTGTGTATTTTCCCTAATAGTACATTGGCTATGATACCATGTAAATGTGTTTAACCTAAACATAATAGATATATCTATGAATTTACCTACAAAGTTGCAGAGAAAATAGAAGAAAGGACTAGCTGGAGAGAAAGAATGGAAGATTTTTCATTAACCAAATGAATGAATGATAATTTACATATGATATACTCTTTATAAATCAATCAATGTGCACTGGAGGAGAATACAATGTGCCATAGTGGTGGTATAGAGTGATTTGTACACACACCATCAGTTATGGGAGTAAATTTACACCTAGTCTAGTCTCTCGGGAAGTTACGATAGTGAAATTCCACCTATTTGAGTTAACAACTTAACTAGTCTATGAGTATTCATTTAACTGAATGAAACAAAGTGAAGTGAGGAGAATATTAGGTAATCATGCGTAATGAGATATTCTAGTGATGATCCCAAGGAAAATTTTCATTATCTGTTGATGATCCCAATGTTGCATGGTGATAATCCCAATGTAGCATCTAGATTCCACTCAACTAATCAAACTGATGTGAAAACTAAAGACAATATTCTCCTCAAGGAATATTCTTCCTAAACTTTAAGAGACTGGATAATTACTAATAAACATAGGAAAACCTTAGGAAAAATAAATCCTAGGTCTGTGTGAAGTAACTCCAACATCAATATCTCAGCCGAGAAAATATATAACCCAATTTTTTCCCAATCATCTAGGCCATCTTGAAAATATAACATTTTCCCTTGATTACGCTTCATCAAGTAACCACTAAAGGTAGCTCTATGTCTCCTTTTCCATAGGAAAGGGAGACCTATAAGTTGTCTAATATTTCACATTTATCTCTAGAATGCTACACCATTATCGAATTGTTCCAATAATAACACCTATCAACCTTATGAGCCTCAACAACCACCCATTATATTTATATTTTAGAATAAATAATAATGGGCCCCTTTTGTTTATTTTCAGTTTCTTTGATTTTTCATTTTCAATTTTTATAGTATTTATTTCAAAATAATCTTTAAAAAACAAAATAAATACAAGAAATTAAAAAAAAGAAATAAAACTCATTGGGGATACCCCAATGTCCCTATCTCCTAACATCCTTATTTACCCATTGAATGAATTTGTTAAATACCGGATCAGATCTCTCCAGAAGTTAAAATTTTAATAAAGATCCCCAAAATCCCGGTATCTCGAGCTCTCGAAACCCTGACTAATCTAATCATATGGCTCTATCGGATTGGTCCTTATTTTTATTTACATTTTAATAAAATATACTTCGATCAATCGATGACCCGGTATCCCGATATTCCAAGTACTCAACATCTCGATAGTTGGTGATACTAAACACCATATCGACATTACTAGATGAGACCTTGTCTCAATTTTTAATTCACAACGCCATGATCCTTGATTTTGGGTAATACTAAATCTTGATTTTCTTTCACTGCATCTCATTGTTTATAAATAAAACAAAGATCTCTTGATACCTTGATTCCCTGGTATCCTAGTGATGATAGTTCCCAAAGCATATCACATCGGAGGTTACTCCTAGGTTCATACACTTTCTCTTCAATAAAAAATTCGATCCCTGGTGCCCTGATTAAGTGATAAATCACTAATTAAAATATCCAATAAAAAATAATATGCATGTTGGATTGGAATTCACTCTTTAATTATATAAGTGTATTCCTTAAAACCTCCCGATGACCTGGTACACGATAATGGAATTCCCCTCACATGTTTAAATGAGGTAATTGTCGTGTCCTTCATTATGGCTCTTTCATGACTATTACAAACCTTAAATGAACATTAATGAAGCATTGATTTCAAAGTTTTAATGCATTAATCTGTTCCAACTCATGCATAAACACATTAAGGTAAGTTCTATCCTGAAAAGCAGCGCGTGTGGCAGGATTTGCGGAAATGTGATGCAAATGTGGAGAAACCTAGCCATGTTAGGGTTATGTTGTTGGAATGTATTGAAAGGGGTTTTAACCCATTTTTGTAATATAAATAGAAGATGTTTAAGGTAGATTGGAAGATCCTATCTATTCTTTTTCAATATATTTGTGTAACTTCTTACATGAAGAAAGTACTTAGAGAACCTTTTTGGAGTTGAAGTCTATTTTGAGAGTTGTGGAGCTCAGATGGAGTCAATATGGATATGTAGTTGAGGGTCAGGTCGTAAGCTATGGAGCTTCGTGTGATCCTGGTCTACCTCACTACTCTCTATTATCCTATGATGTAATGCATGCAAGGCCTTTTTGATGAACACAAAATAAGCATAATATCTTTGTGGACGTAACCCTAGGGGGGGTGAACCATGATAAAAACCCTATGTTGCATTGTGTATGAATGTTTTATTATTTTTTCAATTATGGTTGAATGATTATATAGATGAATGAATGGCTTAAATTACATCTCACATTATAAGTATGTATAAAGAATGAAAATTATGAATGAATGAATTAGTATATTTAATGAATGGTATGATAGAATGCATGGATAAGTAAAAATAGAAGTAAGAAGAACAACCCCAATCCACTCCACGACTGAAGACACATGCATTCGGAAGTCACCCATAAACCATATCGGGTGAGACTAAATTGTGCATTCTATGCATAATGTAGCCTTTTGGTTTACCAGAATGGTTGATGATGAAAAGGGTTTTGTTGGAGAACTAAGGTAGCATCTGAGTCTGCCCATACATCCAACAAACGATTTTTTTTCTGGCTAGAACTCAAAAGGAGAGCCAGGAAGGGGTTTGGTGAAGAATATGCAGTTGTAGTAAGGGATGTTCAGACTATGGAATCCTATGAAGAAATATATTGAAAGATGGTTAGAGACAAAGAAGTTTGAGTTCGGGAAGAAAGATAATAAGGGTTCCAGGTATACTCTGCGTTAGTAACTACAGAGGTATGTGTTTACTGATTTGCATGAAGCATATTTTTGTTTCTCTCTAGATTTATTACAAGAATGTTTATTGAGGTTGAAGGATTCCCATCTGACTAATCAGATCAGGCTAGTATAGTGGACTACTAAAAATATTGCGCAGTTAGAAAAGGTTAATAACAAATTCACGCACGTAGTGGATTTCTGGCTAGACACCATTATTGTGCGGTTTATCAGTGATTTTGTAGTAGATATAACAAATTCATACACTACTCCAGAGAAATATTTCTTAAGGGGACCCAGAGGGAGGTACATCAGGTCACTTTACACGTCGATGAAGATCTTATTACATGATAAAGGTGTGATGACTATGGAATTAGACATCTAGATCACTCTGTGTTCATGGGGGAGTTGGGGGAATCATTAAGTAAGATATTAGAAATGGAGACGAGTCTCGAGATTATCTAGAAGGAGGAAGCAATGAATCCCATCATGATGTATGATGAACAGATCAGGGAAATCATAAGGAATGTAGGAGTGATGTGCAATAAATGACCCTACCAATATAAGATGAATAATAAGAATAGGGAAGTAGTTGAATGAGAGCACTTGGAAAGAGATGAGGAAGAGGTAGAGGATCTTTGTGCCACGGGGAATATTGAGGATATATTGTGTGCCATATATGAGTGGAAAACCATAGGTATTGGGTCTGGCATAGAAGAAGGATCTCCATTCCGGATCTGAATTAGTGTGTGGAACACACAACCCCATCTGTGACTAAGACAACTGAAGAAGAAAAAGTAGTTAACTAAGAAATGATTAGTGGTAGAAGAATTTTTTTAGGATGTGTGTCCAGTAGTATAAGTGTAGGTTCAACAAGTAGCATTCAAGTATCTACACCATGCGGAGGTGGTAGTTCAACAAATTTAACAATAGCAGGAAAAGATCCAACTATTAGGTTACCGGAGTTCCAAGGCGAGGGGTCAGATGACCCAGGAAAGAATTTGTTCATTTTTGAGAAGATATGGGCAACGAAGAAGATTACAGACGAGGACACAAAGTTTTTGCAGTTGGAAATCATATTCAGGGACCATGCATTAGACTAGTACATGGGTTTCGCAACAAATAATCCAATGGGAACACCTACAACTATAACATATGGGAAGAGGCAGTTAATAAATGAATTTCATAAGCCAAGATTAGAAGACCAATTTATGAATGAAATGATAGAGATTAAGCATAAAATAGGAGAATCATTCTGGGAATTAGACCATAAGTTCAAGAGGATAAAAGATAACTTAAACTACACTATTATTGATACACAACATAGACACCTATTTGTTAATTCTTTGTTGCCACACTTGAAGTATCCTTTGAGACAACATAAATTCCAATGTCACACTAAGGCTCTATAGGCAGCCTTACAACTAGAATAAAACTAGTACAAGCATACAGATATAGTTGTGGATGATATGAAGCAATATCTGAAGAGGTTAACATTCGAGTTGAATCATAACAAAGGAAAGGACAAAAGAGAATATGTCTATTGTACAATGTGTCGGACATAAAGCCATCACAAGAATGAGTGTCCATTATTTTCCTAGTATATTGGAGTGGGTATGCCAAACCATTTAACTTTAGGAGGACCATGGTGTGATATTTGCAAAACACATGGGAATGATCCTTATCATTTATCCCTGATGTAGAAGTACCAAAGAGTACATTTTGTAACTTTTGTAAGTCAATAGGACACAAAGACAAGGACTGTAGAACCTTGGAGATGATGAAAGAAAGAATTGCAAATACATATAGGGTGTAGGATGAACATGTAGCGGGAAACACTGCGCAACAGTCACAATATAATAATGCACAACACCCACAATATAATCATGTGGAACATTTTGCATCACAACCACAATATAATGTGCAGTAGTTTCAAGGGAAACAATCATATAATCCTACACAGTAGTGTGCAACACCACCATAGTACAACAACGCACAACCACAGTATAATTAGGGACCACAGTATAACACACCGAACAGAGATAATCAATGAAACAAAGGAGTATTCAGAGGATGAGGTCGTGGAGGAAGAGGATTTGGAGGAGGTAGAGGACCAGTTGTTTTTCATAACTATAAGAAACCAGGGCACTATGCAAGAGACTGTACACAACCACCTGTGACATGTATGTATTGTGGCACAACAAACCATGAAACAAAAGATTGTCCAACACTTTTGATAAAGATACAAGACAAGAGGAACCAAACTAATCAGAATGTGCAATCGATCGAGGTAGAAAAAAAAGAAGAATATGATAAGAAGATTAACATTGTTACTAGAGGTGGAGCTAATACAGGAGAATATGCAGACACGAAGGATCAGGATCAGTACCAGTGGATCAGGAAGAATACAGTGCATGAACAAATGTTTGATGCACGCAAAGATAAAGACATATTTAAAGAAGCTACAGAGGAGATTCTGAAAGAAAATGTTGCATCTACATCAAGAACAAAGAAAGTAGATGAGATACCAATGTATGACATTCCTTCATTATTTGATCAGACAAGTAAAGAGAAACCTTTAGAGCAAGTAACTTGAGAAAATTTTTGAGATTATTTGTAAAATTGTTGAATGATCAAAATTCCTTACAAGTATTGCAAAATTTGTTAGAAAAGTGTAATTTTGGGGAGGAAGGGGTAAACAAGGTAAATTGTTCCATAAAAAGAGAAGAACCAGTAGGGAATTCATATTGAATTCCAACATTGGAGATTTCAATATGGGGGATATAATACTAGATATAGGATCTGAAGTCAATGTTTTTCCAAAGAAGACATGCGAAGCTATGAGAGAACCTCAATTAGGGTATTCACATATTCAGTTGAAGTTGGAAAATAAACATAGAGTGGTGCCAATTGGTAGGTTGAAGGGGCTTCTAGTATATCTAGATGGTGTGCACACCATGGATGATTTTGAGGTCATTGACATAGTGGACAGTACTTGACCATATCCAACATTGTTGGGGTTGGATTGGGATTTTGATAACCAAGATATTATCAATTTGAAGACAACGAAGATGATAATGAATCTAGATAATACATAGTTATTGCACCATTAGATCCCTCCAAAGTAGGAAGGTATGTGGAATTGGTGATAGACAATACTTTGTCAGAAGATGTGAATCAACTAGACAAAACTACTATTCGCGAAGAGGATTATATCAACCCAAATGTAGATGTAATGCTCAATTGGAGGAGTATTAGTTCTTGTGGTTTATACTTTGACATAGGACTGGAAAATTGGTAGCAACAACTACATGAAGTATCTATCAGAAGGTGTTCCAGAATGACGCGCATGCTGAGATGGGTTGGTACAGAGGTAAGGGAACCTCCTACTTTTTATGACTTCAATGATTTAGAAGAAATTTTAATGAATTTTGAGGTAAAGGTTATAGAAAGTCAAATATTACCAACATTATATATTTCTTTAAAATGTACACTTGCAATATGGTGCGATACACACAAGGGAAAGATCAGGAATTGGTTTTAGTGTAAAAGGTTAATGCACATCAAATTCAACGTGGAATAGAAGCATAGATATGAGGAGAAATATGAATTATTTGGAAAAAATAAAGAACATATAAAGAAGTTCTTAGTTCAATGGATATTAGTACCACCAAAAGAATGTCCACACCATTTTATTCACACACTAGAAGGCATTTTGAAGAACTGGTACACAAAATAGGAATATCACAGAGAAACTGCTAACTCGGAAGAGATGCAATAGAACTTTGTAGTTACATTTTCCTTTGAGCATGACAGTCCAGATATCGATACAATGCTTAAAGTGGTAAGAGACATGATATTTGAATAACTAGATTTTGAAATAGTCCCAACATATCAGAAGAAAGCTAGACAGATAGTTAAACAATTGCTACAATGTCATAACGTCGTAGAAGGAGAAGACCCAATAGACGATAATCCACGCAACATACAGATTCCAGAAGTGGAAGGTGAAAGGGAAGTATAAGGCCCCAAGATAGATTCATAATACTATGCTACAACATTAAAGATTAAGAAGGCCAAAATTGGAATAGCAGAAAATCGAAATATGGGAAGTATTGGAGAGTATTGGGATAATCAGACACTGGAGAGGATCATAGAAGTACTTCGCGAGTACAATGAATTATTCCCAACAACATTATCATAGATGAAGGGGTTAGCAGGATAATTGGTAGATATGAAGATACCTTTGAAGCTGGAAGAAAGACCTATCATACATAGTCCTTACAGATTGAATCCAATATACAAAGAGAAGGTGAAGACAAAAATTGACAAGATGCTAGAAGTTGGCATCATAGAACCTGTAGAAGAGTTAGAATGGATCATTCCTATGGTGGTGCAGGAAAATAAGCAAGGAGGGATAAGGATATGTGTAGATTTGAGAAATTTGAATGATAATATGTGGAAGGTCACCAAAGGATCACTAGTGATAGAAAAAGGAGAGAACCTAGGTACATTGTATTTATGTACTGGTAATACCAACTCTTCTATCTGTTTAAATTATACATGAGTGGATAAAACACTATGGTATCATAGGCTTGGACACATGAGTGAGAAGGGGATGTATATACTTTGCAAAAGAAATTTGTTGCCAGATCTTAAACAAATTGAGTTGGATTTCTGTGAGCATTGTGTTTATGGAAAATAGAAGAGAGTCATATTTCTTAGAGTCAGAAAAGAAGAGAAGAGTGAGTTTTTCATGAGATTACACTTAAGGCACAAAAGGGTAATTTCAAGGCATTATAAATATAAAGGGATGTTTTTAAAGGTGTTTTTTCTTTCGTTAGTTATATAAGAATTAATCCTCAAATGAAAATAATGTCAGAACAAGATAGAGGTTGTAATTTGTCATTTGAGTTGATTTATAAAATCAAATGATGCGAGGGAAACTTACAAAACTGTTAAAAAAATTGAGGCATCAATGCCAGATGAATCTTACCTTTTTCACAATAGAAGAAATTAAAGAATGCACCCTTGAAAGGATATCAGATACAGTAATCCAAGTAGCTCATAGGTCTTGTATTTACTTATAGAAAATACAGAGGAAAAATTGATTTCTTATCAAAAAACTGATAAAATGTGACTACAGTAGTAGTAGTACAAAATTGAAATCACTCACTTATCAAGGAATAACATAAGGAAAACTAGAAATATGGAATACAATAGGAAAACATAACCCAAACTACACAAAAAATGGAATCCTTGTCTGCACTTGTATTAATTATCACAAAAGGAGATTTCTCTCTATTACATTCGGCAAGAATCAGCCTATGTTAAGTCTTCAAACTATGAATTTATACAAAAATGATCTCAACCCTGTAACGACCCTTGATTATAAATTATAATTAATTTAATAATGTAATCCTAAAAGATTAGCTAAACTCAAATTCAAAAACAGTAAATATTACAATATGTGAAATTTGAAGAGTTTCATTTGCATCTTCTCTTATCAAACAAACGATAAAATGTGACTACAATAGTAGTAGTAAAAAATTTAAATCACTCACTTATCAAGGAATAACATAAGGAAAACTAGAAATATGGAATACAAGAGGAAAACATAACCCAAACTACACAAAAATTGGAATCCCTGTATGCACTTGTATTAATTCTCACAAAAGGAGAGTTCTCTCTATTACATTCGGCAAGAATCTACCTGTGTTAAGTCTTCAAACTATGCATTTATACAAAAATGATCTCAACCCTAGGCAGCTGGAATTCTCATAATTCAAAAACAGTAAATATTACAATATGTGAAATTTGAAGAGTTTCATTTTCATCTTCTCTGTCTCTTCGCCTACTAGAAGAGACGTTTCTTCTTCTTCTCCTCTAGCTCAGAAAGAACTGACCTCTAATCATGACCTATGTAAATGGTATGCACACGTTGTCTCATTTGTTCCCATATGTGTTGGTGTGTCCTTTCTCGACACATTGAACACATCTGCCTACGAACTGCACCACCAACCTGGAAGGCTTTGTTGTGTTATTTGCCTCACAAGTATATAACTTATTTTATATGTGAGGAAACATGTCTTCCATTCTCCTAGCTTCTAAATATATATATTGTAGCCACAAACTAGGATTGACTATCCACTTATTAATCTGGATAATGTCAATTTGTTTCAATTGTAGGATTTCGACCTGGGCTTCTTAAATGCTTATCTTGGAATCAAGTCGATTTTTTTTTATATCAATTTTCCCCATGGATTCAAGGATACTATCTCTTGCAATGTCCATTGACTCTTTCGTGAGTGAGGAACATGCTTATTCACAATATTTCTTCACTTCCCAAGCTAACCTTTTACTTTCAACTAAATTGGCCTCCCAGGTTTTCAATATTATATCACCTTGAGTTTTCTCTAAAAGAGACAATCTAGTGGTCATGGCTAGTTCTTCCTTTACTGTTGATAAGACAACCTTGTGGAATGTAACTCGAGCTACAATGACCTCACTCTCTTTTAGGTGATTTTATTTAAAGAATGATCTGCCATATGATAATATTTTTGAACAACTTCTACTTTAGTCAAGAGGTTTTTTTGGGCTGATTCCATCTTCTCGTGCACCTCCAATGCTTGAGCTTGGAAAAATTCCATATCCACTACCATGTTCTCAGTCAATTTTATTCTATCCTAAAGTTGTTTGACCAACTCTCCATGTTGAATGACCAATTCTCTACTTTCCTACCAATTTTTATGCATTTCATCAAGACTGATTTTCAGTTGTTGAATTTCCCATCTGTCATAGACTCTGATCTACTCAAAACCCTTATTCATCTCATTTTCTCACATTATGTTCCATGATATTTATTTGTTTTTGCAACTATTTCACCAACAGATCCTTCTTCTGCAGTTGTTTTGATAGATTCCCAATAGAGAATTGATTTTCTATGGAAACATCTCCCAATGTGCTTGCTACTTCCATAGAAAAATTTTCCTCCTCTAAGGCCTAACCATAATATAACACTCTATGTCTATTGATGGTTGAACCTTCCCTTTGGTGCGTTTCTTTTTTTACTACAACCCTCCTCTTCTTGTTAGAAGAAGTCGGAAGGGGGCATTTCTTCAACAAAAATAGGAGTAAGATCCTCTATAAAAATGACTTCGGGATTCAGGTTTCCCCTACTGAAATGTAAAGGAGTAGGAGTTATCCATTTGATAGGGTTTCCTATCTTGGTGGATGGATTTCTCCCTTCTATGTTTGTAGCTGATTTTTCTAGTGTGGACAGTGATTTCTCTTCACCCTTTTTTTATCAAAGCTTTGGATTGAGCTTTAGTTTGATCATCTGGTGGATTTAATGATGCAGCATTTTCTTTCTGTGTCATAACCTCTTTTTTCTCCAAATTTTCCTGAATGTCTCATCCACTGGAACTTCCCACTTCTAATTTCTGGGTCGCAACTTCCTGTGTGGTAGGAGACATCGAGACTCCTCCCTGTAAGACTTTAGGCAGGTTATTTCTTTGGTGCCTTTGAAAATTATAGAACTCGCACAATTCTTATAGAGCCAGAGTTCAAACTCGGCTCAACACTTCCTAATAAGATCCTGCTCCTTGGAATATCTCATCCTATGGGGAATCTTCATGCTCGTATATTTTTATATTGTAAAGAGCCATGTGATTTCCTATGATCTTCTGGGGATCATGTTTCTTGAATTCAATATTAACAAGATTGATGTCTCCCGGGGTCATAACCTCTACTTTTGAGTGGCCAAAATCTAATAGTGAGAACATACCAATATGCAAAGGCAAGGTGGACCATACTTTTTTATGTAATTCCCTTATCTCTTTACTAATTCTTCCTATCACAGTTTGATGTGTTACCTCTCTGCACACCAATTGATCTGGTAGAAAATTTGGTAAGGCATGCGGAGGAACGGAACATCCAAAAACCCTGATATAAGAGAAATGTTCTTCAATGTACCAATCTGCTACTTTTCCCAAGTTCATCACTATCTTGTCTGAAATCCTGGGAGGTGGGAACCCATATATATAAATATGCATCGACACCACCACATAGTTGTATATTTTATAGAAGAAATATTTTTCTTTATCCTCCAACAAATTGGAGTGATAGAAGTGTATTGGTTCAATGTTGGTCGGAGTCCAGCTCCATCCCATCAAAGAAAATGGCGTCATGAAACAAACTGCATCCATAATATATGCAAACATGTAAAATGGGGTAGGTTTCCCTTTGGATTTCAATGAACGATATTCTGTGATTTTCCTGACCAAATTGTCTGATAATATTTTGGCCCAATTGAAGGAATACTGCTATGCTACTGTATGCATGACTGGTACCCATGGTAATACGAAATGAGCACAGTTTTCCTTCCCGAAAATTTGACATAACATCATGGCTTCATACATCATGTAAGGCTCTAATGAGGAAACAACATACACACCATGGGTGTCTTCTCTAAATTTCTAAGGACGTGAACACCAATCCTTGATCAAGTCGGGTAAGTTCTTTCCATATTGCACGCATTCTTTTTTGTCGAATCCCATTAGAAAAGGGGCATTATAAATTTAATTGGGAACTGGGGATAATCTGTACATTACCTGGAAATTCTCTGGTCGAAAACACCCAACTACAACTTTTTACAAATTGCAGATACTCCTGGTCGAGAGGTCGAAATTCTCCAGCGCCTAACCAATCATATCATTATAAGGCATGAACCTAGGCCACGTTGCTATTTTATGTAGTTGTGATTGAGAAACATATTTGTATTTCGTAGACTCGGTTTCAGTCACCTCGTCACCTAAATCATCTAGGAATTTGGTCAATTCGTATTGTAAAATATCGAATACCTGTGTCCAAGTTTTCATGGTATCTATGGTTCTGGATGACGTGTCTGAGAAGACGTCTGTGTTTGGGTTTGAGATTTCACTAGACGCTTTAGCTGTTTTCCATGGAGCCATGATATCACAAGTTCATAACTCTGTTACCTATTACAAGAAATGCACAAACTTCTTATCTTGCTCAAACTTTCTTTTCTGTGAAAACACAAAAGAAATTCAAACTTCAATATCCTTTTCCCATAAATGAGTTGAGCTACAAATACTTTATTGACGGTGCATTCACTTTCTTTAATGAAAATATTTAGTTGGTGGTCGAAGATCTTATTTGAAATGATTGTCGTAGATCGATTATTAATGTCATTAATGTCTGGTGGTTCGCGATTAGAAGTTTTGACAAATAACATTTCAATTTATCCGAGCTATGATTCAGTGAAAAATTAATCACAAGATAATCCTCATTAATGCATTAGTTAATCACATTTATCATTAAGTGTTTCTTCGGATTTTTGGACCTCCGTATTTTGGTAGTTGCTCGAGACGGGATCCCCGAAATGTGAAATAATGAAGTGATTAATTAATTTTAATAATGTTTTATCCAGTAAATAATCATTTTTATCTTCAGGTATTTCGAGGTTTCGTGCTTCATGATATTTGAGTGCAATGCATGGAAAATATCCGAACTCGGAAAGTTTGAAATTATTTAATTAAGTATTAATCGAGATTAACTTGTTTAAAATGGGTTTAGCTCTTTGTTATCTATGTGCTTCGGGTGTCGGCAAAACAAATTTATGGATGTTTCGATATACCACTACTCATAATGAAGTGTCAAATCTTAGGAAGGTATACATGTATGATGACTAAGACCCTTTGGACACTTTTCAAATATCGAGATTTTGGAGTTTCTATATGGTGAAACGCCCAAAGCACGAAACTCTGAAATCCAAAACTCCAAAGAAGTCTCTAGAGGCTTGACCTTTTTAACATTCAGGCGGCTCCAAAATGTTCGAGAAAGAAGGATTGTTCGATCGATGAGAGATTTGGATTGACGGTGGACCTTGCATGCTCGTTAAGGATAAAAGACAAAAATGATTTATTATTGAAGTTCAATTTTGAGATGAAGTAAAAAGAAGCAGATTAATGTTTCAGACTTATTATTTTAAAAGTGTTCCAACAGAGTGAAACGTTATAGATTGTGCATACAGATGTATGGGGACGAGCTCATGTATCATCTCTTGGTGGATCTCGTTATTATGTTATTTTTATGGATGATGCAACTAGAAAAACATGGGTTTATTGCATTCGAAAAAAATCCGATGTTTTTGATACTTTTAAGAAATGAAAAGGTTTTGTTGAGAATGAGACAAGAAAAAGGTTGAAGTGTCTTAGATCAGACAATGGAGGTGAATATTGCAGAAAGGGATTTGATGATTATTGTTCATACCATGGGATTCGTAGAGAGAAGACATTTCCAGGAACACCACAAGAAAATGGTGTGTCAGAAAGGATGAACAAGACAATCATGGAGCGTACAAGGAGTATGAGATTTCATGTTGGTTTGCCCTTACAGATATGGGAATATGTTGTAGATATTGATATTTACTTAATAAATAGAGGACCTTCAATCTCTTTGGATGGTGGAATTCCATAGGAAGCATGGACATGTAAAAATTTAAACTATTCTTTTCTAAAGACTTTTGGTTCTGAAGAATTTGTCCATATTGATAAAGAAAATAGAACAAATCTCGAGTAAAAATCCAATAAGTGTACCTTTATTGGATACAGTGTTAATTATTTTTGTTATCTCTTATGGGGTTATGAAAATCATAAAAAAAGTTGGAGTAGATATGTAATGTCCCCAAGGCCAAGCCCTTTATAAACCTGATGTATGGAACAGGCATGTGGGGAATGCGGGTCTGTGGGCAGTGAGCGTGGGAGTGTCCTGGGAGAACTACTTCATGTTGAATGTGTATGTGTTGTCTTCCCTGTAACCTCAGCCTAAGTCTAGATTCCTTGCCTTGGGGTGGAGCTCGGTCCCAGCTCGGGGGTGACCTATTGTTGAGCTGATGAACAGTGTGGTCTAAGGCTGGGAGGTTCGTGGAAGGCCTGCACTTGGTTGGTATTTTCTACAGCAGATAAAAGATAAGTATTCTGAATTATGCTTTGATCATGTTTTGGCACGACTGTGTTGTATATATTATCATGTTTTCCGCTGTGTAAATGTATTAATGATAAATGCTATGACTGGATTAATTATAGCAGTACTCTTACATTCTACTCTGTGTTTAAGTGTGTTTAATTCTGGTTAAATGCATTTGTTTTTAAATCCATGTAATGAATGGTGAACCGAGAGGTTGAGTAAGCCTCCGTAGTGAAAAAGGTCCACTACAAGATATGCCATATTCAATGAGAAGGTCATGTACAAAGATCATTTGTAGGGAAAGATAGAAGAAAAAGAAAAACCAGAATACATAGTGCTTTATGAGATCACTGAAAAATAAATTCCAAAGGTACTAGAAAATAAAAATGTACATCAATAGGAGCAACAAGTACCTCAAACTCCTGCAATTTTTGTTAAAGGATCTACTAGGTTAAGTAGACCCCCTAAACAATACTCTCATTCATTGTGTGATTTATTGTTGACTGATTCTATTGAACCCGAATGTTATGAAGAAGAAATGCAGGTAGACACCAAAAAGAAGTGGGAGAAAGGTATTATATAGGAAATGGATTCCCTGGTAAATAGCCAGACTTGGGATTTGGTTCAGTTTCCTGCAGGAAAAAGAGAATTGCAGAATAAATGGGTTTACAAGTTGAAGGAAGAAAATGGAGGAAAAACATGATACAAGGCTAAACCTGTTGTAAATGGGTTTGCACAAAAGAAAGGTATATATTTTGATGAAATATTTTCTCTTGTTGTTAAAATGAGTTCAAATAGGACTATTTTAGGTCTTATGGAAGTAGAAGATTTATGTCTTGAACAATTAGATGTAAAAACAACTTTTATTCATGGGGATTTGGAGGAAGATATTTATATGCAGTAGCCACAGGGGTATGAGGTGAAAGGGAAGGAAAATTTGGTATGATGGTTGAATAAGACCTTGTATGGCCTAAATAAATCTCCAAGGGAGTGGTATTTGAATTTTGAGAGGTTTATGACAGAACAAGGTTATAGTAGATGACATTCTAATCACTGTGTTTATTTTTAAAAGCTAGAAAATGGAAGTTATATTATCTTGATATTGTATGTAGATGACATGCTTGTTGCAGGGTCTAATATACAGGATATAAATGTTCTCAATAAGTAACTATCTAATTCATTTGCGATGAACAATTTGGGTGCCGTAAAGAAAATCCTTGGTATGAGAATAACAAGATACAAGAAAAATCACAAATTGACATTGTCACAGGGTGAGTAGATAGATAAGGTGTTGGAGAGGTTTAGAATGCAGAATACAAAACTAGTTAGTACACCTTTGCCCATTCATTTCAAATTAACTAAGGAAATGTGTCCCAAGGCACAGGAGGAGATAAAATACATGTCCAGGGTCCCTTATTCATCATCAGTTAGCAGCTTGATGTATGCAATGGTTTGCATAAGATCAAATATTTCACATGCATTGGGAGTTGTGAGTAGGTATATGAACAATTTAGGTAAATAAAATTGGGAGGAATTAAAGTGGATTCTCAATTATTTTACATATACTGCTACTCATGCATTATGTTTTGGAGGTTCAGAAAATGTTCTGTAGGGATATGTTGATTCATATATGGAAAGTGATAAAGATAGCAGGAGGAGTACCATAGGGAACGTTTTTACTATAGGTGGAACAACAATAAGTTGTATTTAGAAAATACAAAAGGTTGTTGCAATTTCAAAAACAGAAGCAGAGTATGTTGTTGCTACAAAGGCTAGTAAAGAAATGATTTGGTTACATAGGTTTATGGAGGAATTGAGAAAGAAGCAAGAGAATAGCAGGTTGTACTGTGAAAGTGAGAGTGTCATTCATATTGAAAATAACTCATCCTTCCATTGGAATACTAATAATATACATATCAGGTACCATTTCATACGATCCATCTTGGAAGATGGACATTTGAAGTTGGAAAAGATACACACTAGAGAAAATCCTGCAGACATGTTAACAAAGGTAGTAAGAAGGGAGAAACAACATCCTTGCTCAGTTTTAGTTGGTCTTCATGCATTAAGGTGAAGATGGTAAATTTTCCAAGTCCAATAAGGATCGTATTCCAACAAATACAACAATGGTGGACTTTTTGAGATCAGTGTCCAAGTGGGATATTGTTGGTTGTGGAGCATGGTTATCTTCTTGATTCAGAGGTATTTAGCCATTTTTATACGACATGAAGAATTTAGGACTTGGAATATTGTACACCCTCCACTCAATGGAGTGTGGGGGGGGGTTTCCCCTCCTACAGGGTCTGGGGGAAAGTGGGCCCCCAACGGAGGTTCAGGGGAGATGCCCCCAAATGAAAAACTTCCTTGTAAATTTATATTGTAATTTCATATTAAATCTAGACTGTTCATTATAAGGTCGTAGATCTGAAGGTAGAATTTATGTTCGGGTTTTTTTCCCTAGAAGGAAACCCTCTTTTATGAGGGAAATTTATTGTGGCTATGCATCATTGTGAATATTATATTATGAGTAAAGAGACCATGAGAGAAATAAGATGAAGTTACAACGGGTGTGTTGTAGGTTGTATCCCTTCATTTGTTGGATAATAAAAAGGAAGGACCTGGAAATTTATCTGGTGGGCATAGCCATACTGGGTGAACCATGTATATCTGTGTCTCTATTTTATTTTGTATCTTTTGTTTTTTATTTATTCAATTTTTTTATTTTATTTTTCTGCGATCCTATTTTACTAATAGTTACAAGAGAGCGTGATGTAGGAGGTTGAGTCCACAACTAGGGTTGATGCCACAAACCTAGAAATTGGTAGGGAGGTGAAGGAGATATTGCAGGTAACTTGTGAGCATATCACACTGGAGAAGGAGGAGGAGAACATGTGCTGGTAGAAATAAGAGAAGTGTTGAAAGAGCACATGACAACATAGGATTTGGAGATACTAGAAGGAAAGAGCGCACCGGATAAGGAGAAAGAAATAGAGATGGAAAAGACATTTCATGCACTGGACGTAGCACTGCAAAAGGTGAACTATGTGGCTCAAGATGAGCCACATATTAGTGTTGGGGGTTTGTTGGCATAGGCCTATTGGGTAGTAAAGTCAAGATTGAGAACAATGTAGCAAATGAGGCAGATTGGAACAAGAATGAGAGTGCACAATATTTTGAGGAAAGCAGTGTGTGCAACAGGATTTGTGAAAATCCGATGCAAATGTGGAAAAACCTTTCCATGTTAGGGATAGGATGTTGGAATGTATTGTAAGGGGTTTTAACCAATTTTTTTAATATAAATAGAAGAGGTGTAAGGTAGATTAGAAGATCCTATTTATGATTTTTGTAATATCTTTGTGTAACTTATTACATGAAGAAAGTACTTGGAGCACCTTTTTGGATTTGAAGTCTTCTTTGAGAGTCGTGGAGTAGACATAGTCAATCTGGAGATGTAGCTGAAGGTCGAGTTGTAATATGTGGAGCTTGGTGCAATCCTGGTATGCCTCACTACTCTCTATTAGCCTATCATGTAATGTGCACAATGCCCTTTTTATGAATAAGATAGAAGCAAAAGATCTTTGTGGACGTATCCCTAAGGGGGGTGAGCCATGGTAAAAACCTTATGTTGCAATGTGTCTGAATGTTTTAATATTTTTTCAATTATGGTTGAATGATTAGATAGATGGATGAATGGTTTAAATTATAGTGTACACTAAAAGTATGTATGAAGAATGAACATTATGAATGGATAAATTAGTAGATATGATGAATGGTATGATATAATGCATGGATAAGTAGAGATAGAAGTATGAAGAAAAACTCCAATCCCAACGATTATTGCAGACACCTGCGTCATGTAGTCACACATAAACCATCTCGGGTGAGACTGCATTATGCACTCTGTGTGTGGTGTAGCCTTCTAGTTTACCAGAAGGGACGATGTGTAAAAATGGTTTTGGTGGAGAACTAAAGTAGAACCCAGGTCAATGCATATGTCCAACAACTGGTTAGTATTATAGTTCTTTTGATTGATTTACCGAAACATGTTATTTTTTTTTAAATAAAATTTACATTTTGATGTTTTAGTTGTATAAATTTCAAAGATAGAGCGACTTAGAGAAGAAAATAAACTCAACAAAAGGACAAGGAATATGAAATTGAAAATCACCCCAAGTCAAAATTATTCTCAAATACAACATTCAAGACAGGCGATAGCAATAGTATGGAATGGAGCCAAATATATACATTATTTGCACAAGGAGATTTAACTAAAAGATATGAGTCATATGAAGATGATTTGGTTGATGTCAAGGGATCCAAACTTCACAAAATTACCACCAGATCAACCATATTTCCCTTCTATGACATGGTACAGTGAATAATCTCTCATACTGATATCTCTACATGAACTATTGTTAATTTATCACTCCAATTTGTTGGTTCCTTCAGACCTGGGGATAATAGTAATATGTGTAATATAATCCCACCCTCAGTTGGGTTTGATCACAAATTCATTAATTAAAATGTTGAAAAAGAGGAATTGCAAATGGATTATTTGATTAAAGAATGGTCGCATGAACCCAATTCTTTTAAGATCATAGGTGACAAGATCTACCCTATTTATAGACTAAAGAAAACCCCCATGTTGGTTTCCATAATGCTCTGTCATCTATATGGAGAGAAATATTCTTCAAAATTCAAGTTTATTTGGGTCCCTCCCATCCATCAAGTCCTCACAAGGAAAATGTTCAATTGGGCTCATATAGTCTCTACCAATATCAAACAAAAAGTGAAAACGTATCAAGAAGCACCTCTAGGATACCATACAAGATTTTTCATGTCTTCTTATTTAGTGGATGTCGTTTGCGGAACTACTCCTTTTCCGCTTTTATCTTGGACTTGGTCTCCCTCTAAGGAGGAAAGTCATTTATACTTCTATAAAATGTAGGCAATCAACTACGAAAATGATTTCTATGATATCTGTAATTTCTTGATAATTCCCTTGCATCTTATTTTGCAAAGTCTACCAGCCCCAAGATTGACCCAAGAGGCCATGAATGCTATAAAATAAATTTGTGATTGGTTTGTAGATGAATAAATTTCATATATCAGGACTTATGGTTGTGAAGGGGATCCTCGTGTCTAACCCAGGTATGTATAAAACATTATAGTATTAAGAGAGATTTCATATCGGATATTAAAGATCAACATGAACAAATACTTGAATTTTAAACAAAGTCAAGTACAATATGATAATAAAAAGGAGTTCCAATATTTATTTGATAATATGAATATGTGGGAAGAACAAATAACCATTTTTCTATCAAGGTTCTCCAAAATGTCTGAAGAAGAAAAGATCCAAACATGGGCCTCACTTGACTCATGGGAAGCTAACTATTTATTTTCATAGGGTTTTAATGAGGAAACGAGAAAATATTGCTCAAACTTATGGGATTCATCATTTGATATCATTGAAGACTATGATATGACTCACGTGCAATTTCTTGGAAGATCAGTGCCCTTATCAAATTGTCTTACATATGTGCAGCAATAGGTAGACTCAAGGGAAAATGAAATCAACAAATTGATTTTCTATAATCTGGAAAATTATTACACAACTTCTTACTTGTCCAACAAAATGTTCAAAAGAAATTGATAACTTTTTATAAAAAATTTCATATGGACGAGAGGAAAATGTGAATAAAATCTATTGATGTAAATTAAACAAGTAAATTCCCTAGCATCTCTTAATTTCACTTATATTATAAAAAGTTTCCTTATTAAAGTATGCATATTTTCACATTTCCTCATAATATTGTTTGTAATTCTGGAAATAAATTGTATACGGAGTTTTTGAAATGTCCAACTTTTCAACTGGACACTCCACCCATCATCAGGGACTGTTGAGGAAATAAGTATGAAAATAGTTATTGGGTAGGGAGTAGATACATGTGAAGACAATATTACCATTAGAGAAAAATATAGACATAGCCATTATAAATTAGCCATTCTGAAAAAAGGGGAGTTATCGTGTTATTATTAATAAGGTAAAAGTATATAATAAAAGTTTAAATTTTAAAACTAAGAATAGTTAATTGATAATAATTATTAAATAATTATATAGTGAATAATAATTAATTAATTGGAATTAGTTAGAGGCTAGGAATTGAAATATAGTTGAAAAAGAGAGTTCTTTTGTTATTATTAATTAATGTATAAAAGGTCAAATGTACTTTTATTATATACTTTTACCTTATTAATAATAACAAAACAACTCCCCTTTTTTTACAACAACTAATTTATAACCACTATGTCTATCATTTTCCCTAATGGTCATATTATCTTCAACTTTATATACACCCCACCCCAACAGTCTTTTCATATGTATTCCTTCAATAATCCAGGATGATGGGTGGAGTGTCCTCTCAAAACGTTGTATGTTTCAAAAAATCCTTACATAGTTTATTTCCGGAATTACAAAAAACAAAGTTTCCTTAGGGAAAATTCAAGGACAAACAAAAGGGGAAAAATTCATCAGAGTAGTTTTTGGAACTGAGGGGAATATTTCTCCTTAGTATCAGCTAAAACATCAAATCAAATATTCGAGCCTATCAATTTTATCAAATAAGAGAAACAATTCTATGATCTAGGATCATTTCTTCTATTTATTGTAATTTTGTAGAAAGACAAAGAATTGGAAATTCTAAAAAGAAGGTTATATGCATTATTGTAAAAGCATTAAAATTTTGAGTTTTGAAGACCTGGAAGTGGAAGAGACTATATGGTGTTTTTTCAGTTTTGGTACTATTATTCAAGACTAATGAAATAATTATTTTTCAAACCACATCATTATTCTGTCAGATTTATTTCTCAGTGAAAAAATTATGTTCTCAATGTATGCACGGTTGTTAGAATTTTTTAGAAATCCTTATGTGGATCCATTCCTAAGTGAATTTGATATGACTAATCCTAAAATGAACATGAATATGCATACTAGTGACTGTTAAGATAATTATTTGTTATATTTGTGATTGAAATTCATAAGTTTAAATCATTGTTATGACTATAAGAACTATTTATGAAGTCTCGCAAGTTATCTTTATTTCATGTTTAATTTACACTATTGAATATGAGTATAAAAATTGGTATTTTCTTGGTAATTATTTACTAAGTTAAAATTGAGTTGTATTTATGTTAACATTTATCAAGCTATTTGAACTATTGTCACGACCTAGTAAGCTCATTTTTATCTCATATTCATCATGAAATATCATCTTTCTCATCATTGGATTACCATGAACTATTCATATACTATAGTAAGGGTAATATAGTTGTACAATAGAGTTATATTAGTTCTTTCTTTTCTACATAATATTCTAGCAGAGCCTCAATGAAAAGTATCCTTTCAAGAAGCAATTTCTCCAAGTGGAAACCAGGCCCACATACCGGTGAGGATTGTCAGACAGTTGGTATTGATGGAAAAATGGTTTATATAGTTGGTTGTCATTGATGTCAACCCTTAGAGAGTGATATTGTAGATTGATGTCAACCCTTGAGTATGCCCGATAGCATATTCTGGTAGCTCCATAGTTATGGGTAAGGAACCTAAGTTTGGTTGAGGAATAAAGCATGAATATCAGTGTATATGAAGGTAATACTATTCTACATAGATAGTACATATCGTTCCCTTTCCGGTGATATGTGTAACGTCACATAAATCCTCACAGATAGATATTTATGTCTTTGTGAAGTTGGAGAACCCTCATGAATTATGTAGAATCCCCTAGAAGGTCAAATAAGTCAATTTATTCTAGAAGATACTAGAAGAATCATATGAGTCAAAGTGGTTGTAAATAGGATGATGTAAACCCCCACCACTCCCAGTGGCTCACATGACCTCATGGTCTAAGGATCGTTCACTTAAGGGAGTTGAATTAACACTCACGTCCTCATTAAACCCTCAAAATACTCTAGCACGAGACTTTTTCCTTTTCCCCACGCAAATATTTGTGCTTGAGAGGGTCTTATCACTTCAGTGAATAAATCCACATGACCTTAGGCCAAACCCATGGGATAAAATTTCCAAAGGAGAGAATTTTGGACACTTCAGAGCTATGCGCTTCGGGAGTTCCAACAACAACACACAATGGTTTGCCCGAATGTCGAACTCGCAAATAGCCAAATCAAAGAAGAAAATCAATGGTTTGAACTTTGTACTGAGCTCTATGACTCACAGAGATTTTGGACTCCAGTATTCGAGAGTATTCCCTACTCCAACATGCAATACTTATGGATGCGTGAACTCTAGACTAGCAGATCAGATGGCGTTAATCTACCTCAGATCGATGACCCACATTTACTTCGAGCTCCGGGATTCATAGTTTTTCATGTATTAACTTACACTTCCTCTTGAATACGTGGACTCTGAATATGTGAAGGGTTTTAATCGATCATCCATGTTACCTTTCCAATGGATGGTTGAGATGGACTCCTACCTTCGGGAATTCGATGGTTTTTGACCCAAAACAAATTTCACCCCAGTTCTTCTGGAGTGTTGAATTCTAAACTCTTAGATCTGTCGACACGTGTACCTAGAACCAACATCCTGGATCTACTCTAGGCTTCATATCTTCAAGATTTTTGCATTCTCTTGTGACAACACATCAATTTCTCCAGATAGTTAGACTTTCAGACACCCATTTATCTGTGGACATGTGTCCCCCGTCTACCAACGGTTCAGATTGACTTTGGGCTTCGGGACATTGGGAAATTTATCTCCTCAAAAATACACACATAAAAAATATCGAATTCATGAAGTCCAAAGGACTTAAAGGGTTAACACATGCACATATTCTCCTAATCCAACGGTTGTGAAAAACTTTGACTCCTACCGAACGGATCTAGTTCGCTCGTTCTCCAAAAAAAAAAAAACCTTTATCCAAGGACTTTTTCTCATGGTTCTTCTTGATATTTACCAACTTTAAAGGACTTCATCTTTCATGCAAACCTTGTGCTCCTCCTCACAGTGGAACCTAGACTTTATTCTTGCGCACACTTGTGCTACTTCTCCCGATCTTGAGACTTAGAAAAATCTCTTGCGCACTCCTTGCGCTCGCTCTCCTTGAGACTCTTTAAACACTTCACTAAGTGTTGGCCCTGTGCACAACTTTCATAGGGATATCATTAGATATTTTATACCCTAAAAAGTATATGTGCACTCCTTGCATGCACTCTATGAAATTTTCACTATCTCTCCTGAGCTACTGAGTCTGTACACGACTCTTCCTTCGCACTCCATGCATGGTCACTGTGCACTCCTTGAACCAGGATTTCAAAAGATAAACACTTGAAACTTATAGAACATGAAAGGTTCATTCATTCAACTATGAAATACAAACACATGCATATAAACACAGAAAAATATATAACATAACATTACCCAAATAACTCGGAGATAAGCAAACTCAGACATTTGAAGCAATTTTCCTCTATTATATTACTTCAACAAAACATTTACAAGAGTTACATCCTTTCACTTCTCTCAACAACAGTTCTCTTTAGTAGCAATCAAAACAACCTCAACAACCTATTTTGGGCATATATTACATGTATTTATACATGAGGGGGCTTCTCAAGCCTTCCCTCGAGACTATATTAGTTCTTTCATATCACAATCAAGCTTCCTACCACTAAGTATTATTACAATAAATGAGTTATTACAATCTAGATATGATTTGATGCTCAAAATATGTACAATCCTACAGGTGATTAAAGAAATTACAATCTTCTAGATCTCATAAATGGATCAATCTTAGAGATCTTATGAGATCTTTAATTACAATACTTTCAAAATATTAAAGTGGCGCACTCTCCTTGGAATACGAGCCATTTTGAATGTGCACGGTGGATGTTGAGTTGTCCTTGGCTTGGCCTCATTGAATGTTGATGGCAATGTTCCTGCATCATACGCCTTTGGAAAAAAAATTGATGGACTCCTATCCATGAGATACTCCATTGTATTTCCATGCTTCTGGATATCAGTTTTAGTTATCCAAATCGCATCTTATGTTGTATGATCTTTATACTTAACCAAATACTCATAATAAAATTTTCTCGTGGTCTTCTTAGCAATCCTCTGATCTAAAATCTTCTCTATCTCTGGCTTCTCTGCTATGGGAATCTGTCACTTCCACTGAATTTTCTTTTGACTATATGTCCCTTTTGTATCATCTATCCTGTAATGGTTTAAGTCCGCTACATTGAATATTGGTGATATTCCAATGTCTTATGGAAATTCAATATCATAAGAATTTGCAAAAAAAATTATGAGGATATTTACATGGTCCTATATTTTTCATCTTCAACTTATTATATTTCCCATTCAGAAATATTTCCTTCCGCAAGTGTGCTAAATCTTGATCTCGAATTTCAAAATTAACCTCTCTTCTTCTCTGGTCTACTCTATTCTTGTATCTCTAGCTGCTATCATGTAGCTTTCCTTTGATTTGATCATGCAACTTTTGCATCACTGCAACAAAATCCTTTTCTCTTGCACGTCGGAATACATCTCGTCCAATATCTCTCAACTTTTAAATTCCTCTTGGATGCATCCCATATACTATCTAAAATGGGATCTTACTAGTACTCATATTCGGTGAGTCATTATATGCAAACTCTTCTTGGGGAAGAATTTGATCCCACTGACTGTCATGTTCAATGACCAGACTCCTTAACAGATTCCATAATATTTTATTTGATACCTTAGTATTTATGTCTATCTAAGGATGACATGCTAAACTGAAAGACAAAATTGTCCCCAACTTCTTCCACAAGGTCCTCTAAAAGTGTCCCACAAATTCAGTATCTTTGTCTGAAACTATACTCCTGGGCAACCCATGCAATCTCACAATCTTATTGAAAAACAAATTTTCTATGTGGGTAGCATCACTAGTTTTATATCATGGTATGAAATGTGCCATATTTGAAAATGTGTCAACCACCACAAAGATTGAATCATTTCCCCTCTGGGTTCTTGTAAATCCAAAAACAAAATCCATACTTATAACATCCCACGACCTGTCTGGAATAAGAAATGGGGTATACAGTCCATTGTTATGTTGCTTTCCTTTAGCATATTGGCACATTATACATATGTCCATGAACTTATTCACATCATACCTCATGCCTGACCAATAGTATGAAGAAATCAAATGCACATATTTTTTATCATGGCCAAAGTGTCCAACCAATCTTCTTCTATATTTCTTCTTTAGCAAATATTCCCTCATTGATCATTTCAGGATACACAAGTGGCTACATTTGAATAAAAATCTGTCTTGGATCAGATACACCATCCAGTAATTTATGTATCTTAGGAAAGGGTTATCACATGATTCATAAAATTCCTTGAAATCTGGATCTTCTTGATACATCTCCTTGAGGTGTTGAAATCCCAAAGTCTCCACTTAGAATTCCTGTAAGATAAAATATCTCTTGCTCAAATAATATGCAAATTTGTTAGAACTTCCACTAATATTCTTAATAGCAAAAGTAAAACTCTGCATGAATTCTACCCATTTGGCATGTCTCTGGTTCATTTTTTCTTGCCTGACTATAAACTACAAAGCTCGATTGTTAGTATACAAACCAAACGCCTTCGGGATAAGATAATGCCTCAACTTTTTCAAATTTTGAATTACAACATAAAATTCCTTTTCATATGTTGAATACTTCCTCTTAACATCATTCAGTTTCTCACTGAAATAAAAAACATGCTTATTATCTTGACCTAAAATTATGTGAATAGACATTGCACTTGCATCACATTTGACCTAAAACGTCTTCTTAAAATCTGGCAGAACTAAAATAGGTTGTTATGTTATCTTTTATTTCAAAACTTTAAATCCTTTCTTACCTTCTCCTATCCAATTAAAATATCCATGCTCCTTCTTTATGGTATCCAGTATGGGTACACAAATACTGCTGAAATTCCTGATGAATTTCCTATAAGAACTCGACAACCCATGAAAACTCCTTACTTCAAACATGCTTGTTGGAGAAGGCCATTCTCTTATTTACCTCACCTTGTATAGATCCATATTCAATTCATTTGAAGATATTACGAACCCCAAATACACAAGTTCTATTTTCATAAAAGAGCATTTCTTCAAATTCACCAACAACTTTTCCTGTTGCAACCTCCTCAACACCATGTTCAAGTGTCTTAAATGCTCCTTTTTAGTCTTACTAAAAACTAGAATATCATCTCAATAAAAAATCACAAACTTACCAATAAAATATTTGATCACTTTATTCATGAACCTCATAAACGTACTTGGTGCATTTTTTAAGAAAAACGTCATAACAATCCACTCATATAGTTCGTAATTTGTTTAAAATTTTGTTTTCCATTTATATCCCTTTCTCATCCTTATCTGATGATAAACACTCTTCAAGTCTATTTTGGAAAAATAACTAGATCGACTCAAGAAATATATTAAATCATCCATTATGGGTAAAGGAAATCTATACTTGATGGTTATCTTGTTGATGGCTCTAGAATCTGTGCACATTCTCCAACCTCCATACTTCTTCGAAATCAACATAGTTGGTACTATGCACGGGATCAAACTTTCCCTAATCAAACCTTTATCCAAAAAGTATTGCACTTTCTCGTTGACCTATTCATTCTCTCGAGGTGTTAATCAGTATGCTACTTTGTTTGGAACAATTATGCCTAGAATAATGTCAATATGGTGACTGATACTCCTCATGGGCGGTAAAGTGTGAGGAAACTCATCCACCACAATATCAAAAAAATCATAAATTAACTCCTGAAATTCTACAGGAAAATCATCCATAGAAGTTCTTGTAAGGATGACTCTCGACTTTCCTACAACAACAAAATGATTTTTCTAATCTTTCTTGACTTCTTCCAAGAGTTCCTTCCCACTCATGAGAATCATACTAGGACTATCTTCCTCTTTGACTCCTTTATATTATATTGGTAATAACATATGCTTACACCGATTATTCTCAAGGGTATAAGTGTTCTTCCTCCCATAATGTATGAGATTCCTGTCATATTTCCAAGGTCTCCCCAACAGAACATGAAAAACATCCATGGGTATAACATCACATAAAACTTCATCCCTATAACCACTTATTTTAAACTCAACTTTACATTGTTGACTTACCATGACTTGAATTCCTTTCTACAACCAAGACACCTTGTACAGATTCATATGTGTAGTTGTCTCCAAATTCGGTTTTTCCACCGTCTTCATGCATACCAAGTTGTCAGTGCTCCCACTGTCTATTATGAACTTGCATACCCTATCTCTTGTCTTACAAGCAGTTATGAACAAATTTTTCCTTTGGACTAGTTCTCATACCTCTTTCTCTGGCTTTATGAGATATTTCATCATCATGAGTAATCTTCCTTCTTTCGCTTCTTTTTCCTTCATCTCTGTATCCAAATTCTTTTTGTAGGATTCAGAAATGTGAGCTTGTCCACCTCCTGCATTCCTCTTCTTAGGACATTCCCAAGACATATTTCTTGTTTTTCCATAGGCATAACACTTCACTTCTCCTCCTCTGTCTCTTCCTCTACCTCTGGAAAAAATAATTTATTCGCCCATAGTGTCCTCCTCTAGAAATTCCTCCTCTCTCTGTCTTACTTTTATATATTCCAACTTCTCCTCTGGACTTATGGAACTTTTATCTAACAGTTCCTCTTCCTCTGTTAGAACTCTTTCCTTTGTTCCATTGACTCTGCTTCTTGGCCAAATTTTCTTCTTCCTTCAGGGCCACCTGATAAGAATATTCCATAGTTATCATTATCATAATTCTAATATCATCCTAGATTTCATACATTAATCCATTAATGTACCTAGCAAAATTTTCTTCATCATTTTCCCTTTGTCCTACTCTTATGTTCAGCTTATAAAATTCTTCGATATACTCTTCTACATAAAAACCTTTTTGTCTCAGATTATGCAACTTCCTAAATAGATTTAATTGATAATGCTTGGGTATGAACTTATCCTTGAGCTTAGCTACCATTCCATTCCAACTCTTAATTTTGGTCTTACCTTTCCTCCTTCTGTCATCTTTCAATTCGTCCCACCATAAAGCTGTGAGTCCCTTCAATATGGTCACTACATGCTTTACATTCTTCTCATCATCAACCTCCTCATAGTCAAATTACTTGTAAATAACTTATACACTCAAGCAATTGCTCTAGATTTAAGTTACCTTCATACATAGAGACTTCCATCTTTTCTTTGGTTCCCAGCTTGACTACAGCTCTCAGTAATCACTCCTCTGCTATTTTTTCTCCTACAACTTCTTCTTCTTCAACATCTTCACTTTTATCCTCACTGATGTCACCAACTTCAGGTGGTATTATTTGTTTTGTCTCCATGGCGTCGAACCTTTCCCGAAGTTGTCTCATTTCCTCTTCCATGGCTACATTGACTACATGTCTCTCTCTGCGTATTCTCGATGACATGACTCTAAATTTTATTTTTCTCACAGAGCTTATTTTCCTCTCTAATACCACTTGATGAAAACCCACACCACTCCCCGAGGATCATGTGACCTCCTTATCTAAGGATCATTCACTTAAGGGATATGAATTAGCTCTCGGGTCCTTGCTAAACCCTCAAAATACTCTAAGGATCATTTCATGGCGGCATTGACTACATGTCTCTCTCTACGTATTCTCAATGACATGACTCTAAATTTTATTTTTCTCACAGAGATTATTTCCCTCTCTGATACCACTTGATGAAAACCCACACCACTTCTCGAGGATCTCACGACCTCCCTATCTAAGGATCATTCACTTAAGGGAGATGAATTATCTCTCGGGTCCTCGCTAAACCCTAAAAATACTCTACCACAATCCTTTTTCCTTCTCCCCACGCACAAATTCATGCTTGTGAGGGTCTTACCACTTCAGTGAAGAAATACACATTTTCTCGGGCCAAACTCGTGGGATAAACTTTCCAATGGCGACAATTTCTGGTACTTCGGAGCTCCGAGCTTCGGGAGTTCCAACAAAAAAACACAATGATTCTCCCAAACGTCGAACTTGAGAATAGAGGAATCAAAGAAGATGATAAATGGTATGAACTTTGTGCTAATATCCACGAATCATAGAGATTTCGAGACTCCGGTCTTCGAGAGTATTCCCTATTCCAACATGCAATAATTTCGGATGTGTGGACCCTGAACCTGAAGATCAGATGATTTCCTTCCACCTCAAATCGACACCCTACGTTTACTTTGGGCTCTGAGATTCATAGCTTTTCATGTCTTAATTTACACTTCCTCCCAAATTCGTTAACTCCAAATACGTGAAGGGTTTCGATCGATGCTCCAAGTGCCCTTTCCAATGGATGGTTGAGATGGAATCCAAATGTTGGGTCTTTGGGGGTTTTCGACCCAAAACAAATTACACCTGATTTATTCCGGAGTGCCAAATTACAAACTCCAGGATCTTTCGACACATGTACCTGGTGCCAAAGGCGTGGATATACTCTAGGCTTCAGATCTTCAGGAGTTCAGGACGCTCTTGCGATAAAACTTCAAGTTCTCCATATAGTTAGACTTTCGGAAAACCATTTATCTGTGGGCACGTGTCCCCCATATACCAATGGTCCAGATTGACTTTGGGTTCAGATTGACTTTGGGTTCTGGGACTTCAAGAAATTTGTCTCCTCCACAATACACACCTAAAAAATTAAAAATTAGTGAAGTCTGGATGACTTATAGGGTTAACACACACACTTCTTCTCCATATCCAATGGTTGTGAAAAAATATGACTCCTCTCAAATATATATCGTCTTCTTTTCCTCCAAACAAAATAAATCCTTTGTACAAGGACCTTTGCTCACAATGTTTTCTGAGTTTTACCAACTTTAAAGGACTTAGTCTTGGATGCACACCTTGCGCTCCTCCTCAGTCTACAATGTAGATAGTCTTCTAACGCACACTTGCGCTACTTCTCTTGAGATTGAGACTTCGAAAAATATCTCGCAAACTCCTTGGGCTCACTCTCCTTGAGACTCTTTCAAAACTTCACTAAGTGTTGGTCCTCTACACACCTTGCATGGGTCTATCCTTCAATATTTTATACTCTAACGAGTATAGGTGCACTCCTTGCACTCAATCTAAAAAATTCATAGTACCTCTCCTGAGCCATTGAGTCTATAAACGACTCTTCCTTCACACTCCTTGTGTGGCCACTATGCACTCCTTGCACCAATATTTCAAAAGAGAAACAATTGAAACTTATAGAACATCAAAGGTTCATTCATTCAACCATGAAATACACACACATGAATATAAACATTGAAAAATAGATAACATAAAATTACCCAAATAACTCAGAGATAAGCAAACTAAGACATTTGAAGCAATTCTCCTCTATTATATTCCTTCAACAAAACATTTACAAGGGTTCCATCCTTTATATTCTCTCAACAACTGTTCTCTTCAGTAGAAATCACAATAAACTCAACAACCTCTTTTGGATATAGATTACATGTATTTATACATGAGGGGGTTTATCAATCCTTCCCTCCAGACTATTTTGGTTCTTTCATATCACAATTAAGCGTCCTACCACTAAGGATTATTATAATAAATGAGATATTACAATCTAGATATGAGTCGATGCTCAAAATATATACAATTCTACAGGTAATTAAAGCAATTGCAATATTGTGGAGCTCATCCAATGTCTCAAGCTTCGCGATCTTATGAGATATTTAATTAGAATACTTTTAAAATATTAAAGTGATGCACTCTCCTTGGAATCCAAACTAGTTTGAATGTGTGTGTTGGATGTTGATTTTTCCTCTGCTTGGCCTCATTGAATGTTGATGGTGATGCTCCTGCATCATAGGATTTAATATTGAGTTAACTTGTTTAAAAAATAAAACAATTGAAAATAAGTTAGTTGCAACTAGAAGTGGTAAGTTTACTATTTGTGGATAAAGTGGTTGTAAGTGGAAAAATTGTTTAGAAGTGGGTTATCCCTAAAAGAAGGAAGTTGGGTAAAGTAGTTAGAAGATAACCCCTAGAGGAAGCTACTTGGAGAGTATAAATAAGAGAGAAAAGGTCTCCTATTTGAACCTATTGAACACATTGGATATCTATTATTTTTTGAAAGTTTTATTACAAGGATAAGGCAGCAAAGAAGGGTTGACGATGAAAGTTTTTGAGTTACCAAATATCTAAAAAAACCCTATTTTTTAGGTGTATGCGGGTTTAAATGGAGGAAGTCGCGTACATACACATGATGCAGTGAAGGAGGGCATGTACATATGCAGTATGAAGAAGAGGAGGTCGCATACAGTTCAAAAAATCCACGAGAGATTGAGTAGATGTGGATGCCAAGTCTTTAGAGTCTAAAAGCAAGTTCGCAGGAAGGTCTATAGTGATCAGGTACAACAAGTTCCCATGAAGGTCTACTTAAGTTCAAAATGTATTTCATTTTCTTATGTATAGTTGGATATTACTATATACATGAGATATGGTTATGGGAGATTGAGGGTTTTCCCTAGAGAGACTATTGGTTGTATGGCACTTACTGTATGAGCCATATCTATAGAAATACAATGCTAGTATGTCTAGTATTTATCATTGGTACATCTTGTTGGTTTGAGTGTTGAGGCATATATTCTATTTGTTGGTATATGGTTGAGGGTTTCTGTGGTACATGGTTGAGGGATTTTGGTTTTAATATGTTTTTGAAGTTGTTGGTTTAGTTTGAGGCTTCATATCAGTGAGGGTTTGGTGTCTAGTCCATGTGAGGGCTTATTACACATGATTATGATTGTATGCACATGTATGACACATGACTAGAGAGACATAGATGCACATGGTTTGAGTGATATTTTTGTGATATTGGGTATGGGATCTATGTTATCATATCTGATCTATTGAGGATATTATTGGTATAGTTTGAGGTTGCATTATAGTGAGGGTTTGATGCATTATTGATATAAGGGTTTAAGGTATTTGGTTTATGGAGAGTATTGTGTATTGCTAGAGGTATCGTATTGGTTATCTTGGTGATATTTTGCATATGGTTAAGATTTGTGTTGGTGACTGAACTTGGTGAATAGATCTGATTTAATTGATTAATTGATGAGATAGGTTGATGTGACAGGTTGTTGTGACAGGTTAAGTTGTGGATAGTTATTGCTCTTCTGTTGGTACATATTGTGTGTATATGTTGGTACAGGATATTAGTACAAGTTGATTACATGGTTGGTGCATGGTTCATTTACAAGTTCTTGATACATATTATTGGTACATGTTTGGTGCATTGTTGATGCATTGGTTGTTGGTACAAATTGTTTGTGTAGGTTTGGTGCATGATTGATGCATCGATTTATGGTACAGGTTGAGGTACAAGTTGATGCATGATTGATGCATGGTATAGTTTGTTGTCAAAGGTTGGAAAATTTGAAAGGTTGCAGTGATATATTTTACAGTGACATTGTGGCAGTGGTTTCATCGGTTATTTGACATTTATATTTCAGGGCAGTTGGATGGGGCAAGGAAAGGGGGTTGTAGCCTCCTTCTAGTTTGTGTTAGAGAATGCAGGAGTTGGAGCTTCCTTCAGGTTGGATCCTTAGAACTAGGTGGTTGTAGCCACCTTCTGGTTATATCTGGAGAACCCAAGGGGATGTAGCCTCCTTCTAGTTTGAGTCAGAGAATTAGGGAGTTAGAGATTCCTTCAGGTTGGAGCCCGAGAAACTACAGGGTTGAAGCCTCCTTCTAGCTGGAGCTGGAGAATTGGAATTTGGTGCTTCCTTGAATGTAATTATGTTGACGGGCGAAATTGACCGTCCGTCAACTGGGAGAGTGGAACCAGTCCGGGGTTGTCTAATAACCCAAGTCATTTGGAATGGACCACCCTGACGAGTTTAACGGCTCCGTTGGCCGCCCTAAGGTCTCGTACGGAAACCAAAGAGAAATGATTTGAGCTAATAAATCTAAAGGGAAACTAGAAACTAATAAAACAAAGACAAATAACTAAACTAATAAAGGAAACTAGAAACTAATAAAGCAAACTAAACTAACTACGCTAATCTAACTATAAATTACTAACTACTTATATATACGATATACTAACTATGATTATAATAACTCAAATCAACTACCTAATTATCAACTATGATCTTTCTTTATTCACAAATATACAATATGGACAAACTATAGATTTGATTAAAACCTGAAAAAACTCATGTGTTCGCTGCCATGAGACAACCAAGAATCTCTTTTTTTATTTTTGTATTTATGAAAGGGGAAGAAAGCTAACTGAAATTAGAAAATCTAATATACATTACTGAAATAAAATAATGCAATCTAAATCTAACTAAGCTATCATTTATATTATACTAATTAATCAAAGCAATAAAAATCTAACTATTTGACCTGGAAACGCTCCAAGTCTGCCCTGTGTATGATGACTTCTTAAGCTGGTTGGAGGAAGAAATTCACACCGTTTCGTCTTTAATCCTTTCAGAAACGATCATCTATGCTACTTCTTGAAGTATGTTACAGGACAAACAAGACATAAAAGAAATCATAACAGTTTTCTGATGATAAATCTTTGCAGTAAGGGAAACCTATTATGCAGAAAACTTATATAACAATTCAGCCTACGAAGAAGACAAAGCTATCATTCATAAAATGAATCAACACTGTTATGTGCTTTATCTCTTAGTAAGAAACAAGATATGTATAACAATAATAAATTATATCATATGCATGTGATTTAGATAACAAAGTAATACTAAACCATAGACAGAATGATATACAAAACTTGGGACAAAGTGTCGATATATTGAAAAGCAAAACCTATAACAATGCATCAATTTTGTTCCAGTTTGAATCAGCATCACATATCCATGTTCTTCCACAACTGATGATGATTGATTATTACAAAACCTGTAACACCCCTCCTAGCTAAGGACATTTACTCAGTCAACCGGTGAATTTTTTTTTTAAGTGTGTGCGCGTGTGCAGAAGAAAACAACCCCCTTGACTCTACATCAAAACTCAACCAACAGGACGCAAGTAAGACGAACACAATTGAGACGACCCGACATATCATAGCGATGACAAGAAGAAAACGCCCCGAACAGGAGGCGGGCAACTAACGGCTGTAGGCAGAGATAAACACCAGGGGTTAGGCACAGTACTGTCACAGAATGAAAGAATTCATCAGTAGAGTCGCAGTAGTGGAACTGTGCCTTTAAACAGCCCGAGACTACTGATACGGCTCAGAATGTGTCGCAAGAGTGGAACTGTGCCTTTAAACAACCCGAGACTCTTGATACGGCACTGGATTCCTTCCACCCGATCACACATAGGCATACATACTAAGCTGCAAAAGGAGTCTATATCTCGCCCGACACGGACCGACTACGCAATACAAAACCACCAAGTACTACCAGATCAAGGATAACACGACCTCTACGGGAGACGCAAGTCAGGAAGACTCAATCGACCGACCACTATTGAGCCCTGAAGACATCAACAAGCCCAAATGTTCCATTACCTTTCCTTAACCGAAAGGACTTTAACCTAGGGTACAACCAATAAAATCAACCCCCATAATTATCCTGCCTTCCCTGCTCAATCATCATCATGTAGTAATAACCTTACCAAATAAAGCAATGCGATTTAACATCGTCGTTAGGGTTCCATTTAAACAATAATGACGTCGCAAATTCGACATCGTCATAACATTGAAACTAGGCCAACACTAACGTTTCCGTCTAAACTTTATTGCCATATAATAGCAGTGCAATTTAAACATGGTCACTAGTATGCCATTTATACAAATTTGACATCACATTTAACCCACATTAACACTTCAACTAATATTCCTATTGTAATTAACCATTACTTATCCTTGCAATTCTCCCGCATAGCATTTAATTAAATAACATCAACATTCAATCGAATAATATTAATATTGCAATTACATTATTACTTATCATTTTAATTTTACCAACGTTAACCTTCAGTTAAGAATATTACTAATTGCAATTAAACTAAGATTTATCCTTGCCATTCTACCCAAAAGTATCCTTCCATTAAAGATATAACTATTGCAAGTAACCCAAGCTTACCGTTGCAATTCTGCCGACATTAACCGTCAATTGATAATATCACTATTGCATTTAAGCTAGTACCCATCATTTCCATTAAGCTATATTAACATTGCGGCTGGACCCTTATTAATATTTCTATGTAAAATATAGCACCCAAATTAAGCAATATTAACCTGTAAGCATAAAA
>ML781578.1:807282-853691 GCA_009831015.1 Picea engelmannii
TGCGCGCGGCAGAACCTCAGGGGGTGCCAGCGCCCTGGCCTCGTCTCTGTCCAAACGGCTGATCAGAGCCTCGGACATCCGCTGAAAGGATCTCATCATCCCCACAACATCACCAACTGATATATGTTCCTGCCCGAGAACCTACTCGCCTCCCTGGGGGTTAGACCCCTCAGACGTGGATGCTGTTGGAGGCGTCTCGCCTCCTCCCCTAGCACCCCGTCGTCTGCCTCCGCGGCATCCTCTAACCATGGTTACCTGCACGCACACGATCAACTCAATCAAAAATAGTATATATAAAATAAAAACCCATTTATATCAACGAAAGCCGCAGCGAACCCCGAGTTGTGGGCCGAACCGGATCTGATACCATGTGTAACACCCCTCCTAGCTAAGGACATTTACTCAGTCAACCGGTGAATTTTTTTTTTAAGTGTGTGCGCGTGTGCAGAAGAAAACAACCCCCTTGACTCTACGTCAACACTCAACCAACAGGACGCAAGTAAGACGAACACAATCGAGATGACCCCACATATCATAGTGATGACAAGAAGCAAACGCCCCGAACAGGAGGCGGGCAACTAACGACTGTAGGCAGAGACAGACACCAGGGGTTAGGCAGAGTACTGTCACAGAATGAAAGAATCGATCAGTAGAGTCGCAGTAGTGTAACTGTACCTTTAAACAGCCCGAGACTACTGATACGGCTCAGAATGTGTCACAAGAGTGGAACTGTGCCTTTAAACAGCCCGAGACTCTTGATACAGCACTGGATTCCTTCCACCCGATCGCACACAGGCATACATACTAAGCTGCAAAAGGAGTCTATATCCCACCCGACACGGACCGACTACGCAATACAAAACCACCAAGTACTACCAGATCAAGGATAACACGACCTCTACGGGAGACGCAAGTCAGGAAGACTCAATCGACCGACCACTATTGAGCCCCGAAGACATCAACAAGCCCAAATGTTCCATTACCTTTCCTTAACCGAAAGGACTTTAACCTAGGGTACAACCAATAAAATCAACCCCCATAATTATCCTGCCTTCCCTGCTCAATCATCATCATGTAGTAATAACCTTACCAAATAAAGCAATGCGATTTAACATCGTCGTTAGGGTTCCATTTAAACAATAATGACGTCGCAAATTCGACATCGTCATAACATTGAAACTAGGCCAACACTAACGTTTCCGTCTAAACTTTATTGCCATATAATAGCAGTGCAATTTAAACATGGTCACTAGTATGCCATTTATACAAATTTGACATCACATTTAACCCACATTAACACTTCAACTAATATTCCTATTGTAATTAACCATTACTTATCCTTGCAATTCTCCCGCATAGCATTTAATTAAATAACATCAACATTCAATCGAATAATATTAATATTGCAATTACATTATTACTTATCATTTTAATTTTACCAACGTTAACCTTCAGTTAAGAATATTACTAATTGCAATTAAACTAAGATTTATCCTTGCCATTCTACCCAAAAGTATCCTTCCATTAAAGATATAACTATTGCAAGTAACCCAAGCTTACCGTTGCAATTCTGCCGACATTAACCGTCAATTGATAATATCACTATTGCATTTAAGCTAGTACCCATCATTTCCATTAAGCTATATTAACATTGCGGCTGGACCCTTATTAATATTTCTATGTAAAATATAGCACCCAAATTAAGCAATATTAACCTGTAAGCATAAAAAAAATAATCCATGAATGCCTATTATTAACATGGCCAGTAACCAGCATTATATTAGCATATGGAAGCCCCATAATATGTGAAATCCAATATTGACATTGCATCCAACCATATCGAATTTAACATTTTTAAAAAGGTACTGGCAATCCCATTCAGAATTAAAAGCTAGTAGCGTGTAAGCATGTCACAAGTAATAAAATAATGCCTAAATAAACATTGCCCATAGCTAGTATAATCATTAAAATTAACAATTATTAATTTTTAAAACGTGGAGAAAAGTCAGCAAATATTATTATTATTGCGATTTATACCCTCGCAGATCCACTACTAATTCCCAATAATAATACCCTTATCCTATGGTCAGTGTATATAAACATAACCTCATATTATAATTAACATTATCATAAAAATAACCAGGTAACCACATGGTTGAAAGTTGTTAATGGGTAAATGACCGCATTATAACGCTCACAATTAAGGTATCCCATTTAGAAGGCAAAACATAGAACAACGATATATCTATTTTTCCATGATAATTTGAAGGCCATCTAATTGTCAATATATACCATTACCAACGTATTCATACATCTAACCTCCGATTAAAAGTAGCCGGATGCCATCGTAATTAATTAGTCAAAGGTAACCACAACAATGTCTAAAAAGTACCAGGTTAACAATAGGGTCAGTGTAGTTAAATAACTTCAATAACCATGTTCAAAATCACTTCATTTTAACCACGAAAATTAAAACCTCACTCTACACCAGGCAGCAGTATTGGACTTACCTAGTGGAAACCGATAACGGTTAGTTAATGCTTGCGCCTTCCAAGATTTCCCTGCGCTTGCAGTAGCCTTACCCCAGAACCGATTTTAATGGTCTCTGAGTTGTCATCTACCCTAGGGGACAGCGACTGAACCAATCAGCTAGGTCAGGTAGTAATTCGGTCGCGGGCAGCAATAACTACCAGCGCATACCCTAGAGCGCATGCACAGAGGAAACGCAACTCCGGGAGCGATGACGAGGAAGATTAAAAGGGAATTAAGACAGGCTACGTGCTGTCTACGACACACCCATCAGCGACCTCATTAACAGAGCGTTCAGGCAGCGTTAAATGGAATTCTAAGACGGGCCGCGTGCTTCTCGTCGAGTAGTTTCACGCAAGCCTATGGGCGGGTACGAGCATTCACCTAAGATCCCTGTCGACGGCCACTGAACGATGGCTAGGTAAAAATTTTACGATCCTTGGAGATTGAGAGAGAGAGTCTTCCTCGTGGGAACAGTGGGATGAAGGGGTACGTAGATGTGCATGAGGGAATTCAGCTAGGAAAGTATGCACAGATCGAACCCTTCAAGGGAGCCTCCAATGTGGATCTTGACCGATCTCGCCAACCCCCGGTGTGTGATATCAACAGTACCGTAAAACCAAAATTTCACTTTGTCCCCAGGCCAATATAACACAATTTAAAACATGCCCTTGGGCCATACTATTGTGCGGAAAAGTTAAACCTAAAATTAAACGTAAGGTAACGCCCAAAATTAAAGGAATATTATAACCTAACATTAACCGCCGGTAATGGACCCGATCATTGAACAGCAATCATGAAGGATAGAAATCAAGAACCTTGGGTCCATAAGGTTAACGAGATTATCCACCTAAAACTAAACGCTAAGAACCCTAGCATTAGGACCGGGTTTATTTTTGAATTCAGGGACAGTTATAACACAGTCATGAAATTTAAGGCCAGGCTCAGTTAAAACACTAAATTTAAACGAGGACGGGACCAGATCTGTAACCCAGGACGATAGAGACATAGTTTTAATTTGGTAATAATGAACCCAACCATCAACAGCCGTGAGAATGCTTTCCTTAACGGTGGTATTAAACCTTAAATTCGCAGACACTATTAACACAGTCTTAAAAGGATAATGGAATACACTATTAACACATTCGAGTATTAAAAAATTTTCTTTTACTCAGAGATAAAAATAAAAACGGATACATTAATACGCCGAGACATGAAGGCGGAATTTAGGTAGGTAAAACGCAGCAAGATATGCCCCAAGCACAAGAATAGCCCACGGCACAAGAAATCCCAGTGATAGAAAACACGCCCGTGTATAAATCGAACACCCACAGAAGGAAAAACGCCCACGATAAGAAGGGACGAACCCCACGGTAAAGGAAAGCTCAAGAAGGAATCACATAAACCCGCGATGATTTACCCGAAACCCTCGACTGAGCTTCTATATAAGGATGATCTTCTGAATTACCCTCTTTTTATTTTTATTTTTAAAAATATGGAGGACATGGAAACAACAGTTCACAACAATAAAACCATAAACACAGTATTAAATCACTATCCATCCTACGCTACTCAGATCAGGAACATACCTTAGCCTTATTCGCCTGCAGCGATGATTCCGGTGCTCCAGCCGCTCCTGCTCCTGCTCCTGCTTGCCGACAGCCACCAACTCACTGGTACCTCCCAGCCAAACGCTAGGGGTACTCTTCTTCCCCCTCAGTCCCTCGAGCCACAAAGGGGCCATACACAACCAGAGAGTCTCTAGCTCCTCAGCTCGCCTCAAAGGTTGAGCTACCACTCACGTATGCTGAGGATTCCCAACTCCTACCAGTAAATCAGTTAGTCTCCCTCCTCAGCATAGCAATCAATCTCCGCCAAAAGAAAAGCCCCTTCTTTTTCCTTCTCCCATCCCTTTATCCCCTCAAACCCTAATTCTCTTTTCACTTAGGTTTCCCCCCCCTCTTTTTCCCTTTTTTGACTTTTCTCAATTTCTTTTTAGTTTAATTCGTTTGTATATTCCAATTTGATTTTTATTTTTATTTTTAAAATCAAGGCATGTGCGCTCATTTCATTTATTTATTTATTTATCCCCCTTTTCATTTTATTAGTTTATATATTTAACTTTGTATTTCCCTTTTCCCATGCTTAACTTATTGGTTTATAGTTGTATATAAATATATATACTTATTTATATTTTCATCTCCCCTTTTTTATAAATAAACCTGCATATATCAGTTAATTGACCATTAATGTATTTGTATTTTCAGGATCCAAGAGAGATTTAAGCGAAGGCAAACCAGTATAGGGGAAAGTAAATGTTTTACAAAAATGAATAAGGACGATTTACGAGGAGGGATGGCGATGTGGTAAAGTGGACTAGACGAGTATGTGGGAGATGGACACTGGGAGATCCGGGCGATGGAGGTCAGTTTTATTAAGTAGACACAGATTAAGGAAGGGTGATGGTCTGAGTTTTGTTTTCTCTTCTCTCTTTTTTTTTTTTNTGTTGTTAAGGCCACACTGAAATTTCCCCCCAGTTTCTAGAAGGTCTTAGGCTTAGGGTTTAGATTCTAAGCTAGACGACAATTGGTTAAGGGTAATGCTTAAAGTTTTATTCAGGTGTTGAAGACTTAGGGATAATTAGGCTGACATCCATCAACCACCTTTATCGCGACGTGCCCTTCAGGTCACACCACGTGCGCCAAGGGTGCCACTCGCCTCTAGAATTTCGTTGTGCGACCCTATATAACCCTTGGAGTCAATACTCCGCCAAGTGAGCTAGTAGGAGACTAAGGGCTCTAAGGAATAAGGCCCCTGCCTTATTGCTTTCCCCCTAGAATCATCGTGAGCGACTGTCGCAGTCGGCCCTCACGGCATCGTGGGTCCTCTCGAACTAGGTAATCGTTAACCTACGGATCGAGCCACGGTGAGAGTGCTAGCAGGCGGTGGCAGGGCTACTGTCCACCCCTCTCCCTCAACCTATCTGCAATTGTGTGTGGCCCCTTTACTCCATATGTGAGTCAAGTCGGCAAGCTATCGTCAGCCTGCATCACCAAAAATCATGTCAGAAATGTCGTCATCAAATCATCAAATCAAATCAACATCATAATAAACATATCAACCCAAAAGCACACTCCCTGACTCAGTCCGGAGTCAAAGGGGGGTCTACCGATGCCTCTGCATCCTCAAGGTCACAAACCTGCACACTCAATAAACTGAGTCAATAGCACCCGTCTACATGAATAGTAACACATCATATCATCTGTCAATCACATCATAATCAAATATATAAGGTCCAACATCAAAAAGGGTCCAGATCACTTGCGAGAAAGTGTCCTCAAAGAATAAGTGTCCTCAGTGCGCCAGAGCGGGATGTTACAAAACCATAGGTTTATATAAGTTTCTCACAAGGTAAAACATCCTTGTGAATAATAGCAAACAGTTTACACAATCTCGGAATAATCCCAAAAATCTCTTAAACTGAGTAACTAAAAATGCTAGTGAAATCTTCAAGATATCCTCCAACTGCTCCTCACATCCATAACAAATTCGAATTTGCCTGTAATAGACATAAATATCAAGTTAGAGGAGTATTTTATTGAGAAAACAATAGAAAAAATGAATCTATAGACTCAGCTACAGAATCTCCTGATTCTGTAGTTGGTCGAGAATAGTAAATAGGACCAGATATAAAATCAAAATCAAATCGAATCCAATCATTACAAATTAAAAATGATTTAAAAAATAAATCCTTTCAATCAAACCAAATCGAATAGAATACAATCGGGGCAGAGTGGGAATACTCTGTTTTCCCAATCAAATCAAATCTTAACAAGATTGTTCCATGAATGCAATTAATGGTGATCAAAATCGTATGAGATAAAACAACCATTATCGGTTTGCATAAAATCCAAATCGTTTAATCAAATAGCCAAAATGGTCACGATAAAACAGCCATAACTCTGTCCATAAATCTAGTGATAGACTTTACATGCTGAATTTCCAACAGTTCAAAGATATGGTTATAACTGTCATCGACTAGTCATAGTAACGAATTGATAACTTTTAATTAAAATTACAATGCGTAAACAACTTCCATTGTAATCGGATGAAACAATATCAACTCAAGAATCTTTACACAGTCAATGGATAGAAGCATGATGAAATCTACAGATTCATGAATCGAGCATCAATCCACATCAATCTTCACAGAGTTAATAATAGAAACTCATCGTAACCTTAACCAGAATCCAATTCGAATAAGTTGCAATCAATGAGAATCAAATTAGTTGCGATTCGGTTATGTATCCACAAGAAAGTATGAAACTTGATCGAATGAAAATGGAACAGTTAACCCATTTATCAATAATACTCATATCATAACCAATTCGAATTATACGATTAACTGTACTCAAAATTTGGGATACCAATCAACAGACTATTTCTTAAAAATATTAACATCTTGTATTATCAACAGAACATCGAGCTAATTTTAAACAATCATATCTATTCGATGATCTATCGAGTCAAAACCAAATCCAATCGAATGTTTAAACGATAATAAAAAATAAAACAAACATTATATACAGCGAAGCATGCTTTATGTAACAGAGAGCAATATAAATGAGGAAAATATACCATCACAGCTGCTGGGCCTTATGTCAATTTTGAATTGATAATTGCAGTGGCAGACTCGACGTTTTTGAACGGGACTCAACTGGTGGTTCGTTGCTTTTTATCGGACGGTTGCACCTTTGCATTCTTACCAGTGAGAGATGCCACTTGGTTTTCCAACTCGTAGATCCTGGATTGCAATGTAGGTACATCCAAATAATATCTTTCAATCCACAACCCACATTGATCACAAGATGCAGCAACATGTTGAACAGAAGGTGGGTTTGATGATTCCCCGAGGGTTTCATGGAGTGGCTCAATACCAGGAAATTCAGGGTTATCCCGCAGACAAGGAGGAAGGTTCCTAACGAAATCGTGAGGCGGTTTGCTACACAATCCCTCGGAGTAAGGATATTCTTCAGAGAGAAAACATTCAATGTCTGAATCAGAGTCCTCGCTAACAATGATAGGCTCTATTTTGGCAGGAAGCTTAGGCTTGTTCCTTGCCATGCGAGAGATCAATCTTGCATTTTTCTTGCCTCGAGTATTAACACCAGTCTTCGCTCTAGTCTTTTGGGTTGTAGCTTTAGCAACTTCAATTTATTTTGGCACAGACTTAGGCAAACCTGTAGGTGACTCGGGCTTAGGTCTAGGTAATAAAACATTATAGGGCACAGGGGTAGGTTTGTTCTCGGCCACCATGGGCTTATCTACCTGTGGAGGGTTTGACTCTCCAAAACCATTCCGGCTGAGGAAATCATGCCAAGAATAACGACGTAACCCTAACTCGTAAACTAAAACCATTTTGATCAACCCGACATGGAAGAGGCTAGTATCAGCCTGGCTATGCTTGTATCGTTTAGCCATTTTGAAAAGACTTCGGTGCAGATAGTAAGGCATACTTAGTTCAAATCCCATGAAAACCATTAATAAACGCAGGTGGAATAATAAAATAAACCCATACCTGCCTTCATAGGTAACGAAATGTTTGATAATCATCAAGAGATCATACCAGCGGGGTTTCAACATCTTTGCAGGTAATCCTCTGTCGCATGAATTCACAGTGCGAGATTGGAACAGTAATGTCCATGGAACATCATCTACCTTGCAACTTTTCGACCATTTTTCTCCCTTGATAGGCAAGTCGGTGGCCAGACTGAGAAATTCTTCAGTAATTTCAAGCTAGACATCTCCCACTTTGGCTCGGTAGCCATCGAACGATAATGAAAATTGTCGAGCTACTGTGAGGTCATAGCCATCAAACTTCCTTATGAAAGCAAGCCACCCGTGTTGTTCTAGTTCGCTACATGCACCACTGAATGTCAAAAGTGCTTGGCACCCGTTAGGTTCGGCCCTTACGACAGGAGCCATAACCCCTGTACATGATAGGGTTCACAGTGAATGAAACAATGCACAGATCTGAAAAAAGTTAGGTTCGATGGCTTCAAAGCTCGAATAGACCAGAATTAACTGCAAACATGCGAAGGTGGTGGGATTACCACTGCCTCGCACTGTATTAATTGACTGAGTACAGTGTTATCAAAACATGATCATTTATACCATGCGTATCGGCCAACAAATAGGTGTGTAATCATATTAACATGCCAGTCAAACGGAGCAGAACCAATACCATGTGTTATACTCATGCCAAGTGTTCAATTCGATTCAAACACCATATCCATCGTGTCAATAAATCATTCAACCAAGGTTTAATCATTAATCAATTCCAATACATGGTTTGGATTTATGAATCAATCATCATATTATCAACTTACCAATATATACTAAGCATCAATTTGTCCAATATGATTAACCCATGCACCTTCAAACCTTTGCTATTTATTGAAATGACTTCATAAACTTACCAATGTATTCGTTGCACATCAAAGTGTTTGCATTCCAAAGTTTTGAGAACATAATGATCCAAAATTCCTCATATAATAACTGAGTGAAAAGTCCATAGTAATAAGGATAAAAGCAATAAGACCAAATCCATTACAACTTTCATAAGATCAGAATAAAACCAATAAATGTTTATGCCCAGAGGCTTAGTAATCAAACATATCCAAATGCGCAATCAAGATAAGAGTATGCTCAAGGACATAGGTTCGAGACAACCTTTAGCAGTCATGTGATAAACCAATGGTCAAGTGTCTTTTGGAGAAATAAATAAAAGACGACTACAATCCAAACGATGAAAGAGGTTTTTTTCACACTTACAGTTGTGAAAATCAAATCGAGATCAAATTGCAATTGTCGAAAAATGAAACAAATGCCTAGAAGAAAAATGCGACGATGATTTGTCATTAACGAGACAAGGGATGTAGGCAGCGTTTTTTAAAGAGCAATAAAAAAAAATGATTGCCTGCCAACAAATTCTTGACGTATAAGAAAAACATTCCATTTTTTTTTCCAGCATTGGGTTTCCACATAAATATTGGTATACTATGCATTGTGTGGATGTGTTTCTTATTGTTTGTTATGCATTGATGGATGTTAATGTTTATGATACAATAATATATTGATGATGAACATATGCATGTGGTTGAAAAATTAAAAGGAATATAGATTGTGGTTTAAAGGATTAATAAGTGGTATAATTAAACATTATTGATTCACCCCTCACCCCCTCCTCTTAGTAATACAACAATTTGTATCAGAGAAGGTTCCTTCATGGAACAATTTATCCACTGGAAGGTAGATCATGGAGAGAAAACGTATGTATAAAAATGGAATACCACAGTTCGATGGACATAACTATGCATTCTAGAGTAGAAGGATGAAAAAATATGTACAAGAATAGCGATTTCATGTTTGAAAATCATTAGTAGATGGATATAAATATCCTTCCACTCCTCCAACAGATGACATTGGAAAGAAACTAAATCAAAATAATTTAACTACCAAAAATTCCATCCCGAATGGTATGGTTGATTTAGTATATGTCAAAGTTATGCATTACAACTCCACAAACGAGATTTGGGAAAACCTTAAGAATTTTTATTAAGGAGACGCCAAAGTCAAGGAAGTAAAGATTCAAACTTACAGAGGTCAATTTGAATAGTTGAATATGAAGGAACATGAAAACATTGCAGCTTACGTTTTACGAGTTGATGAAACAATGAATGAAATTAAAGGATTTGGAGAAGAATTTGATGAATCTATAATTGTTAAAATATTACTAAGATGTTTTCGAATGAGATTTTAACATAATATCTCAGCACTAGAATAAAGAGAATATATGGTTTCGATAAGCATGGATGAGCTGCATGAAATATTCACCGCTTATGAAATGAGAAAAAAATAGGAGAACCCACTTACAAATGAAGAAACATTCAAAGCATCTAAGAAGAAAAAGAAAAAGAGAAAGAAAAATACAAAGTTAGAATGTAGCTACAATGAAGATTCAGAAGAAGATGAAGAAATGGAAAACTTCGCAAGAAAGTTGCAAAAGGGAACATGCAAATACAAAGGCAAGCTTTCATTGAATTTTTTTAATTGTGGTAAAAATGGTGATTTTGTAAATAAGTGTCCTTATGCCAGGAAGTCAGAAAGTTATTAAGAGTAAGAGCCCAAGAAAGAAAATAAATATCAAAAGGGAAACTCGAAAAACAAAAGGAAAGAATTCAAGAAAAATCTATACTCAAGAGAAGACAACTCATCTGGTAAAGAAGATGAAACTGATAGTGAGTCAGAAAAGGTGTTATTTATGGCTAAGGAAAATGAAGTAAGAAACTATGATAGTTAATAAGAATAAGGCGATGTTGATCTCAGAGAAAAATTAATTAGTTACTTAGAAGAACTATGGAAATAAATAAAGAAAAACAATTCACTCAAGAAAGAACTAAAAGGAACTTATAATCTCAACTCAGAGGAAGTCAAATAGATAGTCACGAATCTAGAAGTCCAAGTAGAAGAGGACAGAAGGATTGAAGAAATACTCAAAACTCAATTAGAAGAGAAGGAGAACATGATTGAAAGGTTAGAAGCATAAGAAGTCAATCTAAGAAAATATCTTCATAAGAAGGAAATGCAACAATATGTCACCAAGACATTCGAAAATATAATCAACAATCAAAGGCCATACTACGATAGGCTCAGAATAGGATACAACCAAATGTAGACAGAGAAAGGTTCAAGATACATGACGAAATAAATAGAACAAAAGAGTTATGAAGAAGTTCTCAAAGGAAGGAATCATGGTCAATAGGAATTAGAAATGAATGAATATATAATACCCTACACTTTCAAGCAACAAGGAAGATTTAATCATTGTGAAAGAAACAACCAAAGAGAAGATCGTGATCAACTAAGGAATAATTACAGAAGGACTACACCACAAGGAAAATAATTCACTCCTAGGTATGTAAATTTATTTTATGGTCATTGTTTTTATTGTACTAACTTTGGTCATAATATTGCATATTGAAAGGCTTATGAAATAAATAATCATGAAATAAAGGCTTATGTAGCCCCACAAAATATTGAATGTTACAAATGTGACAACTATAGACACATAGCTTGAAATTATAGAAGCGTGATAAAGCCTCCCATGAAATAAAATATTAATGATAGACATAAGAAGGTTTGGAGAAGAAGTGAAAAACAAGAGGAGCAGGTAAATGAAGAACATGTCCAATGAATCGTACTTTCAAGATTTGCAATAGAACAAGTTCATGATGAATTTATAGGAAAAGAGGAAAGTGTCGAAACTCAAGTAGAATATGAAGAAGATGTCAAAACTCGGGATGATGAAAAAATTCACGAAGAGGATGAAAAGGAAGATGTATTCATGGACGAAGAGAAAGATTACACTACATCAAATAAGGTATTTTCCTAAGCCATTTGTCTTGGAGAATCTCAATTAATATGAATATTAGACATGGTGAGTCTATGCAGTAGCTGAGACAAATGGGTCAACATTGTGTACAATTGACTAGTAGAGTCTTGGATAGTATGGATAGAGATGGATTTTTAAGAACATTTAGTAGGTTTGGACATATATATGTCAGTGTATGAAAGCATGTATTCATAGAGTGATTAAACTATTGGTTCAGAGAGTTGTTCAAAGATAAAGGAATATTATCATAATGGATGATAATGATACATGAATATTTGAATGATTATTCTTGAATTATTTTTATATATTTCAGTTGATTACTCAAGGAAGCACCAATGGACAATAACTCCAAAAGGAAGTAGGTATAAAAAGACCTATATTAATATACACAGAAACATGTAGAGAAGTCATTAGAGAGAGAGAGGGAGATTTATAAAGGAATATTATTAGCATACAGATAGGGAGAAACACCCATAGGGGGAGATAGTCTTTTATCCAAGATTGGTTAGAGAAGGTACAATGTCATATCAACAGGGGGAGTTAGTACTTTTTCAAAGGTATAGAGAGAGTAATCATAGGGATGAAGATAGAAGGAGCAGCCCCAAGGAGATTTCAGTAAGGGGGAGATGCCCCAACGAGAGATACCCTTTTCCATTGATGTCAAATAGAGATACATAGAAACATTGATGAGGAGTATGAGCATGAGTGTTGTCATGACTAAGTGTTTTCATCAATGCCAGAGGGGTAGATTGTCACATAGTTGGTATTGATGGACAATTAGTTTGGATAGTTGGTTTTCGTTGATGTCAACCCTTTGAGAGTTATATTGTAAATTGATGTCAACATTTAGATATTGATGTCAACCCTTGAGTATGGACAGTAGCACATTTCGGTAGCTCCATATGTATGGTTAAAGAACCCAATTTTGGTTGAGGAATAAGGCATGAAGATAAATGTATATGCATGTAAGACTATTCTAGTAGATATTACATATTGTTCCATTTACGGTGATATGTGGAACATCACATAACTCCCCACAGTTAGATATTTACGGATTTGTGAAGTTGGATAACCCTCATGAGTTATCTAGAATCCCCTAGAAGGTCAAATAAGTCAATTTATTATAGAATCTCCTCGAAGAAGTTTACTAGTCAAAGTGGTTGTAACTAGGAGTTAATCATGAGTTAAGTTATTGCAAAAAGAAAATAATTAAAAATAAGCTAGTTGCAACTAGAAGTGGTGAGTTTACTATTTGTGGATAAAGTTTTTGTAAGTGGACAAAGTGGTTAAAAGTGGGTTAACCTTAAAAGAAGAAATTTGGGTAAATTTGTTATAAGATAACCCTTAGAGGAAGCTACTTGGAGAGTATAAATAAGAGAGAAAGGGTCCCCAAATTGCACCTATTGAGTAAATCGAATATATATTATTTTTTGAAAGGTTTATTGCAGGTACTCATTGATACATCTGAAGTTACAAAAGTGTGAGGAAGAAAATAAGGTTTGATGGTGAAAGTTTTGGAGTTACAAAATATTTTAAAAACCGTTAGTTTCTGAGTTGTACGCGGGATGCAATGGAAGAAGTCACGTAAATACGCAGGTTGTAGTGAAGGACAATGCGTACATATGCAGGATGAATAAGGGGAAGTTGGGTACAGTTGGGAAAATCCATGAAATCTTGATTAGATGTGGATGCCAAGTCTCTAGAATCTGAAAGCAAGTTCCCAGGAAGGTCTACAATGATCAGGTATAGCAGATCTATCTACATGTTCAAAAGGTATGCCATATTCTTATGTGTAGTTGGATATTCTTGTCTCTAGAAGATATGGTTATGGGAGGTTGATTTTTTTCCCTAGAGAGACTGTTGATTGTATGTCACTTACTGTATGATTGAAATCTACATAAATACAATGTTGGTATGACTGGTATTTATCATTGGTACATCTTGTTTTTTTTAGTGTTGAGGGGTATCTTGTATTTCTTGGTACATGGTTGAGGGTTTCTGTGGTACATGGTTGAGGTTTTTTGGTTGTAATATCTTGTTGAAGTTGTTGGTTTAGTTTGAGGCTGCATATAAGTGAGGGTTTTATGTATAGTCCATGTGAGGGTTTATTATACATGATTATGATTGTATGCACATGTATGGAACATGACTAAAGAGATATAGATTCACTTGGTTTGAGTGATATTCTTTTGATATTGGTTATGATATCTATGTTAACATATATGATCTATTGAGGAGATTATTGATACAATTTGAGGTTGCATTACAATGAGGATTTGATGCATTGTTGATGTAAGGGTTTATGGTATTTGGTTTATGGAGAGTATGATGTATTGCTAGAGGTATCTTGTTGGTTATCTTGGTGATATTGTGCATATGGTTGAGATCTGGTTTGGTGATTGATTTTGTTGAATAGATCTGATTCGGTTGATGATATTGATGAGACAGGTTGATGTGACAGGTTGTGTTGTGCATAGTTGTTGCACTTGTGTTGGTACAGATTGTGTGTATATGTTGGTACATGTTGATTATAGGTTTGGTGCATGTTGATGTACTGATTGTTGGTACGTATTGTTGGTATAGGTTTGGTGCGTGGTTCATGAACTGTTTGTTGGTACAATTTTGGTGCATATTTGATGCACTACTTGATGGTACAGGTTGAGGTACAAGTTTATGCATGATTGGTGCATGGTATAGGTTATTGTGACAGGTTGACATGTTACAATGGTATATTTCACAGTGACAGTGTGGTCATGGTTTCATCAGTTATTTGACATTTATATTTAAGGGAGGTTGGATGGAGCAAGGAAAGGAGGTTGTAGCCTCCTTCTAGTTGGTGTCAGATAATCAGGGAGTTGGAGATTACTTGAGCTTGGATCCTAATAAATAGGTGGTTTTAACCACCTTTTGGTTATAGCGGGATAACCTAGGGGTTTGTATCCTCCTTCTGGTTGGAGCCATTGAATTAGGGAGTTGGAGCTTCCTTCAAAATGGAGCCTAAAAAACTAGGGCGTTGGAGATTCCTTCTAGTTGGTGCTAGAGAATTGGAAGTTGGTGCTTCCTTGAATGTAATTATTGACATGTAAGAAAATCATTCCATGGTTTTCTCCCTCATTGGGTTTCCACGTAAAAATATGTTTACTGTGCATTGTGTGGATGTGTTTGTTATTATTTATTATGAATTGTTGGATGTTAATATTTATGATACAGTAATATATTTATGTTGAATAGATAAACATGGTTTAATAAGTAAAAGGAATATACATTCTGGTTTAAATGAATATAATTGATCATTATTGATCCCCCCCTTAGTAATCCAACAAGGATTTCCATCCAAAACAAGTATATGCCTAATTGGGGTGTTGATCGACTGATTTTCTAAGTTGACTTCTAGGAATGTTTCCATGCATCAACATCTTGGTGCTATAAGGAGAGCATATGATAATGAATGACACAAAAAATTCCATGAAATAATAATGCCCATTCAATACAATCACCATCACCATCAACCCATTGACTAAGGTCAACCTATAATTCCCCTTCCAAAGACAAAACTTCATCACTAGAGTCTAACAAACCTAAGCCATCTTCACTTGTCAAATTTAAAGAAGTCACATCACATATTCAATACAAGACTTCAAATTTCGATATCACTCAGGAGAAAACACAAGAAATTTCATATTCTGAAATTGATCCAAAAACTCAACCATTATATCAAGATATTGCGATTGAAGCGATGCATCGAATTCTTAACCAAAAAATTGCATATTTTGAGGAACCCATCTTAAATGATCCTCCTAAACTAAAACTTCCTATAATTTTACAAGAGCACGGAGTAGGAAACTTGGGAAAGAGTTGATTGATCTTATCATAATATCAAAGGGTAAAAGATATTTAACAAAAAAACCACCTAGTCCTCTTCTCATTGTAAGAAATAACCCTCTCATGAATCATAAAATCTATCTAGAAGACTTTTTTACTAAAAGTGAATTGTTGGCATCAAGTACTCCGCCAATTTCAACTCCTTTGGAAAGTCCACCATATCAACCTTAAGCTTCTCATCCTACATGTCCTGAATCCCAATAAATTCTTCGCAGAACCCCAGTTATGCCTATTGTCGACCAACCTCGAAAACCTTGTCTAGTTAATCGAGAAGTCAATGTGCTAGGATATCAACATGATTTTCCTAAACAACCTGTTGGCAGCCAATTCAATTTTTTCCTTTGCCTTATAAGCTACCTACACCTTTTGTCTCCTGAATGTCAAGGTATCGTCGCATTTTGCAAAGAGACGATGTTTTCATTTCATACGACATTTGAAAATTGGTTTCAATTTAGTTTTCACGACTGAAAGCGTGAAAAATCCTCCATCGTTATTTGGATTGTCATATTCTGCTCATTGATATTCTGATTAGTACTTACCTTTGGTTTATTTTTTGAACTATGACCATTTGCCTATTATCACTCTGATTACACAATTTGATTTCAACTTAATTGATAAGGCATTGACATGTTGATTGATGAATTATGCTTGATTATGTAGGGGTCGTGGTGGATTAAAGGTTTTTGATATACGATCCTTACTATTATAAGCTCTTGACTCTTCGATCTTATCTATTGTCACCCTGTCTTAAAAACTTTTGATCAAAACATTGGATTATGCAAAAAGCGCATGGGTCACATTATGAGTTTGATTTCATATTGAATGGATATGTTTGATTATACACATGGCGCATTGATATGATATATGGTTATGGTTTTACATTGATTAATGGCACGTTAATATGATTATCCATCGCTCGAAATTTCAGGTTGGCCGATTAGTATGGTTTAAACGATATGATGAGTGATTAAACAACATTGTACTGTGCCATTAATATGCTGCATGGCGGTGATAATCCCACCACCTTCGCACGCATACATTAATTCATTCCCCTTTGAGTGCTTGTAGCTGTTAGTCCTATCGATTTTTACTCCTGTGTATTGTTGTGATCAATCCAAACCCTACCATGCACCCACACCATGGCTACGGTCGTAAGGGCTGAACCCAATGGTAACCAGGCATTGTTGATGTTCGATGGTGCTTATAGCGACCTTGAGGAATTCGGATGGCTCTCATTCATACGAAAGTTTGATGGCTATAACCCTGGTGTGGCTCGGCAATTCGCGTTAACCTTTGATGGCTGCCGAGCCAAAGTTGGGGATGTGCAGTTAGAAATTGATGAGCAATTTCTCAGTTTGGCTACCAGTTTGCCTGTTGTCGGATAGAAATGGTCAAAAAATTGCAAAGTGGAAGATGTCCCGTGGACGTTACTCTTCCAGTCATGAAGGGTGAGTTCTTGCGTTAAGGGTTTGCCCACAAATATGCATAAGTAACACTGGCACGACTTGCTCATGGTTACCAAGCAGTTCGTTACCTGCGAGGGCCAGTATGGTTTCATGTTCTTGTATCACCTTCGGCTACTGATGGTTTTCATGGGCTATGATCTTAATATGCCTTACTACTTGCATAGGATTTTGTTTAAAATGTCTAAAAGGTACAAACGGAACCAGTCCAATACCAGTCTTTTTCATTTTGGGTTAATTAAAATGCTTATAGTTTGTAAGTTGGGGTTGCACCGTGACTGTTGGGAGGATTTTCTTAAACGAAATAATTTTGGTGACTCAAGCCCACCACAGGTTGACAAACCTGTGGCGAACAAGTGCAAATCAATACCCCCTGTGCCTTACTGTGCTCTGTTGCCTAAACCCCTACCCAATTCTGTTATCCAGGATACCGAAGCTGCTAAACCCATGGCTAAAAGGCCTAAATCAAAACCCTCTGCCAATTCTAAAGGAAAGAAAAATTCCTGGTTAATCTCTCGCATGGAAAGAAACAAACCAAAAGAACCTGTCAACCCTGACCCTATTATGGTAAGTGAAGATTCTGACTCAGAGGTTGAACGTTACCTGGCAAGTGAGTATCCCTACTCTGAAGGTCTATGTAATAAACCCACATATGATTTTGTGAAGAACCTACCACCTTGCTTGCGAAGTGATCCTACTTATCCAGGCATAAAAATGCCTTGTGAAACCCCAGGTGACTCGTCTAAACCCCCTCCTGCTCTAGTTGAACCAACTGCTCCACCATGTGATCAGTGTGGCTCATGGTTGGAAAGGTATTACCTCGACGTGCCAATGTTGCAGTCCATAATTCATGCTCTGGAGGATCAATTTGCAAGGCTCACCAGTCAAAAGGCGAATATGCCATCCGCTGATAAGAAACAATGAACAACAGGTTCGATTTTATTTAAGAACATGGAGTCATCTACAGCAGCCGTCAATTCAAAATTGGCATAGCTCAAACAACCTCACTGGTATGAATTTCACCTATTTATATGACATACTCACAAACTCTGTTTATATCGTGGATCTTCTCTGTCGCATAAGCATGCACTTTTGTATATAATTTTGTGTTGATAAATCAATTTTTATTATCATTTAAGTTTTGTTTGGATTTGGTTTTGATTCGAGTGATCACGAGATAGATTTGATTTGTTTAATTTGGCTTCAATCGAATACTCTGTTGATAATCAAAGTTGTCAAAACACAGGCTATTTTTGGTATTACAATTTTTTACACAGTCAATATCTCATTTCGGATTGGTTATATTCTATGCGATATAGGTGGCAATTATGGTTAATTGTTGTGATTTTATGTTTTCTGACCAATTCGAATACCATTCTGTTATCACATGACCGAATTGCGAATAGATACGAATCGTAACTGTTACACCCAACCAAATCAATTAGAACTGTTTCGTTTGACCATGTCACCAGATTGCAACAAATGTATCGTTTGAATTCGATCTGAGGAATGAAATTAACTGTATCCAGTCTCATGATTTGTTTCTATAATCAAACTCAACCATATTCATTTTGATTATTTACCCAGTTTATATTATGGATTCTGTTATGCTCCTATCTGTTGACTGTGTGGTGACCAATAACGAAATTCGTTGGGTCGATACTCATTGAGTATGATTTCATTTTGAATTTAATCTAAACTTTTACCTATCTTTGCACTTCATTGAATGATATCAATGCTATGACTATAACGAGTCAACCATGGTTACAACTATTATTTCGGTCATATCTGTTAATTGTGTGACACTCAGCGAACAAAGTCTGTGGCAAGGATTTGTGGATGCTGTTATGTATAATCGTAACAGCCTTTCTATTTTGATTAAAATGATATGAATTTTATGCACATCCATAACCAATCAATTATGATGGTGTTCGATTATAACTATATCAATTTTGATTACATCGAATCTTATACGATTTGGTTCACCATTGATTTCATTTGTTATGAAACAGTCCTCTTATGATTTGACCCGATTTTATGGCAACTAAAAACAGAGCATTCTTATCCTATTTCGATTGCATCCTTTTCGATTTGGTTTGATTTGAATGATAAATGCGTTTGAACTATTAGTAATTCGTTTTTGGATATTGGTTAAAAGAAAATTAAATTGGATTGTTTTAAAAAATATTTCATTTGATTGCTATCTAGTCCTGTTTGCTATTTTAGACTAGCTACATAATCAGATGATTCTGTAGCTAAGTCTGTAGGATCAATTTTTTAGTGTTTTGTTGCTGAAATATCTTTCTAATTTGATATTTGTGTTCTATTGAAGGTAAAATCGAATTTGCAATTGAGTTGTTGAGAAGTTACGGGATATTTCAAAGATTTTACTTGCATTTTATTTTCTTAGTTTAGGTGATTTTGGGATATCTCCCAGATTATTTAAAACTGTTTGATATTATCCACAAGGAAGTTTTACCTTGTGAAGAGACCTATATATACTTATGATTTTTGTAATAATCATCATCCTCATTCGTGGGAGAACAAGGATATGGAGTTCTAATACAGACTGAAGCCGAATTTGGTGTTTTGTCACAACTTTAGCTTCTCAATATATCAATATTTTGTTTTATGTTTTGTATATCAATTTGTTTATGGTTTATGACTACTTTAGATATCTAAATCATGTGCAAATGATATAATTTTAATCATTTGTATCCATATCTTGTCTCTTCCAAATAGATAAAATACATAACAATTGTTAATTCAGTTTGTGAATGACAGGTTTATCTTCTTCATAGATTGAATTGTTAAATATAATTCTTTGCATAACAGGTTTCCCTTATTGCAGAGCTTTATAATCATAAGATTGTTATGCTTTTATTTTATGTCTTGTTTGTCCTATAAAGCACTTCAAGAAGAAACATAGCCTATTGTTTACGAGAAGCTCACGGACTAACTGGTGCGATTTTCCCTCCTCCAACCAGCTTAGAAGTCATCATACACAGGGCATACTTGGAGCGTTTCCAGGTCAATTAGTTTGTTGTTTATTGTTTTCATTAAGTAGTTTAATTCAGATATAAGATTAATTAGATATATATTAGATTGTTTAATTTCAGTAATGTTAATTTATTTTTCATAAAATATAAAAATCAAAAACATATCTTGTTGTCTTAGGGCAGAAAACACATGAGTTTTGCAGGTTTTAATTAAACTTGTAGGTTGTTTATAGTGTACATTTGTGAATAAGTAATATTACAGCTGGTAATTAGATAGTTGATTTGAGTTATTATAATAGTAATTAGTAGATTGTATATAAAAGTTAGAATAGTTATATTTAGTTTTAATTTAATTTAGTAGTTTGTTTTTAATTAGATTAGTGTATTAGTTAGTTTTAGTTAGTTTAGTTTCTTTTATTTAGTTTTAGTTAGTTTTAATTTGTTTGTTTATTTTAATTAGATTACTTAGCTCAGATCAATTCTCTCTTTGGTTTTCTTAAGAGACCTTAGAGTGGCCAACGGAGCCGTTAAACTCGTCAGGGTGGTCCATTCCAAACGGCTTGGGTTATTTAGACAACCTCGGACCGGTTCCACTCTCCCAGTTGACGGACGCTCAATTTCGCTCGTCAACAAATGGTGCTAGAAGGAGGGCCTGAACTTAATTAATGGCACGAGGTGGTCACATGACTCCTCCACCACCTAATCGCACACCTATAGTGACTAGAAGTCGTTCACAAGATAATATCCCCCCTCAAACAACAACTACTTCAACCGAAGATCCGCAGATCACAGTTGAGCCAGCAACCCCTAATCCTATAGGTGGTGATCCTCAAGAGATCGTTCGTCAATCTCTTATCAGAACACATAGTGCCTTAGCTAGTCTTAGGCAACCAAACCGCCCGTGGGGTCAACCTTTAGACTTCTCTAACATCAGAGAACAATTAGGTAACATAGACCTCACTGTGAATCCAACATATCCCAACACAAATCCTACTGCAGGAGGATCTAGGATACCTCCTTCACCACCTCCTTCATCTCCTTCATCTTCTGGGCGAGATTCCTCTTTTGATGAAGGCAATCCACCTTCTCAGCCTTCCACACCCAATTCCCCAATGGCGAATCAGAACAACCCTGCTAGACCCTGGTTGGACCAGGATGCTGTAGTTGTACCTGGAGCCCAACACCCTTTACCTAAGCACCCGGAGAAATGGCATCCTAAGTTTGATCCTGATTCAAAACAGATAGCCGAAGATCATATCAAAAAATTTATGTTAGCCATCAGACTCCGTAATGTTGAACATGAAGATGTTGTATGTAGGTTGTTCCCTTACACCTTTGAGGGTAATGCATCCAGTTGGTACTTTGCCCAACAACCCCATACCATAGTGTCTTGGGAAAAGTTTGAGTCATGTTTTTTGGAAAACTTCGGAGATGGTAAACCTCCGGAAGTCTTAGTCATGGATATTTCAAGCTTAAAAATGAACTCAAAAGAAAAAGTGAAAAATTTTAGTGAAAGATTTTTGACACTTAAAAATAGAATCCCTGCAGACTCTATTCCTGCTAAGAGTCTTGTAATAGCTTACTATACTAAATATCTACATCAAAGCATAGCTATTTGGGTAAAACGATCCAAAAAGGCCACGTTGTTAGAAGCCTTTGAAGAGGCTACTCAGATTGAAAAAGAGATACTTAGTCTTAAAGACTCATCTAGCAACGAGACTGAGATTGTTTCTTCGTCCAAAAAGAAGATTGAAATTCTCCCTAGACCTACACAAAACAAAACACAACCCGAAAACTCTGATTTGGAAAATTTAACCAAAGTTGTACAAAAGTTATCTAATCAAGTTATCAATTTAAAAAGGTCGACTGAAGAAGCCTCTTCGAGTAAAGGACCCTACAAACCTCCTTTTCGAAAGCCTTTTCCTACCAACCGGCCTAATTTAAACCCCGAAGGCTTGAACCTAGAAAGTTTGCAATATGCTCTTCAGACAATTCTAGGATCTCAAGATGACTTGATACCTCCTGAAATCCCTCAAGAGGAAGTTGAGCAGGAAACAACTCAAGAAGAAGAGTCTTCTCCAAACATCTTTGGGCACTTCTCGGATAGTATCTTCCAAGCTAATTTCGAGACTGTTCACCCTTACAACACTAGGAGCAAGACAACAGAAAAACCTCCTGCTGAGAACACTACAACTTCACCTCCAAATCCATCTAAATCAGTAGAAATTATACAAAGTAATGCTCGCCCTAAGATAGATTATGATGTTGTTGAAGATCTTAAAACATTACGGGCTAACATTTCTATTTATGAGTTTTTGAAATTTCCATTTTTGTTACAGAAGATGTTGCAAAATATTTCCGACAATGGAAAGAATGGTAATTCTAACGGTAACAAAGTTGTGCAAAGCAAAGCTCCACAGAAGACTTCCACAAAAATTAATCCTGATTCTCAAGATAAAGGAAGCCTTCCTGTAAATAATGCAAATAATGTAAATAATGTGAGTAATGTAGATAAAGTAGTATTAGAAACTGCGAGTAAGAAACCACAAGCTACAACTCTAAATACTCGCAAGAATGTACCTCCTTTTCTTTTAACTTTCGAAATATTGAACAGAAATGTGCATAATTGTATGGTTGACTCAGGAGCATCATCAAATGTGATGCCTTGGTCATTTTTCCAGAAAATTAACGTCGAAGTTGAACCATCGTCTTTGAAAATCATACAACTTGATCGAACAGATGTTAAAGTCATAGGCGAACTGAAAAATGTATTGATTAGATTATCATCTAATCCAAAGGTTCATCAGGTTATTGATATAATTGTGGTAGATATTCCAGAAGTGTATGGTATGTTTTTGAGCAGGGACTGGTCGGAGCAGCTACATGGTTACTTCGCAATGGACTGGTCTCACTTATGGCTTCCAGAAAATGGTAAGCCCAACAAAATCAGGGTGAATCATGAGCGCTACCTCAAGTTCACGGTAACAGACTTGAATGTCCCAAATGAATCATATACACCTCCGACTGATTCACCTGAAGTCAAAGGGATGGACACCTTCTTCGGAAATTTCATGGCTGAACTTTCACCTATTGACAATCCGCGACAGCAGTACGAGATCCTAACATGTACACAACCAACAGCTTCTATGCAACAGTCTCACGAGCCTGATGGAAATCAAATTTGGTCTCTATACTTTGACGGTTCCAAGTCTAAAGAAGGAGATGGTGCAGGCTACATCATTATCGATCTGGCAGGTAACAAAACATTATTGGCTTGTAGGCTATAATTTGAATGTACTAACAATATTGCAGAATATGAGGCTTTACTGCAAGGTCTCAGAAAATCCTTGGACATGCGCATTCAAAATATAGTTGTATTTGGCGACTCTGAGATAGTGGTCAGGCAGGTGAGAAATTCTATACATTGTCTTTCCCTGCATCTCAAATTTTACCAGTCTAAGGTATGGAGTTTAATGAACAAATTTTCTTCTTTTAATATAAATTCCATCCCTAGATTAAACAATGCTAAAGCAGATCTACTCGCTAATGTTTCCTCTAAACTTCTTCCTGCAGAAGGCTTATCCCCAAAAGAATTCTCCATGGAGCTATTGTTTCGACCATCTATTCCTGACAATATCACAAACTGGAGAGTATTTGATGATGATCAGCAGATCATAAACTTTTTGCACATGGAAGAAACCTTCCAAGGCGCTGTGATAGATGAACAAACGCACGATGACAATTTGCACGACTTTACGGTAATACGTAATCCGAAATCTCCTGAGGCTCTATCGGACATGGTAAATATCATACCCAAATCTGTTGTTAGACTAGAAAAGTTTTATGATTTTGAAGATAAATTTAAAAATACGGTCAATTGCAAAACCAACAGCTCCTCATTGTCTTATGAAAAAGTCAATTTAGGGACTAGTGAAAATCCTCAGTGTATCAACTTAGGCTTGGGATGTTCTAGACAAGAAAAAGCTGCTTTTGTTAAATTATTCAAAGAGTTCAAGGATGTCTTTGCATGGACTTACGATGATCTTAAAATGTTCGATCCTAATATTATACAACATGTCATCTCGATGAAGCCCCAAACCTTACCCTTCCAACAGAAACTGAGGAAAATGCATCCTGAACTAGAACCGACCGTACAAAAAGAATTGAATAAACTCCTAAGTGCTAAAATATTTTTTCCTCCTAGACACACTCAATGGGTATCCAACCTCGTCCCAGTGTGGAAGAAAAACGGGGAAATTTGACTTTGTGTCGATTTCTGAAACCTCAGCAAAGCGTCTGATAAAGATAATTATCCTGTCCCGCCCATGGAATAGATCCTTCAACAAGTATCTGGTTCCGAGAGGCTATCCTTACTAGATGGTTTCTCTGGATACAACCAAGTCTTGATGTCTCCGCCAGACCAACTGAAAACTACCTTCCGTACCCCGTGGGGCACTTATGCTTATCACAAAATGCTTTTTGGATTGATTAATGCCGGTGCTACCTTTCAGAGAGCAATGGACATTTATTTTAGAGGCTTAATCAATCATTCTGTAGTAGTCTACTTAGATGATGTGACTATTTATTCTAAAAACAAAGATGATCATCTAGCTCACTTACGAGCCGTTCTGCTACGATGTCATAAATACGACATCTCCTTGAACCCCAAGAAGTCTATCTTTGCAGTAGAACAGGGTAAACTACTAGGATTCATTGTGTCTAGTGATGGAATTATTATTGACCCCGAGAGGACCCAAGTCATCGCTAAACTTCCCCCACCTACCTCCAAAAAATCCATGCAGTCTTTCCTAGGCCAGATTAATTTCGTGACAAGATTTGTCCCCAGTTTCTCTGAAATGGTTAGGCCTCTCCAGAACCTGATTAAGAAAGACACCCAATATCACAGGGGACCCACAGAAAACCAATCTTTCAATGCTATAAAGAAGGCCATAATAGACGCCTTGTCTCTCATGAGCCCTGATTTCTCTCAATACTTCACACTCTATACATTTGCCTCTGATCATTCCTATGCCGCAGTCCAAACTTAGAAGAATTCAGAGAACAACGAAGTACCTATCGCCTTTATGAGCTCTGATTTCAAAGGTGCTGAACTTAACTACCCAACAGTCGATCGGCAAGCCTACGTTGTATTCAAGGCAGTTAATCATTTCCAGTCTTATCTTTTGAAGTCAAGGACGAAGGTCATTGTCCCTTACCCTGTCGTTAGGAACTTGTTAGTGCAAAAGGAGTTAGGGGAGAAAAGAGCCAACTGGGTCACCTCCTTGCAGGAGTATGACTTAGAAATCACCCCAACACAGATCGTGAGAGGCCAAGGGTTGTGTAAGTTGGTTGTTGATTCAGAAACCAAACAACGAGAAGATAGTGATAAGTCATACCTAGAAAAACACGATTAGAATTTGATTTGTTGTGCACAAAACCTCGTAAGTCCTTGGTACGACGATATTAGACACTGTCTTCAACATGGATCAGCACCCCGTCACCTTGACCCTGCCAAAAGAAGAGCGTTGAGACTAAACTTTTCCTCCTTTCATTTAGTTAATGGTATACTGTTTCGTCAAAATTTTGACGGCATACTGATGCGTTGTCTTGAAAAGGACGAAGCAGAAAAAGTCTTGGTTGAATTTCATGCAAGAGAAGCTGGTGGTCACTTTGGTGGCGACACCACTACTCATAAGGTTGTAAGAGATGATTATTACTGGCCGACACTTTTTAGAGACGCCCATGCCTTGTGCCATAAATGTATTATTTGTTAGAAAGCATTAGGGCGATTGCAAAAACCAGCCTTCCCCTTGCAACCTGCTTTGATCGATTCTCCTTTCCAGCAATGGGGCCTTGATATCATTGGTCCTATTAACCCTCCATCCTCACAACAACACAAGTATATTTTGACAGCCACTGATTACTTTACTCGATGGTCTGAAGTTGTCGCGCTAAGAACTGTTAACACAAGTCAGGTGATCGCTTTTCTAAACTCGAATATCATCACTCATTTTGGTATCCCTGATTGTCTAGTTTTTTATAATGCTTCATACTTTTCTTCTGTTGAAATGAGTGAGTTCGCCTTAGAAAAGGGAATAAAGCTGAAGTATTATGCTAGTTACTATCCCCAGGGAAACGACTTAGCAGAATCAACCAACAAGAACTTGATCAAAATTATCAAGAGAACTATGGCTTAAAATCACAAGAACTGGCACAATGCACTGCTGAATGCACTGTGGGCTGATAGGGTAACACCCAAATCCTCTATAGGTAATTCCCCCTTTTTTCTCGTTTATGGCAGAGAATCCATTCTGCCACCTCACATTCATCTTCCTTCGCTCCAATTGTCACAAAAAGTCCAAGAAGAAGATTGTCCCCCTTTAGAAAGTCGTATTAATGCTTTGATGAAGTTAGAAGAAGTAAGAACCCAAGCTAAGTGTAAGTTAGATCAACATCAACAACTGATTAAAAGCTGGTTCGATTCTAATTCTTCTTCTGATAGGAATTTTGAAGTAGGCGATCTCGTCTTAAAATGGGACAAACCACACGAAGGGAAGGGTGAACATACCAAGTTTCAAAATTTGTGGCTTGGGCCATTTTTTATTGTTGAAAAGTTGGGTCCTAGTTCCTTTCGAATACAGAATCTTGAAGGGCAGCTTGACACCTATCCGGTGAATGGACAAGCCCTGAAAAGATACTTCACTTGATTTCTACGCTTGTATATTATGTAAATATTTTCTTTGGTTTTTATTTGCCTTTGTTTTCGTTTCTATTTTGATTTGGATTGATCAGTTTTTTATGTTTTTTGAAACATATGCATGCCTGTGCACTGAGCTATTTAGACAAAGACCCTAGAAAATTTCTTCGCTGAAATAACTTCTGAAAGGTTGTATGAACATCAGTAATATATTGCTAAAAATGATATTTTTAGAAAATTTTGTTGTTTGAAAGAAGTTACTGATTTCAATCTCTGAGTGAAGTTTGTCATGATTATCTTTATCTTTTCACGCTATCCCTTTTCCGTAAAGGAATGACTCAAAAGGATGTCTCCCTGTCATAGTAAGTTATTTTAGAAATAAAACATTTCTGGTGCTGAATAAAGGACAGTGTCAAAAAATTTTGATGAGCTCTAAAAAATATGATAAACTATCAAGATTTTTCAGCGTCACCCCGCTCAGCTATACACAAAAGAAAAACAAAATAAAAAGTTAATAAGAGTTGTGGGAAGTGTTTGTAAACCCGTCGGGATACTGAACAGGTCCGCTGGCAGCGGGTAAATGCAAGCATGGCGCCAAGACAACTTCGCCGGGGTACTGAACAGGCCCGCTGGCAGCGAAGCAATGTCGGGTACACGAAAATCTGTAAAAATTATAAGAAACCTCTTTTAAAGTCCTTTATTCTAATCTAGAACTTCTTGACAGGATACAGACGTCCAAGTGGGTTAAATGGAAACCCTGTCGAGGCTATGGATGCCTGCTGGAAGCAGTGGCCATACCAACAGTATTGAAGATTTTATCATAAAAATCGTGACTTGTTGATCTTAAGACTGTTATTAGTTTGCATCTTTTAAAACATCGTTGGAAAAGATAGTAAATGATGATGTTTGTACGATTTTCTGGTTGTTGTTTTTGAGTTGAATTTTTCTTTGTTGTCCTAATCTGAATTTGTTTCTTTCAACAGAGATAACTACTTCTCCCAGTGTGTCGCCATTGTTGGCAGCCAATTCAATTTTTTCCTTTGCCTTATAAGCTGCCTACACCTTTTGTCTCCTGAATGTCAAGGTATTGTTGCATTTTGCAAAGAGACGATGTTTTCATTTCATACGACATTTCAAAATTGGTTTTACTTTAGTTTTCACGACTGAAAGCGTGAAAACTCCTCCATCGTTATTTGGATTGTCATATTCTTCTCATTGATATTCTGATTGGTACTTACCTTTGGTTTATTTTTTGAACTATGACCATTTGCCTATTATCACTCTGATTGCACAATTTGATTTCAACTTAATTGATAAGGCATTGAGCGTGTTGATTGATGAATTATTCTTGATTATGTAGGGATCGTGGTGGATTAAAGGTTTTTGATATACGATCCTTACTATTATAAGCTCTTGACTCTTCGATCTTATCTATTGTCACCCTGTCTTAAAAACTTTTGATCAAAACATTGGATTATGCAAAAAGCGCATGGGTCACATTATGAGTTTGATTTCATATTGAATGGAAATGTTTGATTATACACATGGCGCATTGATATGATATATGGTTATGGTTTTACATTGATTAATGGAACGTTGATATGATTATCCATCGCTCGAAATTTTGGGTTGGCCGATTAGTATGGTTTAAACGATATGATGAGTGATTAAACAACACTGTACTGTGCCATTAATATGCTGCATGGTGGTGATAATCCCACCACCTTCGCACGCATACAATAATTCGTTCCCCTTTGAGTTCTTGCAGTTGTTAGTCCTATCGATTTTTACTCCTGTGTATTGTTGTGATCAATCCAAACCCTACCATGCACCCGCACCATGGCTCTGGTCGTAAGGGCTGAACCCAATGGTAACCAAGCATTGTTGATGTTCGATGGTGCTTATAGCGACCTTGAGGAATTCGGATGGCTCTCATTCATACAAAAGTTTGATGGCTATAACCCTGGTGTGGCTCGTCAATTCGCGTTAACCTTTGATGGCTGCCGAGCCAAAGTTGGGGATGTGCAGTTAGAAATTGATGAGCAATTTCTCAGTTTGGCTACCAGTTTGCCTGTTGTCGGACATAAATGGTCAAAAAATTGCAAAGTGGAAGATGTCCCGTGGACGTTACTCTTCCAGTCACGAAGGGTGAGTTCTTGTGACAAGGGTTTTCTCGCAAATATTCTTAAGCAACGCTGGCACGACTTGCTCATGGTTACCGAGCAGTTCGTTACCTGCGAGGGCCGGTATGGTTTCGTGTTCTTGTATCACCTTCGGCTACTGATGGTTTTCATGGGGTATGATCTTAATATGCCTTACTACTTGCATAGGAGTTTGTTTAAAATGTCTGAAAGGTAAAAACGGAACCAGTCCGATGCTAGTGTTTTTCATTTTGGGTTAATTAAAATGTTTATAGTTTGTAAGTTGGGGTTGCACTATGACTGTTGGGAGGATTTTCTTAAACGAAATAATTTTGGTGACTCAAGCCCACCACAGGTTGACAAACCTGTGGTGAGAGAGTGCAAATCAATACCCCCTGTGCCTTACTGTGCTCTGTTGCCTAAACCCCTACCCAATTCTGTTATCCAGGATACCAAAGCTGCTAAACCCATGGCTAAAAGGCCTAAAGCCAAACCCTCTGCCAATTCTAAAGGCAAGAAAAACGCTCGGTTAATCTCTCGCATGGCAAGAAACAAACCAAAAGCACCTGTCAACCCTCAACCTATTATGGTAAGTGAATATTATGACTCAGAGGTTGAACGTTACCTGGCAAGTGAGTATCCCTACTCTGAAGGTCTATGTAATAAACCCGCATATGATTTTGTGAAGAACCTACCACCTTTCTTGCGAAGTGATCCTACTTATCCAGGCATCAAAATACCTTGTGAAACCCCAGGTGACTCGTCTAAACCCCCTCCTACTCTAGTCGAACCAGCTGCTCCACCATGTGATCAGTGTGGCTCATGGTTGGAAAGGTATTACCTCGACGTGCCAATGTTGCAGTCTAGAATTCATGCTCTGGAGGATCAAGTTGCAAGGCTCACCAGTCAAAAGGCGAAGATGCCATCCACTGATAAGAAACAACGAACAACAGGTTCGATTTTGTTTAAGAACGCAGAGTCAGCTACAGCAGTCGTCAATTCAAAATTGGCGTAGCTCAAACAACCTCACTGGTATGACTTTCACCTATTTATATGACATACTCACAAACTCTGTTTATATCGTGGATCTTCTATGTCGCATAAGCATGCACTATTATATATAATTTTGTGTTGATAAATCAATTTTTATTATCGTTTAAGTTTTGTTTGGATTTGGTTTTGATTCGAGTGATCGCAAGATAGATTTGATTTGTTTAATTTGGCTTCAATCGAATACTCTGTTGATAATCAAAGTTGTCAAAACACAGGCTATTTTTGGTATTACAATTTTGGACACAGTCAATATCTCATTTCGGATTGGTTATATTCTATGCGATATAGGTGGCAATTATGGTTAATTGTTGTGATTTTATGTTTTCTGACCAATTCGAATAACATTCTGTTATCACATGACCGAATTGTGAATAGATACGAATCGTAACTGTTACACCCAACCAAATCGATTCGAACTGTTTCGTTTGACCATGTCACCAGATTGCAACAAATGTATCGTTTGAATTCGATCTGAGGAATGAAATTAACTATAGCCAGTCTCATGATTTGTTTCTATAATCAAACTCAGCCATATTCATTTTGATTATTTACCTAGTTTATATTATGGATTCTGTTACGCTCCTGTCTGTTGACTGTGTGGTGTCCAATAACGAAATTCGTTGGGTCGATACTCATTGAGTATGATTTCATTTTGAATTTAATGTAAACAATTACCTATCTTTGCACCTCATTGAATGATATCAATGCTATGACTATAACGATTCAACCATGGTTACGACTATTATTTCGTTCATATCTGTTAACTGTGTGACACTCAGCGAACGAAGTCTGTGGCAAGGATTTGTGGATGTTGTTATGTATAATCATAACAGCCTTTCTATTTTGATTAAAATGATATGAATTTTATGCACAGACGTAACCAATCAATTATGATGGTGTTCGATTATAACTATATCAATTTTGATTACATCGAATCTTATACGATTTGGTTCACCATTGATTTCATTTGTTATGAAATAGTCCTGTTATGATTTGACCCGATTTTATGGCAACTAAAAAGAGAGCATTCTTATGCTGTTTCGATTGCATCCTTTTCGATTTGGTTTGATTTGAATGATAAATGTGTTTGAACTATTATTAATTCATTTTTGGAAATTGGTTAAAAGAAAATTAAATTGGATTGTTTTAAAAAAGATTTCATTTGATTGCTATCTAGTCCTGTTTGCTATTTTAGACTAGCTGCAGAATCAGATGATTCTATAGCTAAGTCTGTAGGATCAATGTTTTAGTGTTTTGTTGCTAAAATATCTTTCTAATTTGATATTTGTGTTCTATTGCAGGTAAAATCGAATTTGCAATTGAGTTGTTGAGCAGTTAGGGGATATTTCAAAGATTTTACTTGCATTTTATTTTCTTATTTTAGGTGATTTTGGGATATCTCCCAGATTATGTAAAACTGTTTGATATTATCCACAAGGAAGTTTTACCTTGTGAAGAGCCCTATATATACTTATGATTTTTGTAATAATCATCATCCTCATTTGTGGAAGAACAAGGATATGGAGTTCTAATACAGACTGAAGCAGAATTTGGTGTTTTGTCACAGCTTTAGCTTCTCAATATATCAATATTTTGTTTTATGTTGTGTATATCAATTTGTTTATGGTTTATGACTACTTTAGATATCTAAATCATGTGCAAATGATATAATTTTAATCATTGTTATCCATATCTTGTCTCTTCCAAATAGATAAAAGACATAACAATTGTTAATTGAGTTTGTGAATGACAGGTTTATCTTCTTCATAGATTGAATTGTTAAATATAATTCTTTGCATAACAGGTTTCCCTTATTGCAGAGCTTTATAATCATAAGATTGTTATGATTTTCTTTTATGTCTTGTTTGTCCTGTAAAACACTTCAAGAAGCAGCACATCCTATCATTTATGAGAAGCTCACGGACTAACCGGTGCGAGTTTCCCTCCTCCAACCAGCTTAGAAGTCATCATACACAGGGCAGACTTGGAGCATTTCCAGGTCAATTAGTTTGTTGTGTACTGTTTTCATTAAGTAGTTTAATTCAGATATAACCTTAATTAGATATATATTAGATTGTTTAATTTCAGTAAATATATTAGATTGTTTAATTTCAGTAATATTAATTTCTTTTTCATAAAATATAAAAATCTAAAACATATCTTGTCGTCTTAGGGAAGAAAACACATGAGTTTTGCAAGTTTTAATTAAATCCGTAGGTTGTTTATAGTGTACATTTGTGAATAAGTAATATTACAGCTGGTAATTAGATAGTTGATTTGAGTTATTATAATAGTAATTAGTAGATTGTATATAAAAGTTAGAATAGTTATATTTAGTTTTAATTTAATTTAGTAGTTTGTTTTTAATTAGATTAGTGTATTAGTTAGTTTTAGTTAGTTTAGTTTCTTTTATTTAGTTTTAGTTAGTTTTAGTTTGTTTGTTTATTTTAATTAGATTACTTAGGTCAGATCAATTCTCTCTTTGGTTTTCTTAAGAGACATTAGAGTAGCCAACGGAGCCGTTAAACTCGTCAGGGTGGTCCATTCCAAACGGCTTGGGTTATTTAGACAACCTCGGACCGGTTCCACTCTCCCAGTTGACGGACGGTCAATTTCGCCCGTCAACACAACCCAATAAATTTCTTCCCACAATTGACCCTGAAAATAGAGAATCCCCTGAAGATCACATCAATAAATTTATGCTATCACTCATTCTTATGAGGGTAGAGGAGGAATATGTAGTCACTAGATTATTTACATATACTTTTGAAGGTAGTGTATCTAATTGATATTTCTCTTTAACAACATGATAAATAAAAAATTGGGAAACATTCGAAAAACTAGTCCTAAGAAAATTCAACGATGATAAGAACTTGGATACTTTAGTCTTAGATCTGTCTAGATTAAGAATGAATCCAAAAGAAAGGATTAAATAATTCAATAAAATATTCATCACTTTACTAAATATAATACCTGAATATTCACAACATCCAACCAATGTTATCTTAGAATTTTATAGAACTACTCTCCCTTATTCAATTGTTATCTTTGTTAAAAGAAAAGAGAAAACCACACTATATGAAACCATGTGTTATAGGGGCTATTCGACTCTGCTTAATAAACCCACCAGTCTAGTCGACTGTAGAATTCAGTTAAGGAAGTCGTTCGAATAGGGGGTGAAAGTCGATTGTCGCGACAATTAATGTAACTGACTAGTAATTGTACATATCACATATATATATATCATTATGTAATGGAAAGATACAAGTCATTTTGGCTATATCTAATCAAATTCCTTGATGGTTGCCCCATTATTGTATATGTCTATCAGTATTCTTGTGTGATTCTATATATTATGCTATAACATGTATTGCTCTATGTAAGGATCTATTGGTAACTTCTCGTGCTTTACCTCTGACTACAACATTGGTTCATTTGATGATAGTTTTGAACTCACGCATGCATTAAACAATGGAGCACATAGATGTTAAATTTAATAGACATATGTGAATGGTAGGAACACAAAATTAATAATTATATTAGAAATTATACACAAAGAAATCGACTGACTTTATCAAAGACCCATATGTACTTCTATTCATAAACACATGAGATATTATTGGAGTCTATGCCAGAAGAACTGTACAAATATATCACTTAGTCTAATGCCTAGACTCACCCCATATGAGCATTTGATGCACATGATCATCAATGGAAGAATAAAAATTATAAATGAGTGGTTTGAAACAGTTGTAAAAGACTACATCGAAGATCAAGCAGTTGAAGAGAGAGAGTTAGTCCATACTATCAAGAATAAATTCTATATGGAGTTACATGACGAGTTTATTTGTACCATACCCTCTCCTTGCATAAATTCCTCCTAGATAAGGAGGTTGTTGAGATCATTGAGTATCGAACCCTTTTGAAAGATCCCCCTCCAAATTCTAATTGGAGAGAAAAATAAGAAAAATGGGAAGAATTCTTGGAAGCTAATTGCAGAGACACCAAAGAATCTTGAGATTACTTCTTAAAGAAATGAAATCAATCAAAACAACAAGAATCATCAACCACGCGTAAGTTGGTTTGGTGTCCTGGGGACTGGATGATCCATGATATACGATAATTTGAAGTCAAAATTTGAAAACAAAGTCAAATCCAAAGTCATACCACACCCAAGTCGAAAATGAGAGGAGTTGAGAAAAATATAATTGAATCAAGTCATAAATATGAACATCAAGTGTAGCTTAAAAAACCCTCATCTAACATTCCAAAAATATAGTGGGATAAAAGGTAGAAGAAGTGAGAGGAGTTGTGGAAGGAAAAGTATTCCAGAAAACATCATAGAAAATCTACCCATGTGTGATAGTTCATTGGAGAAAACTTTGAGAGTGACTCGATGGCTCCTGGAAGGAGTGAAATATTGCAATTGAGTATGGAAGTCGATCAATCCCCAAAAGTTGATGATCAAGTTTATATGAAAATCGACGATTTGGGACCTGCGATTTGACTCTCTCATATAAAAATCCCTAACATACACATTTCATATTTTCTCCAAAAAATAATTCATATAGATACACAATCACCATGGGTGTGCTGTCGAACTAATAAAAATGGCCAAATAAGAGATGTAGTATTAATCAAAAAAAAAAAAAAACACAATCGACTAGAAGACATAATCATTCATGTCAGATATCTCATGGAGATATCCCCCCTACCGAACCTACTTCTAGAATAGTCAAACTCAATAGACAATGAAATCGAACTGAAGTGACCCTGTAGAGGATGAATCAACGAGTATATAGATAAATATTTCCATGCAGAGGATTCAAGATAAATCCAAGGATGGGTTGAATATATCCCAACTAAAGGACATTTTCAGATTACATTGACAGAAGTAAACATCTCGAAATTTACTCCATAAAATAATACTACATCAACTTCCAAATTTACTTCGACTAAATATCTTGTAATAATTACATTTTCTAAAAAGAAACCAACAATGGGGTTTCATCAAATCCCTATTTACGAAGGAGATGAAGACCTGAAAAAACATTGGTTTTTGTTTGATAATTATTGGGATGTTGCAGATATAGTCGATGAAGAAAAACAAATTTCCCAGTTTGGAGCTGCACTTTGAGCCATGGCTCTTACCTAGTTTATCAATTTCACTGACAATCAATCCTGTTCAAAGAAAGAAATAAAGCAAAATTTTATCTCATTCTTCAAGACACAAGATACAAGTCATCTGGTAGCACAAAAAATTAAGGAAATCAAGCAAAATCCAGGCGATACTATGTACAAGTATGATAAAAGATTGAAAGATTTACAGAGTCAAATATCATATGAAATTGATGAAAATTTACTAGTACAATGGTATGTAGCAGGAATATAAAAAAATATTAGAGCTCCATCATGGATGTACGACCTTTATACATGTGAAGAAATCCTCAAAAAATATCATAGGATTGAAATGGATGATGAAGTCTTGGCTAACACATCAAGCGCTAAAATAATATCGGAAGAAAAGATCATGGAGCTACAACAGATAATTAAAAACATATCACTTTATTGCAATGAACTCTGGTTTACTATTTTCTCTAGCGAAGGTCACACTCAAGACTACTAAAAATTTAGTGATAGATTAGACCTAGTAGTCAGGAAAATTAGGATCGAAACTTATTGCAATTTATATCAAGGATCGAATAATCATGAAATCCTAGATTTTCCACACAATATAAGAAATGTACGACCCAAGTGGTGTGAAATTTTGAAACAGAATAATAATTCCAACCAAGAATGTCACATGAATGGTAAGAATAGAACAAATATCCACTCGATCTATCATACACAAGGATTCAACCAGAATGTCGATAAGGGAAACTATTATAGAGTTCAAGGTTGAGGAGGATACCAAGGTTGAGGTAGAGGAGTATGAGGAATATTTGGAAGAGTACGTGGCCGATAATTATATCATTGATTTAATTTTTGCAAATAATACCACATCAGTCGAGACTGCCCTATAAAAGATAGAACTGATTTAAATTTTTGTATTATTTTCGGAGTAGGATATCACTCCCTAGAGGAATGACCAATTATGATGGAAAAAGTCATGAACAAAAGAAATGTAAACCTTTTACATATAGTCTCAAAAAAATATATTATGGATTAAAAAACTCTCCATGTGCTAACAATATTGGGATCAGGTAAATTTAACTACCCATAGGAACCAAATTAACAAGGAAATAGAGTTCCATATCCTAAACCCAACAAAGAAGAAAGGATAATGAAAGAAGCGTTGAATTTCTTTAAAAATATTGACTAGGAAAAATCAAATGCAGGACGATCAAGTATGTCAAACATTGTCATTGAGTAATTATTACAACTACTAAAAGAAAATAAATTAGTATGACGCCTTATCGACCTACTAAACATATTGAGAGAATATGCAGACAATCAAAGACCGGTAAAAAGTGTAAGGTAGTTGTCTCAAGGTAGAACCATGTATGAATTTGATCCTCAAGTCGACTTAGAACTTTATGGCCACATGATTAAAAAATTCATGGTTGATTTTGGATCACAAATGAAAATCCTACCCAAATAAACATGGGTCCGACTCAGAAGACCCCTGCTACAACTGACAATGAACTACTTAAAACTATCATATCAAAGGTTCATGGAACCAATCGACACTCTCAAAAGTGTAATAACTTCTATAATGGGAATTATAACGAGATTAAATTTTGAATTTAGAATCTTGGTCGAAGGAATTCCTTCTTATCAAATTCTAGTCGGAAAACCCTGGGGCCAAAAAATGAAAGCCACGATATCTTTAGAAAGAGACCAGATCAATCTGAAAGGAAGTGGAAAAAAAATAATAATCCCTCTAGACCCAAAAAAAGGTAAATCATGGGTTGAGACATGGGACGAGGCCCAGGAAGAACATCTACTATATCAGGTAATGCATGAATAGAAATACAACATCAAACCTAACATTGAAGGACAAATAATAGTCAGATATCCACTTTCGATAGGCCAATATTTAGATATTGTATCAGGTAATGCATGAATAGAAATACAACATCAAACCTAACATTGAAGGACAAATAATAGTCAGATATCCACTTTCTATAGGCAAACATTTAGATATTGAACTGTACAACTGGAATTTGGAGAGTTATGAAACTCAAGACAAATAATTTTGGTCAATAGAGGCAATACCTATAAAATTATCTAGAGCATGATTCTCGATTCATGTAGTCCCTATTTTCGCTGAAAGAAAATTAAAACAAATTCCAACATTACGACCGACTAATGCATACAAAAGAACTTCCCCATGGTTTAAATGAATTTTTCCATCGAATCATGTCAAAGAAGTCTCCAAGTCAGTAGGGTAATAAGGAAGAATACAAATTCTAGTCGAGTCCTTCACTGGCCAAGCAACTTGATGATGGGAGACTCATGCAAACTGACTTCAAACATGGAATACTACCACATTATATTTTGTGGAAAGATTTGAAGGGAAAAATATCTCTGCAACTATCGACATCCTGATCTTTAAACATGGAGTTGACCCAGAAATACACATATGTAAGTGTAAGAAAGAATGGGAAAAAGAAGGATACAGAGACAAAATATTATGGTCGCATATGTTCCCTAATACATTAGATGATATACCTCACAAGTTGTATAATATTGAAGAAGCATCGGTTCATACTTTTGACTGGAAAGAAATAAAAGGAAACTTCTTTAAATATTTTGAATTTAATCCCAAAGAGGCACTCCTACAAGAGGAAGCTAAGTAAATTAAAAATATCTTGGGAAAACCAAATCCCAAAAAAATTCAAGAAAAAGGAAAAATTAAATTCGATTAGGGATCAACCTCAACTTGTAACCTAGTATAAACACAGATTATACAAAACATAATAGCTCGGCAAGTCGAAATGGAAAACATAAGTTTTCTACGCCAAATCTTTCGATGGAAAAAAGACCACCCTGGAGTACAAGATTTTGTAAAAACAATATACTTTGTGACCAAGGAATAAATAGAAGAGCACAAACACATATAAAAACATTATTTCCCTTTAAGTTACAATCAAGTCATAGAAGGATAATTCCATTTAGATTCATCAAAAGCACCCGACTATATGGATGCATAAATATAGACCAAAGAATTTGACATCTCTATGGATGGGCGACCAAAAATGGCCAGAGTAGGTTACTATTGATCCTAGAAGAAAACCATGGAAATAGTCAATATACTAAAAGAATATCAATACGTCTTCACACATGACTATAAATACCTCAAAGGAATCATACAAGAGATGGGTGAAATGAATATCGAACTCCCTGGAGCGAAACCCATCAAGAAATAGCCATACAAATTGGCGCACAAATACAAACCCATCATTCAAAAGGAAATCGAAGCAATGTTAACTACTAATATTATATACCCAATTGACAAGTTTGAATGGGAAAGTATGATGCTCATGCAACCTAAGAAACACAACCCAAAAAATATGATAATTTGTGTCGACTTTTGTGGATTAAACAAACTCACAATAATTGACACATTCCCAACTCTTTTTTCCAATAAAGTTATCAATGAAGTTGTGGGTCATGAATGGGAGTCATTCACTGATGTTTTCTCTAGATATAATCAGGTACCTATAGTAGTAGAGGACCAAGAAAAAATGGCATTTGTCTTGTATTTTGGATCCTTTGCTTACAGAGTAAAGCCTTTCGTTTTAAAAAATTCCCCAACAGTCCTTTCCAAAATAGTGGTCTAGGAATTCTAGGAGTACATCTACAAAACAATGGAAGTATTTTTTTATGAATGAACCACCTATATTCTCCTAAAATAAAATATACGACAGTTAAGAATGATGTTGGAGAGATGCAGGTAAATACATTTATATTTAAACATTAAAAAATGCATATTTTCCATGCCAATTGGTATATTTCTCAGCCACATTGTATGCAAAGAAGGAATTAAGGTAGGCATGTCTAAGATCAAAGTCATTCTCGATTTGAAACCACCAATGAACCAAAAATAAAATAAAATCTTCCTTGGGCATACAATATACTATAGAAAGTTTATTTTTCATTACTCTGAGATAACATTTCCAATCAATGAGTTACTGAAGAAAGAAGCTGAAATTTACTAGAGCCAAGAATGCAACAAGTCCTTTGAGATATTAAAAAGAGAGTTGGTAGAAGCACCTATCTTAAGATTCCCAGATTGGTCAAATAAATTCCATGTGCATGTAGACACATCTAATGTCATTGTTGGCTCAGTTTTGGCCCAACCATATGATGATCTGATTGACCATCTAAATGCATATGCCAGTTGGAAGTTAAATAAGGAAGAAATAAAATATTCAACAATGGAAAGCGAGGACCTTGCAATGATATTTTCCCTTCAAAAATTTAGGCACTACTCATTAGAAAATACATTTATATTCTTTACATACCACGAGGAATTGAAATATCTTGTAAACAAACCTGTACATCAAGGGAAAATGTGTCGATGGCTACTTATATTTCAAGAATTTGATTTTGAAGTAATAATCCGACCATGGAAGAAAAATGTAGGTCCAGATCATCTGTCCCGACTAGAGACAAGGGAATATCTGACTAGAATTGAATACAACTTCCGAGATGCAAACTTATTCAGAGTAGAAGCAGTCCCAAAGGAGATAAATGAGATTTCCAATTTCTTAGAAGAGGGGAAAGCACCGTATGATCTCCCAACTAATAAACGAAAAATTATAGCAATGAAAGTTTGTCCATTCACCCTAATGAACTGTTACCTCTACAACATAGGACTTGACAATATTTTAAGGATATGTGCACTAGAGAATGAAAGAGAAGACATCATTATCGAGGCACATGCGGGGCCAGTAGGGGGTCACTTCCTAGGAAATAGAACAACTACAAAAATTTAACAAGCTAGTCTTTGGTGGCCAAAACTACATAAATATTGTCAGGTGCAAATAAGGAAATGCGATAAGTGCCAACAGATAGGCCAAATGATATTGAAAAATGAGATGCCCTTACATTGTGTAAATCCCAATTTACCATTTGAAATATGCATTATTGATTTTTTTGGACCCTTCCTGAAAAGAGATCCAAAATAATAGGGGAAAGATGTATCATTATAGTCATTGAATACTTAACCAAATGGGTGGAAGAATTTTATAAAGGAAGGAACCACCAAATTTGTTTACGAAAATATAATAACTCGTTTCAGCTGGCCTCTGACAATAATCAATGACCAAGGCATACATTTTGTGAACCTTACAATTGAAATACTACTCAAGAAATTTATGATCGACCACAAAAAGACATTTTCTTATCATCCACAAGCCAATGTAGCCATTGAATCTCTTAATAAGACTCTACATAAAGGCTTAAAAAAGTATGCGGACTTGATAGAGACGGTTGGGATGATAAAATTTTGACAATCCTATGGGCCTAAAGAACAACATATAAAATATCGATAGGAAAAACACCTTTCAATATAGTCTACGGTTAGGAAGTCGTCATACCACCTCACATTTGTGCTAATGTAGGTCAAATAACATCAGTATTGGAATTTGACCATACATGTAATGCAAGGAAATGTTTCTACGAACTAAATCAATTGGAAGAGGAAATAATGTTGTCACAACACCACCAAGAAATCCAAAAGAACCAGCAGAACGCCTAGCACGATCGACATCTCAATAAAAATGATATTCATTATGGGGACTTGGTACTTCTATATGACATTCATGTAAAACGAAATCTACAAAAACTAGAAATTGCATGGATTGGTCCATATGCAGTCAAAGACATTCGACCTTTAGGATAAATACAAATAAGAACAGTTCAACAATGACCCTTTAAGAAATTATTCAATGGGGCCCGACTAAGGAAATATGATATATAAAAATCCACAACCCTACTGGTGTTGTTTCAGCAGAATTGGGGCACACCAATAGGATTTCACAAAATAACCCCATAACAATATCAATAAAAGTAAATGCAGTTCAAACCATAAACAATACAAGAATAGAGTTAAGTAGCCAAACAATCAGGAGAATAGAAGCATACATAGACAGATATTTCAACCGCTTCCAGGAACAAAAAGTTCGAGTCACACAAACCAATAATCAATGTCGACACCATTTCTGAGAAATAGATGGTTATTACAACAATCCACAATATTTCACATGATGTATAGGAAGTTGGTTACGAAAAATAATATCTCTCATCAAAACAATATATATTATGTAAGTGTAGAAAGCAGTTGATCCCATACCACCGATATTCTCCCCATTAACAAAGGACAAAAACCATCACTAATTGTGCACTTATATGAAAAAAATAGATATTTGAATATTAAGTTACATGTGAAACACATGACTACCCTATCAATTTCCCTCAATATTTTGAAACCAACCCCTATATATTATAGCTAAAGGAACAAACATAAATAATTATGCAAGTAGTTAATTTTTCCAACATAGACCATGATGTTGACAAACATAGCAGGTGACGACCCTCCTGATCCAGATCCTCATAATACAAAAGTTGGTTAGCCATATTGGATAGATATGTTAGAACAATAGAATCACTATCACATGAAGGAAGGAATGTCCCTCTTTGACCTCACTTGAAAAATTCCTAGGACAATGGGGAATTCAAGAATCATCTCTAAGTCAAGTTAGGGAAGTCCTAGTCCAGTTTAGGTTACTTGAATAAAACATGGAAAGAAAATGTCAAAATATTTTTTCAAGTAACACATTTATATGTGAAGAAAATCTGACCATGGACACAAAATCAAGGATGTTTCCAAACTCTTCCATTCGACTAAAAAAAAATTGGAAAGTTGCACTAAAGTAACGGTGATCTACCTGCAAATAGAAACACCTTTGATTCAACAAGAAACTAATCTTGACTAGAAATTGACTGTATCATTTTCTTTTCTCTCTCTCATTTTGTAATAGCCTCAGAAGAAAGACTTAGTATACATCTTTCTAAAAAATTTCAAACTCCCCTTCTTGCTTGGGATGAGCAAGGAATTGAGTGGGGAGGAGATGTTGTAGGGTCTAGTCATCTCTGCCATGTATACCCCCCATTCGAGTCGACTTTAGGATTTAGATAAGGAAGTTATTCGAATAGGAAGTTAGAGTGGACCATCAGGGAAATTAATATAACCGACTAGTAATTGTATCTCTCTCTCTCTCTCTCTCTCTCTCTCTCACACACACACACACACACACAGACACACACACACATAATTACGTAATGGAAAGACAAAGGTCATTTTGGATATATCTAATATAATTCATTGATGGTTATCCCATTATTATGTATGTCTATATGTATGCTTATGTGCTTCTATATATTATGCTATAACATCTATTGATCTATGTAAGGATCAATTGGAAAATTTTCATACTTTCCCCCTGACTACAACACCATACAAGAAAATTTTGAAGTAGAGATGCAGATGATGAGAATATCCAACAAACTTTCAGATGAGGAAAGAAGAGCCTTTCCTCCCACTCGAAGAGTCATGTTTAAATAAGAGATGAAGAATAAATAAGCTCTAGATATTGAAAGATTACATAAATTAGTTAAAATTATGGCTAATGATATCATTGAAATCAATAAAAAAGTAGCAGAAGAATCCACATATAAACAAACTTGGACACATTTTGTCAAAATAAATAGCTTTCCACCTCCAGGTAATCAAATTTTTGTTGTTGACGATGAAGAAGAAGAAAAAAAAATAGAACACGATGAGGAAGATGTCAAAACTTATGAAGTAAACCTCCCTTTGGACATTGTAGATGGTATTATTAATAATGAAGAATACTTTCTCATTGAATAAATAAATGCAATCCATCCTAGAAGTAAGGGCCCCCCTGCAATTTCTTCAACACCATCCCCTGAGACTTTACCAAAAAAAAATGTCCCCTAAGACAAAAAAATCACCAAGGATTTCATATTTATGATCAATTGGACTATGATTTGGTGGAGGATATGAAGAGAACTAGAGAATGTGTTTCTTTATACAAGTTAGAAAAGTTAAAACAACAAAATAACAATGCACTTAAAGCTTTGGATAATAACAATGTTGAAAAATAAATGAATACAACTTCAAGTAAAGACAAAGAAAAAGTTGTTCAAAATTCCTCTTCAAACAAGAATAAGAAAGGCAAAGTCAACGATGTTCTGATAGGAGATAAATGCAACTCACACACTCCACCATTTATGTTAACAATTGAAATATTCAACATAAACGCTCACAATTTCTTGGTAGACTCTGGAGAATCATTAAACATAATTCCATATTCTATTTGCAAGAAAATTAATGCTCGACCACATAAATATGCCATACAAATTGTGAAACTTGATAGAATAAGAATCAAATTTTTAGGTGAACTAAAATAGTTTTTAGTAGATTATCAGGTATACCTAAGGTTCACCAAACTATAGACATCATTGTGGCTCACATTCCTGAAGCATATTGTTTTCTTTTAAGAAGTGATTGGTCGGAAAAACTTCATGGATATTTTCCTATAGATTGGTCGCATCTATGGTTACCATACAATGGTAAACCTAATCAAATTAAATTTGATCATGAAAAACACATGAAAGTCACTGTGACTGACATTGTTGGTGAAAACAAACACACATTGTTTTCTAATTCCATTATGGTAAATTTTTGTGTTGATTCATATTTTGGAAATTTTGTTACAAAAATTTCACCATACAATGATTCATCTGTACAACCTGAGGTCTTAAATTTTTCTGAAACTCATTTTTTTAATTGTATAATTTTTTCTTCCGATGGCGTAGTATCCACTGAAAAATAATGATTTTTGGACATTGTTTTTTTATGGATCAAAATATAATGAAGGTGCTAGAGTAGGTTTCTTTTTGTGATATCCCAAAGGTAAAAAAACCATGTTAGAATGTAGGCTAGAGTTTCAATCCACAAACAACATGGTTGAATATGAATCATTAATCCAAGGTTCAAAAAATGCTATAGATTTGAATGTGAAATTTTAAAAACAAATTGATGATTTATAAATAATTGTCAAACAATTACGAAATACTATCCACTATGTTTTGAATCATTTAAATAATTTACAATAGCTTGTTGTGGATCTGTTACCACATTTTACTTCTTTCAAAATAAAATATGTACCTAGGGATTTGAATTTAGATGCATACCTTCTTGCTAATGTAGCCTCAAAATTGATTCGATCTGAATAATTTTCCCATGATAGATTTTCAATTGAGATTTTGTTTAGGCCATTTGTGCCTGATAACATAACTAATTGGAGAGTGATTAATGATGGTGATAATATAATAAATTTTCTTACACAAGAAGACACATAAAAGGATATAGTCATTGATGAAAATTAACATGATTTAGATATCAATTCCTATCTATTAGAAAGTAAAGCTAAACCTGTAAAAATCATTCCAAAATTCGTAGTTAATCTTGAATGATTTTACGATCTTCAAGATAGATTTAAATTAATAACTAACTGGAAAAAAACGCAGTTCTTCAATGAAATTTGAAATCATAAATTTGGGAGCTGAAGAAAATCATCAAAATGTTAATCTAGATTTAGGATGCACTTCCTCATAAAGAGATTATTTCATTAGTCTTTTAAAAAATTATAAAGATATTTTTTCTTGGACATACAATGATCTTGAAATGTATGACACTTCAGTTATTCAACATCTAATTCCATTGAATCTTGATGCCAAACTAGTTTAGCAAAAATTAAGGAAAATTCACCCAAATTTATAACAAAAAAAAAGAATTGAATAAATTACTACAAGAAAAAATAATTTTCCTTGTTAGACACTCTCAGTGGGTTTATAATATGCTCCCAATTAGAAAAAAATAATGGATATATTAGGATTTGCATTGACTTCAAAAATTTAAATAAGGCATCTGAAAAAAAAAAATTCCTCTTCCCCATAATGGAACTGATTTTACAAACTGTACCAGGATCTGAAATTATGTCTTTTCTAGATGGATTTTCATGTTATAAATAGGTCTTAGTTTCAAAAAATGACCAATTTAAAACAACATTCATAACAAAATGGGGTGCCTATGCATACATGAAAATGGATGTAGGTTTGGTAAATGCTAAGACCACATTTCAACATGCCATGGAAATTACCCGTAGTGGGATAATGGATAAATCACTATTAATATATTTAGATGATGTCACTATTTTTCCAAGAATAGATCTGATCATGTACATCATCTTTAAAAAAAAAAATTGACCGTTGTAGAAAATCCGACATCTCTCTTAATCCTAAGAAAATTGTCCTTTCTCAAATAGAAGATAAAATTTTAGGATTCATTGTTTCTAAATCAGGAATTGTGATTGAGCTCAAAAGAATCAAGTCAGTATTGGAATTTTGTTTTTCTTGTAATAAGAAAACAATGCAATCTTTCTTAGGACAAACTAATTTTGTTAGAAGATTCGCGCCTAGTTTTGCATAGATAGTGAGACCATTACAGGATATGATTAAAAAAGATGGTTCCTTAAAATGGAATAACAATGAAAGATAGTCATATAAATAAATAAAGGAATAAATTGTGCAATCTCCATCTTTATCATCACCCAACTTCGACAAGGATTTTATTTTGTACACTTTTTCTTTAGTTTTTTCTTGTTTCTTTTTCCTTGGAAAAATGATCAAGATACTGAAATACCTATTTCTTTTACAAGTATATTTTTTCAGGGTGCAGAATTGAACTACTCAGATGTAGAGAAACATGCATATGTAGTATTCAAGGTTGTGAAAAACTTTAGGATCTTTCTCTTAAAATATCACACCAAAGTGGTTGTCCCTTTCCCTTCAGACTGAAATTTACTTGTACTAAAGTATCTTGGATACAAGAGGGCGAATTGGATGACTAGATTACAAGAATATTATTTGGAAACTAGAACTTTTGAAGTCATTCAAGGACTAGGCCTCTGTATATTAGCTATAAAGTCAATGGATTTTAAATCTGAAAACAAAACCAATGAAGAAAAGGAGCCAAAAATAAAAAATAATGAGATTTATGTTACTTCTAATTCTTTTGATTCAAGGTATAAAGATCTCAAAATTTTCACCACACATGGTTTTTCTCCTCTCCATTATGATCCCCAAAACAAAGAA
>ML781578.1:882739-900725 GCA_009831015.1 Picea engelmannii
CGACATAAATAAAATAACATTACTAATATAATATGCCCCAATTAAGGGGTAATGAGCCAATATTAGGGCTTAACATATTGGCCCACGTGTCCTTGTTGATGTGGTCTTGCTGACGTGGATCTCCTGAAGTGTCATATGTATTTCTCCTTTGGATCATTACTCTATATTGGACGGTCTAGTTTTCACCTAAATTCTTGATCCAACGACCCTCATTCACTTCGAGACTTTGGCTCTCTAGCCTTTGAGTAAACTAACCTTTTCTAGGCTCATTTTTGTTAGAGTGGTCAGCGTTAAAGTTGACCACCATTGGACCCACCTATCCTCATCCAACGATCACCATACATTTCCCACATCTGATGGCTCTCATTCAATTCAAGACTTCGGGGCTCCAGCCTTTGGGTGAAGTTACTTATTCTAGGATTCTTTTCGCTGGAGTGGTCAACATCGTAGTTGACCACCTAATACAACGGCTCTTCTTTATCCCAAGGAGATATTAGATCAATGGTATGCATGAATTCGTTTAATTTGAGACTCCGGGTTATTGTCTCTTACACTGTCCTTCCACTAAACTCGATCGGATGGTTGAAAATTCATCCAAAGTCCTTCCTTGATATAATGGCTAGCGATATTTCATGACTTCGGGAGTTTGTGCCTCTGCCTTATCTCCAATGTTTTCGAAAGTAGCAAATTTTCGATGTCCCAAAACTTACACTATCCTTCCACTTGGATTTGATCAATGGTTCTAATGGATATGATGGTTTTGATTAATCCAAAAATTTGAATGGACAGTAAGATTTCCATGATCCTTCACAAGGGATTTTTTTGTGTATTCTCTAGCTTCCGCGTGATCTGATGATCCAATATTTTCCCAAGAAATATATCAATGGACAAGATTATTCCTTCTGAACTTTGGGTTTATACTCGATTCTTGTGCACCCTGTTTCCATCAATAAAAATATCGTACCACTGTGTCCAACATTCTCCCGCTTTGGAATTGATGGAAACCTTTTCTTTTTGAAATATTTTTAGTTCTATTGCTTATTAATTTCTTCCCCCTTTGATAGCAATGAAAAAGGGGATATTTCTTCGCTCCCCCTAAGGAAATGTTGCCCCTGAGCATGTGCCCCTTTTCTTGCGATACATTTTTTATGGTTTTAATGAGGTTTGTGAATTACTCCCAACTTTTATCGAAGATTTTCAAAAGTACTCATGGGAAAAGGTTTTATGAATATGTCTGCAATTTGTCCTTTGGTGTCCAAATATACTATTTTAACCACTTTTGGGGTAACCTGATCTCTTTGGAAATGGTATATAATTGGGATGTGTTTGGTTTTATAATTAATTACTGCATTTTTAGATATAATTATGGAACTAGTGTTATCACAATTAATAGTAATGGGATTATCATATCTTATTTGTAAATATTCTAATGTTTGCTTCATCCAAAGAACTTGTGTGTAGCAAGATGCAACAACAATGTATTTTGCCTCTGCTATAGATAGTGATGTGGATGTTTGTTTCTTACTTAGCCACGACCATTTTCCTAGGAAAAATTCTCCTCCACTAGTTCTTTTCCTATCATCTATACTACCGACCCAAGCTGCATCAGTGTATGCAGTTAGATTGAAGTATTTATCTTTTGGATACCATAATCCAAGTTCTAAGGTGCCTTTAAGATATCTAAATATTCTCTTTACTGGTTTTAAGTGAGTTTCTTTAGGTGAATATTGAAATCTCCCCACGAGTCCTACAACCTACATGATGTTAGGTTTTGTTGTTTTTGAATAGAGAAAACTTCCAACCATTGATCTGTACATTGTTTGGTCCACGTTTGGTGAATCATATTCTAGGCTTAGTTTACATCCAGTGATCATGGGAGTACTCATAGGTTTATTGTCTTCCATTTGGAACTTATTAAGAATTTCCTTGACATATTTTTCTTGGAAAATGAATATTCCATTTTCTTTTTGATTTACTTGTAAACCTAAGAAGAAGGACATTTCTCCCCGTATAGACATTTCAAATTCTTCCTGCATTTTGGTTGAAAACTTTCTTCTTAGTGGAGTAATATTACTTACAAATATGATGTCATCTACATATACCATCACAAAAATCATGTTTTGATCCTAAATTTTGATGTATAAGTTGTTTTCAGTAGTTCCTCTCTTATATCTTTATTTTTGTGGGTATTGATCAAGCCTTCAGAACCATGCTCTAGGGGGCTTGTTTAAGACCATATAGGGCCTTTTTTAGATTGTAGACATAGTCTTTATTTTTTTTAACATGAATCCTTCTGGTTTCTCAACATAGACTTATTCATCTATTGCTCCATTAAGTAATGATGACTTGACATCCATCTGATAGATTTTGAAAATTTTGAAGCATGCAAATTCCAGGAACTTTCTCATGGCCTCAAGTCTTGCTACTAGAGAAAAAGTCTCTTCAAAATCAATACCTTCCACTTAAGAATATCCTTTGCAAATTAATATGGATTTGTTCTTTATAATATTCCCATTTTCATTTAGTTTGTTCTTGAAGATCCACTTGGTTCCTACCACATTCTTGTCCTTGGGCCTTGGAACTAGTTCCTAAGTCTGGTTCTTCTCTATTTTCTCTAGTTATTCATTCATCTCTTTTATCCAATATTTAATTTTGATGGATTCTTTAAATGACTTAGGTTCTATCACGGATAATGTTGCTTGTTTTAAGTCAAATGTGATTTTCATTCTTGTTTCCACTCTTGCATTTCTATCTCCAATAATTTGACTTTCAGGATGATTCTTTTGAACTCTTTTTGATGGAGCTTTTGGCAAGGGTGTTTTCTCATTGTCTTATTAATTAGTATACAATTCATTTTATTGTTTTTCATTACCATCATATTATTGTTGAGATTTTTTTATTAATGTCTTGGGATATGCTCCATTTTAGATCATTTATCTTTACATTGGCACTTTCCACTATATTTAGTAGTCTAAGATTATAATATCTATATTATTTCTTATTATATGAATACCCTAAAAATATTCCTTCATGAGATCTTGGATCAAAATTTCCTAAATTATCTTCATCATTCTTAATATAACATTTACTTCCAAAAATTCTAAAGTGTTTTACAAATGTTGGCCTGCCAAACCATAGTTCATAAGGAGTTTTTTCATGGTTGGGTCTCAACTCAACTCAATTAAGTATGTGGATTGTTGTGTAGATTGTATCTCTCTGGAATTTTTCAGGAAGCTTGGATTCATTTAGCATGGTCCTTGCAACTTCTTGAACTATTGTGTTTTTCCTTTCTACCACTCCATTCTATTGAGGAGTCATGGGAGCTGGAAATTGTCTTTTGATACCGGGATTTTTACAAAATTGAATGAAATCTTTAGAGGTGAATTCTCCTCCATTTTATGATCTCAAACATTTAATTTTGATATCTATTTAATTTTCTACAAGGGATTTGTATATTTTAAACTTCTCAAAGGCTTCTGATTTTTATTTTAGAATGTATACCCAGGTCAATATTGTGTAATCATAAAAAATCAAAATAAAATATTTTTCACCATAAGTACTTTTAGTTATGGTAGGTCCACATAGATCTATGTGAATAAGTTATAATCATTTTTTTGTGGAATTCTCTTTTTTTTTTAACCTAACTCTTGTTTGTTTTCCTATTTGACAATGTTTAAAAATATAATCTCAAGGCTTAATAACTTTTGGTAGATCCCTAACATACTCCTTCTCATTTCCTTTGATCAAGTTCTCAAATATTACATGTACCAACCTTATATGGCATAGCCAACTTTCATCTACTTGTCTTAAACAACATTTTTCTCCTTCATCTATATCAAGAATGTACAGATTGGTAGGTGTTCTTGGTGCAACTGCTACTAGATTTCCAGTGTCCTTTTTTATGATCTCACATTTCTAAGAATCAAAGGTAAGCATGTGACCCTGATCACATGTATGACTTACACTTAGGTGATTAGGTTTGATATTTTCTACCAAAAGTACATCTTTTGCTTTGGTTTTTTTATTTCCTAAATTGACATTGGCTTTTCTCAATATTTTGGATGATATATTATCTCCAAAAGTTACTTTTCCTTTTCCTTTTACTTTATTGTTTAACTTGAGAAATTTTATTTGATCTCTAGTCATGTGTTTGGCACATCCACTATCTATATACCACTAACATCCTTTATTTCACGCATATAAGGCTACATTGCACTCTCTTTTCTTTTTCTTTCATACTTTTTTTATTATTGGAAATATTTATCCTTTTATCATATTTAGGAAATATACATTCACTAGCTCTATGACCATAGTTGTTTCATTTGTAACATTCAAAATTGTGGTCTTGTAAGGAAGAGAAGGAGTTATAGTTTCTTTTTTTGTATTATCCTTATTTTTTCCATATCTTTGAACAATTCTTGAATTGTTCTTTCTATAAGCTTTACAGTGTATTTCTTTATGTCCAAAATATTTGAAGGAATAGAAATAACCAAGGAAGATATATTTATTTCTCTTAAAGGGATTCCTTCTGATTATTCTATTCTTCTCATTATCTTTTTCATTAGTAGTAAGTGCAGATTTCTATTTATTTGGGATAGTTTCTAATGGTAGTGTTCTTGTTTTCCTTTATTTTCTATTTATGGGGTTCTTAAGAACATCTGCATAGTTGATTTTGTCATTTGCTTGTTTTGTAGAGGGATCATATCCTAGTCTTGTCTTATCATTTGATGATCTCTTACCACTAAGAATGTTATTCAATATTTTTTAGTTGTTTTAAAATTTAGACTGAATATTTTATTTTTCTAGTTTCGCTTTTAGTTGAGCTATTTCATCCTACAATATCTTACATATTTGTTTCTTTTCACTGAGTTCTTTATTCAATATTTCTTCTTTTATTTTGATTTCTTGGAGTTGAGTTTTTAACTTAATAATCAATTGTTTTGACTGACTAATGGTTTTTTAAACTTCCTTCTCTCTTGATTTAGTAGCTTCTTCAATATCTAGAAGCTCTTCCTGTAGTAACCTGTTTTTTTTTATAGATTTCTTAGTTATTCAATTACATGAAGGAATTCTTCCTCGAACTTCACTTATTCTTCATCTTACAAATGATTATCATGTTGATTTTTTATCCCCATAAACAAAATCTCTATCTCGTCTTCTTCATTTTCTTCCAATGAACTAATGTCTTCTTGGGTAAAGAACATTTTATTTTTCTTGTAGAACTTATTTTCATCCTTGGTTTTTTTTTTCTTATGATATTTGAAGGTTCTTTCATCATCACTTTCCTCCTTCTTAGGATAGGGAAATTTATTTGAAAAATGTCCAATTTTTTCACAGTTGAAACACATTAGAGGAATATTTCCTTTGTATTTCCTAGACCATTTATTGAGTTTCTTTATGAAGTTGGAAATTTCTTCATCATATATATATATATGATAACTCATCATTGGTCTTTTCCTCCTACCTCATCTTTGTTTTATATTATTTAAAGGTTGTTTCTTTTTTTCATGGTTTTTCGTTCCATGTTCTCATCTCATATGCTATAAACATTTCATGAAGATGATATATTGTGAGTTTGTCAAGTTATGGTATATATTCAATTGTGGAAATGTTGGCATCATATCTCATAGGTAATGACCTTAATATATTTTTTACAATAGTTTTAACGGTAAGTTCTTCTCCTGGTGACCTGATTGAATTAACTACCTCATCTACCCTATGAAAGTATTCAACAATGTTCTCTTCTTCTTTCATATTCAAATTTTCAAACTGAGTTCTATAGGTTTGTAGTTTGGCTTCCTTGAATTTGATATCTCCTTCACATACAACCTCCAATTTGTCTCATATTTCCTTATTTAACTTACAATGCATAACCTTCACACATATATAATTTGCCAATCCTCATAGAATGGAATTAACTTTTCTTGAGTTGTCATTGCAGATTTTCTTTCCTACAGTATTTATGGGTGGATTGGTTGGTGTAGTGTAACCATATTCAACAAATTTCCAGACATCAAAACCAAGAGCCAACATGAATCTTTTCATTCTTATTTTCCATAGAGAATAACCACCTCCATTAGACAATGATGTTTTGTTGGAAGACATTCCCTCTTGTTCTTCCATTTCTTTCAGGATATACCTTCCAGTTATTATATTGTGTTGAAGGCACTTTCTATGATACCAATTGTTGGAAATAGTAAGATGGGGGGGGGGGGGGGGANGGGGTGAATCTGTATTACCCTTTTTCAAGAATTAACAATTAATTTAATACTTTATTAATCACCACAATAGATCAACAATGGACTTGTATTTAAAATCAATTATATAAATATACTTAACAAGAATTACAAGGTTTTTATAAATAATAGTGAAGGACACCAATCATTTTTAGAGAACCAACTCTAGGAGACACAAATATCCTTCTTCGGGGAACCAACTGTAGGAAGAACCGACTCCCTTGTTTTTAGGGAACCAAACCTTAGGAAGCACCAAAAACCTTGTATTTAGGGCACCAATCCTAGGAAGCACCAACTCCCTTGTCTTTAGGGAACCATCCCTAGGAGCACCAACTCCCTTGTATTTAGGGAACCAACCCTAGGAAACACCAAATCCCTTATCTAGTAAAGGATATGAATCCTTACTTTCTCCTCTCTTCCACCCTCACTGCATAAGTATCATTAGTTCTTCTTCTGGGACTCTGCTTCTACTTTGATATTCTGATATGGAATGCATAGACCCCTTCTTCTTCACCATTCTTTCTTGCTTATATAGTTTTCCAATTGGTTTGATATATGAATCATTGTGATTTTTTGTTTGAACCATTGCACCTATTGATTTAAATTAACAACAATAAATTTTGTTTTTCCTCCATTATTATTCATACATTATTGTGAAAGATTTTCAATTTAGTGAGAGGGATTTTCATAAATCAATCATAGATATGGATCGATTTGTTTTATCTATATCCCATGCCTCTTTATTTCATTCTTAATTTAAATTGATAAGATATAATATTTTTTATTATCTCTTTAATTCATTGCAAGTATTGTATTACTTAAGATAAATCAAGACAAATTCAATATCCTATCTTGTTCAACATTCCTTCTTGACTAAGATAAAATTCTTACTCTGTGTGTTAATTTTTTCACAGAAACACTTCATGACCTCTATTCCATATAACCATAGGTGGTGGCTAGGCATTAAGATAAACATGTGCTTAGTCACTTATCAAGATCAATGTCACATTTTAATTTGGATGTTGACATGGACATCTATCATTTACTCATAAACTTCAGAGATTCAAGACTCCAGGATATTCGAACTCTAAAGTAGTTCAATCCCTCCATAGGAAATTGTGTCAAAGTGTGTATACTGTATTCACTAGTAGATCATATGGTAAATATTTAATCTTTCATTAGATGGAAAATATTGGCTTGTCCATAGGTTTTAAACAGATCAAAGGTCAGGACTTAATCTGCAGTTGAGTGGATGGTTCTCATTCTCTTCGATACTTTGGCATTTCGGGACTCTGTCCTTTGCAGTATTCGAACTCATTTGGAGAAAATTCCACTGGAGTGTGTATCAACAGTTCTTTTCTTAATAACCTTCACATGTCCAGCAACTAAGACTGTGGGATTAGGCATAAAGGAGATCTCATTCTTTGGGTATTAGACTATTCATGACTCTAGGACTTTGGGATACTCATACTCTAAGGCAGTTCAATCCTTCGATAGTGTTTACCTACCAAATAAGTCATAAATATGTGGTTACTACTTGTTGTCATTTATCAGTACACCTTACACTATCCTTCCACTGTACTCAATCGACCGATCGAAAGATATTCTAGTGGATCTTAAATTAATGACTAACATCAATTCGTGACTTCACCCTTCGGTGCTTCGGGTATTTTTGCTCGTAGAAAAATCTGGTTATCCCCATAGGTTGTAGTCCTAGACTGACATGGAGTATTGTCTTCACCTATGATGGCGTGGAACTGTGGTGAGTGTGCCACGTGTCACCTTGATTTTTTAATTTCACAGACCTTATGTGTCATATGTATTTTGACACTTGTCATCATCTTATTAGCCCATCTGTCCTTGTTGATGTGGTATTGTTGACGTGGATCTCCTGAAGTTTCATACTTCTATCTCCTTTGGATCATTAATCTATATCAAATGGTACAGTTTTCACGTGAATTCTTGATCCAATGACCCTCGTTCACTTCAGGACTTAAGGGCTTCGACCTTCAGGTAAACTTACTTGTTATAGGCTCCTTTTCACCGGATTGGTCAACGTCAAAGTTTACCACCATTGGACCAACCTATCCTCATCCAACAGTCACCTTGATTTTCCCAAATCTGATGGCCCTCATTCATTTCTTCACTTCAGGCCTCCGACCTTCAAGTGAAATTACCTATTCTAGGATTCTTTTAGCTAGAGTGGTTAGCGCCAGAGTTGACCACTTGATCCAATTACTCATATTTCTCCTGAGGCAATATTAGATCAACGATATGCATTAGTTTGTTTAATCCGAGACTCCAAGATATTGTGGATTACACTATCCTTCCACTAAACTCAATCAGATGGTTGAGAATTCATTCAAAGTCCCTCCTTGATCTAATTGCTAGCAATATTTCATGATTTTTTGACTTTGTGAGTTTGTGCCTCTTCCTTATCTCCAATGTTCGTCGAAGTGGAAAATTTACGATGTCCCAAAACTTACGCTATCCTTGCACTTGGATTTGATCAATGGTTCTAATTGATCTGATGGTTGCGATTACTCCTTAAATTTGAATGGGAAATTATATTTCCACGATCCTTCACAAGGGATTCTTTTGTGTAGGCTCTAGCTTCTACGTGATCTGATGGTCGAAGGTTTTCTCGAGAACTATATAAACGGACAAGATTCTTCCTTTTGATCTTTGGGTTTATACTAGATTCTTCTTCAACCTATTGACATCAATGAAAATATCGTACTACTATGTCCAACAATTACAATTGAAATCTACACATTATCAACTAATTGATGGAGTGTTATTTAAGAAAAATTATGATTATGTTTTTGTTAGATATTTAGAAAAATCAGACACTGACAGACTATAGTATTATATGGTTTGCATGATGGTCCTGTAGGAGGACATTTCAGTGGATATACCACAACCCATAAAATATTATGAGCACGATATCACTGGACGACTTTATTTAGGGACGCACATGCATATGTTAGAAAATGGAAAGTTCACCAAACTACTACTAGAAGAGCGAAGAAACATTCACTCTCATTACAACCTATAACAATTGATGGACCATTTGAGCAATGGATATTTGACATCATCGAAGAAAGAAATTCAAAATCATTGCAACTACATAAATACATTTTGACAACGATGAATTATTTCACTAGGTAGACAGAGGTCGTTCCATTAAAAATTGTAAATCAAGATCAGGTGATAGATTCTATCAAAAAATTCATTATCAAAAGGTTTGAAGTTCTTAACACTGTGGTATTTGATAGAAAATATTATTTTTCTTCAATAAAGTTAAATGAATTTTATTTAAAGAAGGGTATTAAAATATAATATTCTTCCAACTACCACCAACAAGGAAATGGTATGGAATAATATACCAATAAAAACCTTCTCTAAATCATTAAAAGATCCATCGATAAAAATCACAGAAATTGGCACAGATGACTTTCATCAACATGACAGACTGACATAGATGCACACAAAATTTCATTAAGTAATTATCCTTATTTATTTTTCTACAACAATGAATCCATCCTACCAAATAATGTAGCTTTACTCTCCCTTCTATTGGCTCAATCCGCTAGAAAATATCCCTACCCCAAAATGCAAGAATTCATAGAAGAATTATTAAAATTAGAAGAAGAAAGGGACAGAGCCAAACAAACTTTCTCTGAACACCAAAGAATAATAAAGAAGTGGTTTGATAAACATTTGGTTAGAAATAAAAAAATTTGAGATTGGTTTTTTTGTGTTAAAATGTGATAAATCCCACGAAGAAAAAGGAAAATATACAAAATTTTAAAAATTATTCCTTGGCCCATTTGAAATTGCTGAAAAATTGGCCCTTCTACATTTATCCTTCAATAACTAGAAGGAGAGAAAGAAATTTTCCCAGTGAATGGAGAGATTTTAAAAATTTACTTCTCATAAAAATTATCAAAATTGTAAAATATGTAAATAGGTCTATTTTATTTTTTATTTTTATTTTTTTGAAACAATAAAAGGTTTGTTATCCTCAATAATTATTGACACATTATAGGTTCTATTATATGGTTGTATACAACGAAAAATCATTGTATTCAAATCATCTTTATAAATATTCATGATTTGGAAGAAAAATCCTTTATATTAGTGGTGAAACTCCTCTATTACCAATATTTCATGTCTATATCTCTATTGCATCTCGGGTTTCTTACATATTGTGTATTTTGAGATCCCCATTTCACACCTGAAAGATTATAAAAAACAATTGGTGGAAGGAAGACCTTAAGCTGAACCCTACAAGTGAGTAGACTGTTAATAAAATATAAATAATTCTCGTATCACCCCACATCCTTAAGCACCCGATTTATGATGCAATACATATATTTAAATCATTAAGGGAACAACTAAATAAATCAAGGAAGTTGAAAGAACTAATTTGTGTGGGAAGTACAAGTAAGCCCATCGGGGCTATGGATGCTCGTTGGTAGTGGGGCCATTCTTGTATGATACTAAGGCATCTTTTTCGGGTCTATGGATTCTTGCAAGCGTTCATGCAATGTTGATTCAAATAGAGACGAGGAAAAAATGAAGGCGGATTTTTACTTAATCAAGGTAAAATATTTAGGTCACACCTTGTACCAATTTTTGGACTAAAGCTAAAGAAAATTAAATTCAAATTCCCATTCAAAAATGTAATCAGTAAGCTTCCTAATACTTTATTTTGGTGAAAATATGTTTATTACTTGGTCTTTGGTGGTACCTATAAATTAAATAATTTATTCTTTCAATCATGTGACTTAAGTCTAACTTTTGATGTGTATAATACTTTGAGTTAAAGCTAGATAAAGATAATTTTTTCTCCCAATATGTTTCCATTTGTTGAGCCTAAACAACCCCACATTATATTTATTTTTTATAATAAATAATAATGGTCCTTTTTTTCCAGTTTCTTTCATTTTTCATTTTCAATTTTTGATGGTATTTATTTCAAAATAATCTTTAAAAACCCAAAAACATAAAAAAAAAAAAAAAAATTATATATATAACCCATTGGGGATACCCTGATGTATCAATTTCCTGACATCCTGATTTACATGATGAATCAATTTGGTAAATACTAGATCGGATCTCACCACAAGTTAATTTTTTAAGAAAAACCCCGAAATCTTGGTATCCTGATCTCCCGATACCCCAACTAATTAGATGATATGACTCTACCATATCGATCATGCTTTTGATTTATGTTTTGGTAAATGATATTATGATCAATTGATGACCTAATATCTCGATATCCCAATATTCCAAGTACCCAACACCCTGACAGTTGGTGACACTAAACATTGGATCAACATTACTGGAGCACACCTTGCCTCAATTTGTAATTCATGATGCCCCAATCCTTGATTCCTGATAATATTGGATCAAGATTTTATTTCACCACATTTCCCTGCTTAGAAATAAAATGTTGATCTCCTAGTATCTCAATTCCCTCATATATGGGTGATGATGGCACTGAAATCATATAAAATCAGAGGTTACTCCTAGGTTCATACTCTTTCTCTTTAGTAAAAAGTTTGATCCTCAGTACCCCGATTAAATGATAAAGTGATAATTAAAATATCCAATAAAGAATAATATATTTTCATATTGGACTTCACTCTTTAAAGATATAAGTCTAGTCATTAAAACCTCCCGGTGACTCGGTACCTGATAATGAACTTTCCCTCGCATATTTAAACGACCAGAATTGTCTTCTCTTTCATTATGGCTCTGTCCCGACTATTACAAACCTTAAATGATCAAAATGAAACATTGATTTCAATTTTTTAATGCATTAATCCACTCCAACTCACACATAAACACATTAAAGCACGTTTCAGTCTGATAATAAACCCTGATTTCTTGAGCATTGAATTTTTTACACCGTTTTCACCAGGATTTCCTTCGACCGATTAGTATTAGATTTATTTTAATTGATTTACCAAAACCTGTTAGTTGTTTTTAAAATAAAATTTACATTTCATAGCTTTACTTGTAGAAATTTCAAAGACACAATCACTCAGAAAAGAAAAGCAAAGTAGTAGAAGGACGAGGAAGATGAAATTGAAAAGAACCCCAACTCAACATTCTTCTATGATAGAACATTCAAGACAAGTGAAAGTCATAGTCAAGAATCATAGCTTTACTTGTAGAAATTTCAAAGACACAATCACTCAGAAAAGAAAAGCAAAGTAGTAGAAGGACGAGGAAGATGAAATTGAAAAGAACCCCAACTCAACATTCTTCTATGATAGAACATTCAAGACAAGTGAAAGTCATAGTCAAGAATGGGTCCAAATATATACGTTTCTCGCACAAGGAGATTTCACTGAATAATATGAGTCAAATGTAGATGATTTGGTTTATGTCAATGGATCATAACTTCACAAAATTTCCACCTAACCAACCATATTTCCCTACTATGACATGGTACAATGAATAATATCGCATAATGACATATATACATGCACTATTGTTAATTCACTCGACCAAGTTATTGGTTCCTTCAAACTTGAGGATGTTAGTAATACGTATAAGCTAAGCCGAGCCTCAACCAAGCTTGATGACAATTTCATTAAAGAATCGATTAAGAAAAATGTTGAAAAAGAGGAAATGCAAATGGTTGATTTGATTAAGCAATGGTGATATGGCCCCAATTATTTTAACATCATAGGTGAAAATATCTACCATGTCCCTAGAATAAAGAAAACCCCCAGTTTCCAAAATGTTTTGTTGTCTATATAGTGAGAAAGATTCTTGAAAATTCAAGTTGAGTTGGATCCCTCTCATCCATCATGTCCTCACAGGGAAAAATTTCAATTGGGATGATATACTCTCTACCAATATCATATAAGAAGTGAAAAAGTATAAAGAAGCACCTTCAGGATACTGTCCATGATTTTTCATGTCTACTTATTTATTGGATGGTGTTTGCGTAGTTACCCCTTTTCCCCTTTTATCTTGGAGTTGGTCTCCCTTTAAGGATATAATTAATTTATACTGCTCTAAAATTTTGGCAATCAACTACGAAAATGAATTCTATGACATCTGTAATTTTTTTATGATTCCCTTGCATCTACATTTGAAAAACCTACAAGTCCCAAGATTAACCCAAGAGGCCATGAATTCTATAAAATAAATTGATGATTAGTTTGTATATGAATAATTTTCATATATCAGAATTTATGGTTGTGAAGGGGCTCCTCAAATCTTACCCAAGTATGTCCCAGAAAAGATAGTATTAAGAGAGGTTTCATATTACATTTTTCAGTGTCATCATTACAACCAAATTGGTAAAAAATCAGTGTTGTATGTCATTAAAGATGAACATGAACAAATAGTTGAATTTTTTGTAGAGTCTCGAGTACAATATAAAAATCAGAAGGAGTTCCAAGATTTATTTGATAATATGAAGATATGGGAAGAAAAAAGAACCTTTTTTCGACCAGGGTACTCCAAAATGTCTCAATAAGAAAACATACAAACACAAGCCTCACTTGACTCCTAGCAAGCTAGTTGTTTATTTTCACAGGTTTTTATTGAGGAAACAAGCAAAGATTTCTCAAACTTATAGGATTCAACATTGTATATCATTGAATATTATAAGATTCCTAGGAAGATCAGTGCCCCTATAAAATATTCATATATATGTGCAGCAACTGGTAGACTCAAGGGAAAATGGAATCAATAATTTGAGTTTCTAGAATTTGGAAAGTATTAATCAACTTCTTGCTCGTCGAATACAATGTTCAAAATAAATTGATAACCTTTTATCAAATTTTTCATCTAAATGAGAGGAAATTGCTAAGAAAATCTATTGATGTAAATTAAACAAGGAAATTCCCCAACCTCGCTTAATTTCACTGATGTTAGAAAATGTTTCCTTATGGTAAAGTCAAGGACACACACAAGGGGAAAATGTTATCACAGGAGTTGTTGGAACTAAGTAGAATATCTCACCTTAGTATTATATAACAAATCAAATCAAATACATGGGCCTATCAATTTTATAAAACGAGGGAAACAGTTCTATGATCTATGATCATATCTTCTATTTATTGTAATTTTGTAGAAAGACAAAGGGTTGGAAATTCTAGAAACAAGGCTATGTGCACTATTGTAAAGCACTTAAACTTTTGAGTTTTGAAGACCTGGAAGTGGTAGTGGCTATATGGTGTTTTCCTGGTTTTGGTACTTTAATATTCAAGACTAATGAAATATTTATTTTGCAAGGAACATAATTATTTTGTCACATTTATTGATGAATGCAAATTTTATATTCTCAATTTTTGCATTGTTGATAGAATTTTTGAGAAATCCTTATGTCGATTCATTCCATACTAAATTTTATATGAATGATCAGAAAATGAAAATGAATATGCATATTAATGACTGTTAGGTAACTATTTTCTATATTTGTTATTGAAATGCATAAGTTTAAACCGTTGTTTCGACTATAAGAACAATTTATGAAGTCTAGCAAGTTATATTTATTTCATGTTTAATTTACACTATTGAATATGAGTATGCATATTGGTATTTTCTTAGTAACTATTTACTAACTTAAAATTGAGATGTATTTATGTCAACAGTTATCAAGTTATTTGAACTATTTATGTGGCCTCGTAAGGGTGTGTGAACAATGTTGGTGGGAAAAAAAGTGGCAAGGGGGTTAGTAGGAACATGCATTCACGTGAATGCATGTGTGTTCTTAGGAATGTGCACATGTTCCTAATACTATAGGTTTTGCAAGGCCTAAACCTCTATTCATATTGCCACGTAGGATCGTTGGCAGGAACACGTGCGTGTTCCTAAGAACATGTGTGGATTCTTGTTGTAACCATTTTTAAGGGACCGCAGACACGTTTTGTGCTCATTTTCACACCGTGCCTCATGATTTTTCCAATTGAAGAAAGAAAAGAGGAAAAATAGATGATGATTAAATCCAGGGATCTTTCCATGATGTCCATTGAAACAAAGGTATGGTTGATTTTTTTTCATTACCTCTCTTGGATTTGCAAAACATATAAAACAATCAGTCATGGGTTATGGATGTAAATCCCAATGGAATTGAAAACTTGTTACCTAGGTTCACTAAACATAATTAATACTTGAATGTAAATCTCTCAACAATTCACTAATCTTGTATATGATTTTTTCAAATTCATTGTAAAAATAATGCATATTTTTTCTTTGTTTTACACAAAATTATGTTAATGATTTTGATGGGATAAAATGAAATTGTTGTTTGTAATAACTTTTTCATAAGTCAAATTATTAAATTGCATTTTTAAATTGTATCATATATTATAAAATGGAACCCGAAGAGAGTGTAAACCACCAACTAGTGGACGAAGGTGAGGAAAACCACAACCCACCACAACCACCCAACATAAACACCCAAATTGATGATGGTTTGGACACATTAAGAACACTTGTAAATCAATTAAGTGGCATGAGAGAACCAAACAAGGAATCCTTGGCCACTTCGTTGGACATCATTTTGATGTTCATTGCAGGTTACCATGGAAAATTGACTTCTATTTCTAAATATAGGGAAAGAATGTTTGAGTATTACAACATTGGATTAGATAGAAACCAAGTTACAGACTTGTGTATATCAAAATGAGAATGTTTTGTGAAAATTATGGGCTAAATTTATTTTGGGTCGACATTTCAACTAATTCAACATAGGTGACTTCTAGGGGGTGGTTCAAGGGTCTGCATAGTACCAAGAGTATGCAATGCAATATCCCATGTTAGGTCCTCATGAACCCAACCGAAGGCCTGACCCCCCTGCCCAACAACCTCCTATTGTAGAGAGATTACAATAGGTACAGGCCACTATATCATCATTTACTTGGAGCCTAATGCAACATGGAATCTTTGTCGCACTATCTCGAAAGGAGGTGCTTGTTGGTGACATTGATATAGGATTTCGAGCCTCACCCCATACAACAAAGTTTAGTGAGGAGAGGGCACATGGACTTAGAATTATTTCATGTGAACCTCACAAATGCTCGAGTTGCGGGTAAACTTGTTATAGGACTATTAAGGCTATTGGACAATGGAGCTTCATGGAGGAGGTTAGTATCTTAACCATCTCTATTTTCTTCATTGTTATAAATTTATATAGTATTATGTGTATTTATATCAATATTGTATTTTATGTTTTTTTACAATTGTTACGCCCCTATAGCAGACCCTCTACACCCATGGATGCATCAATGTCTTTCTCCACCATTGATGTAGTAGTAGAGGCATCATGGTTAATCGGTCTAACCCATACACATGTATGTGTCAAATTTTATAAATTCACCATAGTGATTTCTTTATTTTATGACATCCTATCATTTTTAATGTTCTTCTGTTTCTACAGGTTGTAGGACCAAGTGATGCTGAGCAATGTCCACCTGGGATGAATAATTCACCTGCATCACATTTATCATGTGTAGATTTAAATACAATTTAAATCTCAAATTTGTTTTGTTTATGTTGTTTAATTTTACTATTTTGTACTAATGGTTCAATATTAAATTATTTTTGTAAGTAAAAAAGGGGAGAATCCTTCTATTCAATCCATGAAAGTGAAAGTAATACATTGATTTGCGGATGGGAAAGACCCCTCAGAAAGAGAACAGGGGATCATTGAAACTAGCCTATGCTAAAAGAGAGCTCCATAGAGCGCGTGGGCAAAGCAAGAAGAGAACATTACAATACAAGGAGAAAGGACCGGATCACTATGTTGATTGGTGAGGATCCTTTCTACCTTTTTTTTTGCGGACATCAATCCAACCAGAGGAGCTGGTAGGCTCAACAACCTTTACCACCAAATCCAGGTGGTCTGAGGAAGTGCCATAATCTTGAGCTACTGAATTCAGTTGTGTTTCTTTGTCGTTGTCTGAGTTGTCTGATTCATGAGGTCGCTTCTGAGTTACTGGGAGCGATGCGGTGATCATTATTGTGTCAATTGTCTCCCCTTTTTCATGAGGTGGGTGCAAGGACTTAATTGCGGGAGTTGAAATCATGACTTCTGAATCTTCAGGCTTTTGTATCGAGGCTGCAGGCTGGTTTTTTGGGTCGAGAGTTGGCTGCTGAGAGAAAGATGGGGCCTGCGAGGGAAATGAGGAAGGCGAAGGAGTTGGAGTAGCTTTGTGATGTTGCTTGTTGTCGGGGGAAGGGTTCGGGCGGATTTTGTGAGATTTTGGTCCTTGCCAACCATTGGCTCTTTTCCGTGCTCCAGAAGTTGAGGGAGGGGTGGGGGAAAGAGGACAAGTTGCCTGGAGGTGCCCTGTTTGCTGACAGGAGTGGCATCTAAAGGCAATGTTCTCATAATCGACCATCTGTATGAAAGTGTCTCCATCACCCCAATCTATGAGAATCCTATCTGGAAGCCCTTGACTGAGGTCAATTTCAACGCAGATGTGGGCGAATGTAACATCCCGCTCTGGCGCACTGAGACCACTTATTATTGAGGACACTTGCTCGCAAGTGATCTGGACCCTTTTGATGTAGACCTTTGTATATGATTATGTTGTGATTGACAGATGATATGATGTGTTACTATTCATATAGACAGGTGCTATTGACTCAGTTTATTGAGTGCGCAGGTTTGTGACCTTGAGGATGCAGAGGCATCGGTAGACCCCCTTGGACTCCGGACTGAGTCAGGGAGTGTGCTTTTGGGGTTGATATGTTTATTGTGATGTTGATTT
>ML781578.1:900825-916812 GCA_009831015.1 Picea engelmannii
CTATCTTGATAAATCTACCCAATGCATTGCCCAGGGTGGGTAAAAAAGATGAAGAATAAAAATGCAGGGGTAGATTGGGTAGTCTTACCCAGACCGATGTAGTCATGGCTGTCATGGTCAGTGGGTTGAAATCTGGGAACCATTGCTGCATGGAGACACCAAATCTGCCCCAGAACCAAGGACCTTGTTCTAGAACGCGTTGACATTCGGCTTCTGTGGAGAAGTTGACAATGAAGAACCCCTTGGAGAAGAAGAACAACTCATGACCCTCCGACCAGGTCTTGTTAACCCATTCCTTTAGCGCAGGGGTCGAGGGCCAAAGTCCGTTGAAGCGACAAATGAGGGCTTTGGCCTGGTAGATATAGGCATAGCCATAGACTTGGGGCTCTTCGACTTCTTCTGTTGGAGGTTCTGCGCACTGCTCCACAATGAAGGCACCTCCAAAGGGATCCTTTTCTTTTGAAGCTTCAGCCTTGAGCCCCGTAGGAGCGGAAGTCCCTGATTTCATGACCTGCTTGTAAGATCTTGGATGAGTGGCTGAGGGCGCTCCTCCACGCAACCGAGAAGTGAGAAAAATGGTTGCATTTTTTAGATTTCCATAGTCCCGTAGCAGAGAGCCATCTGCAAGCTGCCGGCCTTCGAAGATTAGTCGTTGGAATCCAGGCGGAGTCCCTGTAGCTTGGTGGATTTGGGTTTTGAGCTCAAAAACAGAGTCTGAGTCTTGAACCTGCAAGCAAAGAGAAGATCCGGCAATGGTCTTTATAAAAAGGGGGAAGTTTGCCGTGATCTCGGAGCTAGTATTGTCGCAATGTTCAGAATGAATCCTCACTCCTGCATTGTTCTTCAATAGATTTCTGCACCAGAGCAAAGGCGGATAGTCCCCCAGAAGCCGAAGATCCCTGAGGTCTCTGTTATTTGAATGGCTTCCAGTCTTTAGGTTAAGGTGGCGGCGGCGACGACGTCTAGGGTTTAGTACTCGCTGGTTCGCCTCAGCCCTGCAAAATACCGCCGCTTCCTTCTCCCTGTTAGGGATATGTTTCATTCGCATAACCCTCATGTCGTTGCTCAGCGATCTCATGGGATCTGGCGTGTTTTTCTGGAAAACGATCGAGGAAGGAGAAACATAAGAGAAAGAGGAAGAAACGGGGCCGGATCCTTCAGATATAAGCGCCACAGTCGCGATTTGCCTCTGCAAATCGAAGGTAGAGGCGGCCGAACCCTCCAAGTCGTCGGAATACTGCTTTGCATTCCATTCGTCGCCTATGGTTTCTCCAGTGGCGGGATTTATGACGGAAAGGCGTTTTACTTTGAGAGGGGCTCTCCATTTGCTGCCTATGAAAAGCTGTCAAATGGGTACTTTGCTCTCCATGACCATCCAAGCCCCAGGAGCCGAAGCCGGTTGTCTTTCCCTACAGTGATCACCAATTAATCTGCATACAATATTGATAATAGATCAATGGTTCAATATTATTAACATGTATGCAGGATGCCAATATTTTTTCTAGTTTTAGTACTATTCCTCTCCCTGGGAACCTTCCCATAGATTTTGATTTACCTTACTCCAGGATGATGGTTTTTCCATCACTTTTACAGTATGTGGGGGTCAATCGTTGTCCACCCCTAAGATATTTCTTATTCCATGCATCCTCAGTGGATGCACCCACAGTCCACCCATCCACTCTATGGCCTCTTCTATCACGTCCATCAACAATGGATGCACCCATATGCCACTCACCCATGCCACCATTTCCATATGCATGATCCAATGAGGATGCCAAAGTAGAGGTTGCCTCAGAGAATGTTTTACAACCGAGTGCTCCACCTATCAACGACCCACCATCAAGGCCCGACATATTCACAGTGAGATAATGTGTTGGTGATATTTTTTTATGTATGAGGAATGGAATTGATTTTATGCATATGTTTTTAAATTTCATGATTTGATCCTTGTAACAGAAACAAGGTGGTATCGATAAGAGATTAGGCTCACGGGGGAGGGTAGCACCCTCATGATTGTTTTTTCATCCGTAGTGAGTTGTCTTATGTTGAATTACAACATATAATTTTGTAAGTATTTTAATTCATTATGGAAAAAAAATTATAAATGTGGTTTTTCTTTGTGCAATCTCCAGAGTGACGAACCATGCCTCTGCCCAAAACCATTAGAGGCGCTTCCTTGGGAAAGAGAAGAAAGATCAATTCCACGGATGCTCCGGAGGGTGGTGAGGGTGGGAATGGTCAATGAGTGGCCAATGACTACCATTTTGTATCTAGGCCACCATATGGTTGTTTTGTTATGTTAGGGAACTTGCTTCCATTTTGTATATTGGGCACGCGGTACCATTTTGTAAAAAATGTACAATTTAGACGATGTTGAATATATATATATATATATATATATATATATATATATATATATATATATTTCATGGCGCATTTTTTATGAATCCCATTTTTTATGCATTTTATGTTGATGAATGTATGAATTTCAAAGTGTGTGAATTTTATGTGTATGAATGTATAAATTTATTTAATTTGATTGATTAGATTTTAAAGTGTTAATGAAGTCTATCTAAGTAATAATATCTTGTTTTTTCCAAATTTATTATTAATACTTTCCTTACGCATTAACGGAACTCTTATGGTGGAAAAGATTGTTAATTTCTAAATCCATACACAATTAATGGTTCTCATTAACTAAATTTGACAAAATACTGAAGACCCATCCTAGTGAAGACTCTAAGAACCAATAATAACAATCATGTAGGCTAACATAATCACAATAGAAATAAGAGAGTTGAAACCTCACATTACTCTATCCAAAATGAAGCATGGTTCATTATCATGAAAATCACAACATGTTACAAGGGTTTATTAATACAAAATCAACACATAAAATATGTGTGCACAATAAAGCCTCACATCAAATGAAAATATACCTCAAGTTCTCCATTAAGCTTGCCAAAATGTTCTACAAGTGAAATAAATCTTATGATAATGAATTAGTTAGATATCTCCTCAATCCATGGTAGACCATGTTACAACATCTGGAAATTAACCTCTCTAACAAAATTGACCCTTATCCAAAAATAGTATTAGTATGCGTCAAATAATGCTCATGAAGGGGACACACCACCAAAAGTAGGTATCAAGCCAATTCAAATGCCAAGTGTCCACATGGAATGTTCCATCCAAGAATGTGTATGCATGCAACCACTCCACATTTGTGAATTCCAAGGTAGCCAACTCCATCAATGAATGTGAAACATACCAAGTGGATGGGTTGTCCACATCAAAGTATGTGATCCATGACTAGAATTAGATTTCCTTCACTTTTATTTCCTAGAATTTCCTTGCCATGAATTGACATGATATTCCATGCCATGCCTTGAATTACCATGCAGTTCCATCCCATGGATTACATTTCCTTTCCTTTCCATGTCATGCCGTGCCTTTCCATGCCATGCCGTTTCATTCCTTGCCTTCTCATTACATTCAATGCCATGCCTTGCATTGTATTTCCTTGCCTTGACATGCCATGCCTTTCCATGCTTTGCCTTTCCTGGAAATTTCATGCCTTTCCTTTCCTTGCCATTGATTTCATTGCCTTGAATTTCCATGGTATGCCTTGCCTTCCCATGGCATGCCATGCCTTGGTCACCTCAAAACAATATTCATTTGGATATCTCATAGCTCATATCCATTCATATATATTACAAATTTTGTATGAGAATCCGTATCTATATTAATGTTCAATTAAGAACTGTGTGTTTATTTACATGATTCCCTGCATCTATTATACATAATTATGAACTAGTATCCACATTCCAAATTTCCACATTTCAATTTGCATGTTTAAACAAATCACAAAAATATCATCATCATAAACATATAACAATAAAAATAATATCTCACAACATGTAAATAGATCCATATGTATACATATCCAATGTCTATATGATTCTAACTAAACCCAATAAATAATAAGCAATGAATAACTACGATAATTAAAAATCAAATTTCCAACCTTCTAAGGACAAAATATAGGTAGTTACATTTACAAATACCTAGAACACAACAATCATGTAAAATAGACAAATCCCTTCTTGTATGTCTTTCCATGTAGCTTCCCATTTTAACCTATACAAAAATAAATATATGTCTTTCCATAACATTATGCAAGAAAAAATTCAAATAAAAATGTGGCTTGCAATGAAACAAGCATCACAAAAAAGGAACATTTCTTATCCCAAGAAATTAAAAAACATATTTTCTATGGATATATGACTTAACTTTATATCAAAAACTTCCTTTCCATCCAATGAAGTGTTTTTTCCCTTCCATACCATGCCCTTCGATGACATGCCTTACATTGTGATGCCATGCCTTGCCTTGCCTTTCCATGGCATGCAATTACTTTTCATGCCATGCCTTGTCATTCCAGGCCTTACCATGCCATTCTTTGTCTTGCCTTTCCATGAAATGTCATGCCTTGCCTTTCCATGTCATGCCTTGCCATGCCATGTCTTTCCATTCCTTGCCTTATCCTATCGTTCCTTGCCATGCATTTCCTCGCCATGCCATGCCTTGCATTTCCTCACCTTACCATGTCACACCATGCCATGCCTTGCCTTTCCTTTCCATTCATTTCCTTCCATTTTTGTGCCATTCCATGTCATGAATTTACATGCCATTTTATGCCATTCCATGCCATGCCATTTTATGCCATGTCATTCCTTGTCATTCCATGCCATGCCTTTCCTTGACTTTCCTTTCCTTTCCTTCCCATGTCATGCCTTTCTATCCAATGAAGTGTGTTTTCCTTTCCATGACATGCCTTTCCTTACATTACCTTGCATTGCCATCCCATGCCATGCCTTTCATTCTCTTGCCATTCCATGCCATGACATGTCATGCCTTTCCATCCAATGAAGTGTTTTTTCCTTGCCTTTCCATACCATGCCATGCCTTTCATTTCATTTCCTTTCCATCAGATTCCTTGCCTTTCCTTGCCTTTCCATGTCATGTCATGTCATTCCTTTCCATGTCATGCCATGCCTTGCATTTCCCTACCTTTCCATGTTATTCCATGTTATTCCATGGCATACCTTGCCTTGACTTTCCATGCCATTCCTTGACTTGCCTTTCCATGCCATATCATTCCATGCCTTTCCTTGCCTTATATCTCCTTTCCTTTCCATTCCATTACTTTCATCCAATTAAATTTTTTTTCCTTGCCATTCCATGGTTTTCCTTTCCATGCCATGCCATGTCTTTCCATGGCATGCCTTTTGTTTCATTTTCATGTCATGCCTTTCCATGCCTTTCCAAGCCATTCCATGCCTTGACTTTCCTTTCATTCCTTGAGTTTCCATTCCTTGAATTTCATTGCCTTGCCATGCCATGCTTTCCTTTCCTTACCTTTCCATATCATGGCATGTCTGATCCAGGTGGATATCGGTGGCCACCCACCTTTTCCAACTGGCTCAAAACAGTTTTTTGGCAATTTTGAAAATTTACTATTTTTAGTAGGTTTTAACTTCCAGGGCCATTTTGAGGGCCTAAATGAAGGTTTTTTGAGATTGAGGTTCTCAATGATAGTCGAAGGCATGATTGAGCCCCCAAAATGAATCTCCTCGAAGGCATAAGTTAATAGAAATCGTGTATTACTGTATATATTTGTTTATGGTTCCATCTCTGATACATTTCTATTATATTATCGAATATCTGCGATATTTATGTGCATTTCTTTATTATATCTCCGATCTCATTTCGTGCTGAAAATAATCCGGATCAGTGGTATCATAACAGGTTGCTCTTGATCATTTTTTCAGTGCATGTCCTTGACGAGGTCCGAGTATAGAAATTTGGGTCTCGAGCTTGTCTCTCTTGAATACAATCACTCTCGCACACCCAAGAAACCCTCAATGGCGGAAGAAAAGAAAAACGACGGAGTAGATGATCCTATCAATCCATTGCTCGAGCAGGCTCTCACGTGACAGAGGAATGAAATGATGGAGAATTTTTCCCACATCCTTCAACGCCTGCCGATAGCATCAGGTGCATCTTCATCAAGCGGCCACTTTGGAGGCACCTCGCCTTTCAAGGTACAAGCTAATTTTGATATTCATGTATTTGAAGGACATATAGATGCAGAAGCCCTAGAAAAATGGTTAAATCTGCTAGAAGGTTATTTCTCTGTTCACAATTTTTCCGACAAAGAAAATATCACCTTCGCACTCCTTAAAGGTCTTCCTCATGTCAAACATTGGTGGGAAACTTACTGGGAGAAAAGTTCCACAGAGGAGTCTAGAATATATGGGGTCGATCTCACTTGGGATTTTTTTGTGGATGCGGTAAAGGAACAATATTACCCTGTTGGCAACTACGAAGACCAGTACATGAGATGGAACACACTGCAGCAAGAGAGGGGTCAAGCAGTTCCATAGCTCACCAATACCTTCCATACCTTGTGCAGCAAGTTGGGTATCAAAGACTCCGAGCGACATTTGGTTCTAAAATACCGTGGAGCTCTACACAGATACATCCAAACTAAAATGGATTTTCTGGACATCTCATCACTTGGTGCTGCTTATCAATATGTTGTTAAAATTGAGAAAAAATTTAAGCACCGGAACAAATGGGAATTCAGGTATGCAAATACGCAACAACCAAAGTATGACAAAGACGACCCTAACAAACAATCTTCTGAAAACCAGTCCAAGACACAAGAAAAGAAGGGTCACGGGAAGACAAAGAAGGACACCGGAAAATGGTGTGATTTCCACAAAAACCCCTGGCACAACACCAATGAATGTCGCTCAAAACATTCATTGGTGGCCGAGATCAAAGACAAGGATCCGAACCCTTATTCAGAATTTGATTCCGAAAATACTGGTAAAGGAAAGATCATTGACGTAGACCCCACTTCTATTGTCGCGACCACAACTATTCAACCAGAAGAACCAACAGATCCTTAACAGGGGGGAGCACCTTTTTCATTCATAGATGTGGGTGAAGGGGACCCCACTGCATTTTATTGTTGATAGAGGAAGCTAGAAAAACCTCATCTTAGTAGAGGTTGTCAAATAGTTGGGATTGTCGACAACACCACACCCGCATCCCTACAACATTGGGTGGCTTCGCCAAGGACGAGATCTTCGTGTCAGCCAGCAATGTCGATTGTCATATGGTATCCCAACCCTTCAAGGATGAGGTATTATGTAATGTTGCCCCACTGAATGTCTGTGATGTTCTCTTGGACCAGCCATATATGTGGAAGCGCCATGCTATTTATGAGTCTCGAGCCTGTAGTGTCATTGTTACTTTGGGAGGTCATCTCTACAGAGTACAAGAGGTAGTTCCAACTATTGTTTCACCTAAAAAGTGTCACAAGGTAGTATCTCATACTGCAAAATTCAGCTTCTTCACAATCTGTTCAAAAGGGGAACATAAGGACATTGCAACCACTACAGTCTCGCCCCCTGCACCTTCTATCCAACAAAAGTAGGTCGACAAGGTTGTAGCAAAGCACAAATATTCCTTCTGCACACCTTCCTCTCATGTAGCTCGATTTTTTGAACAACCTCAACTTCAACAGATTCATGATAGACTTCCACAAACTAAATAGCGCAACGTCTCCAACAATACAAGCAACTCACCCAGATGCAGATCCAGCAAATGCTTTTCCCTCTCCCCCAGGAACTCAACGCAATGGATACCATTGCTTCCTAAGGAGGGAGGATTGATCCAGGTGGATATCAGTGGCCACCCACCTTTTCTGACTGGTTCAAAACAGGTTTTTGGCAATTTTGACAATTTACTATTTTTAGCAGGTTTTAACTTCCGGGGCCAATTTGAGGGCCTAAATGAAGTTGTTTTTTTTTAGATAGAGGTTATTAATTATATCTAAAGGCATTATTGAGCCCCCAAAATGAATCTCCTATATGACACATTTCCAACGAGCTATCATACGCCTAAAATGGAGATCGTATGCAAAAGTTACGACCCCGGGAAGTTGATGTACTAACTTACCCAAACGGGGCCCATATGACTTTTGGCGCTTCATCTCCTAGGGTTAGGTTTTTGGATGTCTAGGAATTTTGGAATTCCTGTTTCTTGTAAAAATACCTCTGAAGCCTCATTGTAATCATCTTTTCGTGAATGCGAGTAGCCGTCACATCTCTTCTCAGAGATAAGCTGCCACCATTCTAGCAAGTCTTTCACTCTGTATTTTTACAGTCTCTGTACATTTCTTTCATTAATAGAAATCATGTATTACTATATATCTGTGTTTATGGTTGTATCTCTGATACATTTCTATTATAGTATTGAATATATGCGATATCTATGTGCATTTCTTTATTATATCTCCGATCTCATTTCGTGCCGAAAATAATCCGGATCAATGTCATCTATTGCCTTTCCTTTCCTTTCCAAGGCATGTCTTTCCTTTCCATTCCATGCCATTCCATGCCTTGCATTACCTTTCCATGCCATGCATTGCCTTTCATTGCCATTCTATGCCATGCATTTCCTTGTCTTGTCATTCCATGCCATGACTTGTCATTCCATGCCATGCCTTGCTATGCCATGCCTTTCCTTAACATACCATGTGGTGTCTTTCCTTGTGATTTCATGAGTCTCCATGCCATGCCTTGCTATGCCTTGCCTTTCCATGTCATTCCTTTCCTTTCCTTTCCATTTCATGCCTTGACTTGCCATGTCATTTCATGCCTTGCCTTTCCATGTCATGCCATGCCTTACCATGCCATTTGATGCCATGAATTGCCATGCCTTTCCTTCCCTTTCCATGATATGCCATATTATGTCATGCCTTTCCATGTGATGCCATGCCTTTCCTTTCCTTGACTTGCTAAGGCATGCCTTGCCTTGACATGCCATGTCATGCCTTTCCTTTCCATGACATGTGTTTCCATTCCATGCCTTGCATTTCCTTGCCATGCCATGCCTTTCCTTGACTTTCCATGTGATACCTTGCATTTTCTTTCTTTTCCTTGACTTTCCTTGCCTTTCCTTACCTTTCATTTCCTTGCCTTGCCTTTTGTTAGCACTCTGTAATTTTCCCAAGGCTGTAGAGGAAGTCACAAAGGCAACATCAAAACCACGTTGAGTCTTGGATCTAGCCTTCCAAGACTCAGAGAGGGATATCTATGCCTCATATAACTTTGTTTAAAGGGGATATTAGGCTAGCTATACTGTACATGGGTTTGTTTTTTATTTGAGGTGTTTGGCTAAAGGACTTCTTTAGAATCCCATTGGGCTATGGGGTCTGTGACAAGTTTAAAATCAAATGAAGATCTATAAGGTATATTCACAGGGAAAGGTAATGCAAACACTGGATCCTTTAAAATTAAAGTGATGTAAAGAAGAAACATAGGAGATGATCAATCACAATAACAAAGCATTTAACAATTTCATCATTGTAATATCAGAAGAAAACATTAAGATTTTTAAAAGCTCGACACAGAGTATCATAGATAAATTCTTCTCTAAACATCCTTTTAAAAATCAGAGAAAGAAAACATAATGATGACTGAGTAGAATCACATTCAACGAAGAAAAGAATACTTGACCAATCGTCAACACGCAAGAATCCTGTGAAAAAGTCCCTTTTATTGTTAGTAGATCTGAAAAAATATTACAGAGAATAGCCTTTCTAGGTGTAGGAATCAATCTATTTACATTAAAATTACATCAATAAATAGGAGAGATCACCCGTCAAGCTTAGCAATTCGTATTCAACCACCTCGGCCAAAAATAGCCACAAATTCCCAAAACTCTGGAACTGTCTGCCATGAAAGATGGGCGAAACTGCTAAAAAAGGGGGGTCAAATCAAACTTGTGTTTCTTCTGAATGGTTAAACATGTGTAAACACTGAAGTTGGTTTTTGTAGATGAGCATGTTCTGGACAAAAACCTCCTTTGGTTTCTCCAATTTCGTCTCCATCTCGCCGAAACAACTCCCGCAAAATCAGCACTGAAACAGAAAAACTGAAAATCTGAAAAATGAGGCTGAAAGATGGATTTGATTCTCCCAACTGGTGGCACCTGTACAAACTTTTAAAGATATTGTGTTCTTCATCCCGTGTGGAACAAAAACCTCTCTCAGTTTTTAAAAATTCATCTCCATTTTCCCAGAATCTGCTTTGGAATTCTACGTGTTGAATAGGCAAAAATGGGTGGTTTTGAGTTTTTGGGGAAGGGTGGTTTTGCAGATTGGAAGGTTATTTCCAGACCCCCCCTGAGGTGGTAAGTGGTATTGGGAAGGGGGTTCCAATTTCACCAATAGGTGACAAGCGTCCCTCTCAATACCACTTATCGGAGCCCCTTGAGGTGATGTGACCTGAGAGAGGGGGGGGTCCGATATGCACGGGGAAAATGGGTGGGTAGAACTTAGAATAGAGTGTATTTTGGGTTTTTAAATTTTAAATTTTAAATTTTATGTTTTGCTTTGTTTTTTATTTATTTGTTTTATATATTTTAGGTGTTTGTGTTTATTTTTAATTTGTTTTGTTTTATTTATATTTTGTTTTAACTATATAGTTTAGTTTTTATTTATGATTTATTTTATTTTTATGTTTTATTTAGTTTTTAATTGTTTTTATTTTATATATTTTATATATGCTTTTTAATGTTTTAATTATATAATTTGGTTTTTATTATGTTTTTAATTTTGTTTTAAGTTTAATTTTTATTTGTTATTTAATTATAATACACTAACCTAGTTACTAAATATCAATTAATTAATAATTAATTAATTAAAAATTTATTTATTATTAATAAGTCTAATTTAATTTTATTAATCTAAGGTTTTTTGTTTATCCTAAGTTTGGTTTATGTAGGGATGAGTGGCAGGTGAGACATACTCAATGGGTCAAAAGGGCAAGGGAGTGAGGGCGCAGAGGTGGCTGAAGGATGCAGTAGGGTGATGAAGGATCCGGAAAAATGGTTGGAGGGGGGAATGGAAACAACCGAGAGACCAGCAAGCCATGAAATTCATCGTGAGACCGACAAATGATATATGAATCATCAGACCTCCTATAATTATAGGACCCTAACACCTTGGATAACCACAATTAATCTAAAAGGTACTTTCACTATGATATTCATAAAAATGGTTGTTTGTAAAAATATGGTTAGTTTCATCATTAGAGAGAATTTGTTGTCGAGTTAATTTAATAAAAAAAATAATGGCATTCATGTATCATACATTTTTTTTTTCTTAAAAAAAATAATACTTGTACTAAATGAACAAGTTTAATACCTATTACAATCAAAGGATTCATTAAGCATGTAATTCTACAACTTGTTATTCAATATGTCTTAGATAAAATACTTGCATGAGAATTTCAATGTCATAACATAAGCTCTCTTTATTTATACATCTTATGTATCTTCATAGTTGTGAATCATGGATTATCATAATTATGAATCATGGATTATCATAGTTATGAATCATGGATTATCATAATTATGAATCATGGATTATCATAGTTATGAATCATGGATTATCATAATTATCATAGTTGTGAATCATGGATTATCTTATGTATCCTTATGGTGTAGTCTCATTATACTATTGATCCATAATTTCTTTTGGATTACATGAGAAACAAAAAAAAATTAAGGCCTTATTTAAAATAAAATAAATAAAAACTAATATTTCAACTTAATAACTTTAATAACAAGATATAACATGTAGAACTAGACCTAGACCTAGTCCCAGATATAGACATTTCCTTGCCTTGACATGTATAGCTTTCCTTAGCCTTGGCATGTCTAGATTTTCTTAGCCTTGTCATATCTTTCCTTGGCTCAACTTGCATTACCATACCTAGATCTAGACCTATACCTTGACATTGTCTTGACATGCCTTTCCTTGTCACACCTTGTCTTGTCATGGTCTAGGTAATTTTCTATGTCATGTTATAGGTCATGGTAATGGTGTAGGTATAGGTCTTCTTCAAGGTCTAGGTCTTGGTCATGGTTTAGGTCTAGGTCTATGTCTATGTCATGGTCATGGTTTAGGTCTAGGTCTATTTCCAACATGTCCATGAATGGCTTGAGGGGGCGAGATGCAAATCACGATAAAACTCAAAGCGAGACTCAAATGGATGAACCGTCAATTGCATTGGATCTAGGGCATCAAGTTTCAACTAATGGGGCCCCTATGTTATAATTTCGTTCCTTGGAAAAGTATGTTTTGTAGGATCTCTAGGACTAGGGTTTTTCTCAATGAGGTATAGTGCAAATTATGAACAAGAGGTCCATTTTCAAGAAAATTATTTCGGGTGGTTGTGGGTAGTGTAGTCACATGGGCCTTGGAAAACAATATGTGTGAGAGCTTACAAAACTCTGTTATGCTACTCAGGTTGAATTTTATGCCCCTGTAACAAGTAGCCAACATGTCCTTGAATGGATTGAGGAGGCGAGTTGCAACTCGCGATAACACTCAAAATGAGACTTGAATGGATGAACCATTGGTTGCATTGGATCTAGGGAACCATGTTTCAACTAGTGGGAAACCTCTGTTGTCATTTTGTTGCAGGATTTTCGAGACTAGGGTTTTTCTCAATGAGGCATAGTGCAAATGTTGAACAAGAGAATGATTTTCAAGAACACTTTTTTGGGTGATTGTGGGTAGTTTTGTTGCATGGGACATGGCCAAACTAATGTGCATGAGATTACGAAACTCCATTATGATGATAGGTTTGGATTTTATTCCCTTGGACCAAATTTCAAACATGTTCATGAATGACTTGAGGAGGCGAATTGAAACTCTCAATAAAACTTAAACCGAGACTTGGATGAATGAACCGTTGATTTCATTAGATATGGGGCATCGTGTTTTAACTCGTGGTTCCCTTATTCTATCATTTTGTTCCCTGAAAAAGTGTTTGTTGCAGGATCTGTGAGACTAGGGTTTTTCTCAATGAGGCATAGTACAAATTTTGAACAAGAGGTCGATTTTTAAGAACACTATGCCAGGTGATTGTGGGTAGAGTGGTCACATGGGCTTTGGCCAAACAAACATTAAAGAACTTACGAAACTCCATTATGCTCCTTGGTTTGGATTTTATGCCCCCGAACCAAATTGCCAACATGTCCTTGAATGACTTGAGGAGGCAAGTTGCAACTCATGATAAAACTCAAAATGGGACTCAGATGGAAAAAATAATGATTAAATTGGATCTAGGGCACCAGTTTTCAAATAGTGGGGCCCATATGATGTCATTTGTTTGTATGGAAAAATGTTTATTACAGGATCTCCATGACTAGGGTTTTTCTTAATGAGGCATAGTGCAAATTCTGAACCAGAGGTTGATTTTCAAGAAAAATATGTTGGGTGATTGTGGGTAGTGTGTTCATGTGTGCCTTGGCCAAATAGACATGCAAGAGCATACAAAAATTCCTTATGCTGCATGGTTTGGATTTTATGTCCCCAGACAAAATTTCCAACATGTCCCTGAATGGCTTGAGGAGGTGAGTTGAAACTCACAAAAAAAATCAAACTGGAACTTGGATGGATAAAATATAGGTTGAATTGAATTTGGGTAAATTTGTTTCAGCTAGTGGTCCCCTCCGCTATCATTTCATTGCACGAAAAATTGTTTGCTGGGGGATCTCTGGGACTAGGGTTTTTCTGAATGAGGCATAGTGCAAATTCTGAAAAAGAGGTTGATTTTTAAGAACACTATAATGGGTCATTGTGGGTAGTGTGGTAACATGGGCCTTTTCCAAATAGATAGGAAATATATTACAGAACTTCGTTATGTTGTTCAATTTTCATTTTATGCCCCTAGACCAAATTTCCAACATGTCCCTAAATGGGTTGAGCATGCAAGTTGAAATTCGTGACAAAGATCAAAACGTGACTCATATGGATGAAAAATTGGTTGCATTAGATATAGGGTTCTAGGTTTTATCTAGTGGGGCCCCTTCACTATCATTCTATTTCCTAAAAAAGTGTTTGTTGCAGGATCTCAGGGACTAGGGTTTTGCTCAATGATGCATAGTGAAAATTATGAACAAGAGATCAATTTTCAAGAACATTATGTTGGGTGATTGTGGGTAGGGTGGTCATGTGGGACTTACTCAAATAGACATGTGCGAGCTTACAAAACTCCATTATGTTTCTCGTTTTGGAATTTATTCCCCTAGACCGAATTTCCAACATGTCCCTGAATGGATTGAGGAGGCAAGATGCAACTCGTGATAAACCTCAAGTCGATACTCAGATGGATGATTCCTCGGTTGTATTGGATGTGAGGCACCATATTTTAGGTAATGGGGCCCCTCTACTTTAATTTTGTTCCCCAAAAATAATTTGTTACATGATCTCTGGGACTAGGGTTTTCCTCAGTGCTTATTACATATGTTTGACAATTTAACACCTTGTAAGCCTAGACAAGGCAAGGCATGGAATGGTGAGGAATGGTATGGCATGGGGAGGAAATGAAATGCAAGGCATGGAATGGAATGGAAGGGAAACATATGGCATGAAAAGCAAAGGCATGGCATGGAAAATAAAGGCATGGCTTGTAAGTTTTAAACCTGCGAAGTAAAGGAATGCATATAGATTCTTAAGCAATACAGAAATTAATCAATCGCTCATACAAAGAGTACACAGAGATTTTATACCGGAAACCCTCAACCGAGAAAACCTTTCTTATTTTCATTATATCGAATTTCACCATTCACCATACAATATATACAATGTTTTTAGGTATTTTGTAGATACCAAAACCCTAATCCCTTAATCTGGGATTAATTTACAAATCCGCTAAAAATAGCAAAATTTGGAGGATCGCCAGACGCAGTTGTCATATCTGACGCACCCACACACACACACATGCAAAGAATATAACACATACCCAACATTCTCCCACTTGTTGTTTTCTTTGCATCCAGGGGTCCAGGGGATTATATAGTCAACAATCCAGGGCAACAATGCCCATTGTTACTCTACACCAGGAGAAATTTTCTGTGCTCACAGACTTTTTCAATGAATCTGCAACATTCTTCAAAGTGTCAACCTTTTCCAGCAACACCTTCTTTACCTCAACCATGTCTCTCACAAAGTGATACTAAACATCAATATGCTTTGTCTTCGAATTATAAGCTGGGTTCTTTTCCAGGAATATTACACTTTGACTGTCACAATCTAATCTCACTGCTTGTTGTACCAACCCAATACCTAAACACAATCTTTGTAACCATACTGCTTCCTTGCTTGCATGAGTGGCTGCCATGTATTCAGCTTCTATAGTTGAGAGTGCCACTACAACCTGTATTTTTCTCATCCAACTGATTGATCCTCCAAATAGGTTAAACACATACCCACTTGTAGATCTTCTGTGATCCAAATATCCAGCCCAGTCTTGGAATGTGTAGAACCCCAGGAAGAGTTCTAATTTTTCCATCGTTTAGTAGCAACTTAACCCTTCCACCTCCCAAGATTTTTGTTGTCGATTCATCTCCTAGGAATACATCACCACCATCATATTTTTCATATTCAAAGAACCACTCGCTATGAGGAGTCATATGGTATGATGCACCTGAGTCGATCAACCATACACCATGGTCTGCATGTGTACTTGGAGATGCTAGGTAAACATCACCTCCTTCTTCAGTGGAGGTTTTCACCTCCGTGGAAGAGGTACTATCAGATCCCTTTGGTTTTTCAACCTTCTTAGATTTGCAATCTTTCTTATAATGCCCTATTTTACCACACTTCCAACATTTCCTCAAAGATTTTCCTGGAGACTTAGATCTACCTATATATTTAGATCTCCATCCCGAAGGCTTACCAGGGTTCTTTTCTTGGGTATGCCCTCTTACAAATAAAGAATCTGTGTTGTGACCATCCATGCTTTTTCGCCTCATCTCTTCAGATAACAAGGATGCAACTACATCCTCATACTTCAATGTAGATTGAGTGGTACTACCTATTTCTACAACCAG
>ML781578.1:916862-938478 GCA_009831015.1 Picea engelmannii
TACCTATTTCTACAACCAGATTATCCCAAGAGTCTGGCAAAGAACATAACAAAGTAATACACTTATCTTCTTCTGCAATCGTAATATTAACATATCCAAGTTGACTTACCAGAGTATTAAAGGCATTTAGATGTTCTGTCACATAATCTCCCTCTTCCATCCTAAGATGATACAGCTTCTTTCGAAGAAACAACTTGTTTACCAGGGATTTTGATTGATACAAATTCCCTAAATTATCCCATAGTTCCTTGGCTGTAGATTCTCCCGAGACATTCAACAACACCAAATTTGTCAAGCAGAGTCGAATAATACTCCTTGCTCTTTTGTCCAACTTGTCCCAATCTTCCTTTGACATACCAGTAACTGGTATACTAGTAGTTTGTGTACTAGTAGGTTGTGTACCAGTAGCCTGTGTGCTTGTAGATGGTGTACCAATAGACTGTGTACCAGGATCCACAACGATCCATTGTTCTTTGTCTACAAGAAGGTCCTCCATCTTGAGCTTCCATAGCTCAAAGTTTTTACCGTTGAACTTCTCTATCTCGATTCTAGATGAGCTCACCATTCCTCTTTCTTTACTCGAATCTCCATTGCAAAAGCTCCCAGTAAACCTAGGTTTATCACAGACCCAAGATAAACTTGATCTATCAAGACCGAGCCAAACCCTCAGAAACAAAGGCATCCCTCTAAAGCCAAAAAAAAGCTCTGATACCACATGTAAGTTTTAAACCTGCAAAGTAAAGAAATGCATATAGATTCTTAAGCAATACAAAAATTAATCAATCGCTCATACACAGAGTACATAGAGATTTTATACCCAAAACCCTCAACCGGGAAAACCTTTCTTATTTTCATTATATCGAATTTCACCATTCTCCATACAATATATACAATTTTTTTACGTATTCCATAGATACAAAAACCCTAATCCCTTAATCCGGGATTAATTTACAAATCCGGGATTAATTTACAAATCCGCTAAAAATAGAAAAATTTAGAGGATCGTGAGACACAGTTGTCGTATCTGATGCACCCACACACACACACATGCAAAGAATATAACACATACCCAACATGTCTTGGAAAGGAAAGGTAACACATGGCAAGCAAAGGTAAGGCATGGAAAGGCAAGTCATAGCATGGAAAGTCATGGCATGGTAGGGCATGTAAAGGCAAGGCATGGCATGGAAAGGAAAGGAATTCCATGGAATGGTATGCCATAGCATGGCATGGAAAATCATGGAACAACATGGCATGGAAAGTGAATGCAAGGAAAGGCATGGAATGGCATGGAAATGCATTTCATGGAAAGGTAATACATGGAGTGGCATGGAAACCCAAGGCATGGCATGGAAATGTATGACATGGCATGGAAAGGAAAGGAAACTCAAGGCATGGAATTGCATGACATAGGATGGAAAGGCAAGGGAAGGAAAGGCATGGAAAGGAAATGCAAGGCATGGCATGGAAACGCATGGAAATGCAAGACAAGGCATGGATTATCAAGGTAAGGTAAAGAAATATATGACATGGCATCACATGGAAAGGCATGGAAAGGCATGGCATGAAATGTCATTGCATGGAAAGGAAAGGAAAGGCATGGCATGGCTTGATAAGGAAATGAAATAGATTTCATGGAATGACATATCATGGCATGACAAGGAAAGGAAAGGAAAGGCATGGCATGGCATGTCAAGGTAATACAAGGCATGGCATGGCATGGAAAGGAAAGGCAAGGTATGGCATGGAAAGACATGTTCAATTATGAGCTTGATTTCTTATCCAGATTAATTCTTTTATTTTCTTCAACACGTTTATTCCATCTTAATACACTTCAACAATACCAAATCATAATTGAATAGCAATAAATATGTAGATAAGTAAGCATGCACATCAACAACACATATACCCTAGGGAAACCCTGTACAGGGAGAAAAACCCTAGAAAATGATATTCCTTTATTGAATTATTTATGGAAAATGTCTTACAAATATCCACCATGAACGTTCTTCTCTTAAAGAGATTGACGAGATGACTTTGACTTGACAAAGACCTAAAAGACCTTGCTGAAATACACCTCTGATATGCTTCCTCTATTGTTGATATACAACACTGATACGTTTCTTTGGTATGTTGACTCTTTATAACTGATATGTTCCTCTATTGCTTCTCCCTTAACCTACATATCAAAACTGTCTTGAAGAGAGGGTTCGACCTCTTCTTATATAGGATGAAGAGGAGAAGAAGAGAGATTCGAAATAGTAACATGTTTGCATGAGTTAATCATAACTCATCTTCATACTTTAGTTCAAACATAGAACTATACTTGAGGTTGGTTACAACTCAACATTATACTTTAGTTCGAAAACAGAACTAGACTTGAGACTGGTATGGTTTAGTTCGAAAATAAAACTAGACTTAAGACTTTAGTTGCAACTCAACATTACACTTTAGTTCTAAAATAGAACTAGACTTAACACTTTAGTTGCAACTCAACATTACACTTTAGTTCTGAAATAGAGCTAGACTTAAGACTTTAGTTGGAACTCAACATTACACTTTAGTTCTAAAATACAACTCGACTTAAGACTTCAGTTACAACTCAACATTACACTTTTAGTTCTGAAATAGAACTAGACTTAAGACTTCAGTTAAAACTTGACTCTTTACAAGGCAATTTGAAATTCTCTTGATGGTAGATAATGTTACACGTGCCAACACACTAGATCAATACATTTATATCATTTTCAATATTAGGAATATTGTTTCTTTCTAGCTCATAGGAATTTTATATTCAACCTAACTTTTGCTATATGCCTTGATTTTTTCTCATGGCTCACAAGGTGTGACTATGCTCAAAGAGGTTATATTATAACCCTGAGTTTTTCACTAGTCTGTCTATGCTCATAGAGGTTGTATGTTCCCCCTGACTTTTTCACTAGACTGTCTATGCTCACGAACTTTGTACATTCCCCCTGACTTTTTCATTAGACTCACATAACATCTTGTTCATTCTGACTTTTGGTTTGACTCACAGAGGGTGTGTGTTCCCCCTAGCTGTTTTCAATACCTAACAAGACTAGTTGATTCTCCAAATCTCCCTAGGTAGCCTCAGGGCAGCCCATATGGCCTCTCATTGGAGAATGATTGTCAATGATGCCAAATTCAACACTCCCTCTCAGCGAGGGAGTCATTCTCAACCACACCAAACTTTTCTCTCAGCTGCACAAACTATCTTGAGGTCAGAGGCTTGGTTAGGATCTCATCTACCTGCTCGCTCGTGGCTATGTACTGTAACTTTACAGTTTTTCTCTGGACCAAGTCTCAGTTGTAGAGGTAGCTCATGTCAATATGTTTTGAGTTCTCATGAAATACGAGGTTCTCTGTCAATTTTATGCAACTTTTATTATCACAGTGAACCACCGTCGTCTCGAGCTTGTCTCCAAACAACCCAAAAACCAATTTTCTGAGCCATACTGCTTCCTTGCTAAAATCACTTTTTGCAATGTACTCAGCCTCTACTGTACTCTGTGTAATGGATCCTTGCATCCGAATTGACCAAGAGATCATAGCAGATCCTAAATTGAAGCACTATCTGGAAGTACTCTTCTGATCCACCATGCTTCTTGCCCAATCAACATCTACATACCCATGCATAAATAAAACACCATTGGATATATATCTCAGAGCATAAGTAATGGTCCGTTTGAGATATCTCAAGATGTGATTTTTTTCCACCTAGTGTCTTTGTCTTGGTTCAGTCATGAAATGACTCATTGCAATCACTGCATAGCATATATCTGGCCTAGTCTGGATCATGTACATCAATGATCCAATCAGGTGCCTATACATGGTGGGATCCACCAAATATGAACATGTATCAGAGTCATGCAGCTTCCTCGGGTTGGTAACCATCGGAGTAGATATGGATTTGCAATCCATCATAACAAACCTTTTTAGTACATCCACTGTGTGTTTTCCTTGTGCCAAAAATATCTCGCCTTGTGTTTTCCACACTTGCAATCCTAGGAAGTAATGCATCAAGACTAAGTATTTCATCTCGAATTATGAGATTAGCTCCCTCTTACACCATACTATTAGCCCTTCATCTCCTGTTAGAAAGAGATCATCAACATACAGGATTAGTATAACAGGTTGGTTACCTCTTACCTTGAAATACAGATTTGCATCAACCTCAGTTTTCTGAAATCCTAGGATTTTAAGAAAGCCATCAATCCTGTCATACCAAACTTTGGGATCCTTCTTAAGACCATACAAGGCCTTCCTTAGATTGCATACATGAGTGCCTTTGTTGTGTAGTACAAAACCATCTGGTTGTCCCACAAAGACCTCTTGTTCAATATTTCCATTCAAGAATGTTTTTTTTACATCCATCTGATGTAGCTTCCAACCAAGAACGGAAGCTAAAGCAATAAGAGTTTGAATGGAGGTATACCTGGCTATAGGGGAAAAAGTCTCTTCGTAGTTGATTCCTTCTTTTTGAGTGAAGCCTATTGCTACAAATATTTCTTTGAACTTTTCCACTCTTCCATCAGCTGCATGTTTGATCTTATAGATACATTTGGAAGAAACCACTAATTTTTCTTTTGGCCTCGACGCAACGTCCCAAACATTGTTCTTTATAATAGACTTGTATTCCTCAAGCATGACATCCTTCCATACTTGTAATTTATCTACTTCTTCAAATGAAGAAGGTTAGGCATCACTAATGTTTCTCATCAGTGAAACATAGCCTCCAAACCTATGAGGCCTCTTCCTTTCCCTGAAAGTTCCTTTGGGAGTAGCTATCCTTTCTGCTTCATGCATTATTTCTTTAAGCCATGCTGGATTCCTTTTGGAAGGAGGTTCTTAAAGAGTTATTTATAACACTTCAGTTGGTTCTAGGGGCTCATTACTTGTCCCTTCACGAGGTTCCTTCCTCTGATCATCTGACTCTTCATTTTCAAAAAAGGGTGAAGCTGGATGAACTGCTTCTGATTCCTACTGAAGCTCTCTGGATTTCTTAAATGTGGCTTCCTCATGGAAAGTCACATCTCTTGTTACCTCTATTTTCCTCTGACCTGGTACATAAATCCTTTAATCCTTGGAGTTATCACTTTACCCCACAAAAACCTCTTTCTTTCCTGAGGGTTCCATCTTTTTCCTCTTTTCCTTAGGGACATGAATATACATAGGACATTCAAATATCCTTAGATTCCCTACTTCAGTTTTGTTCCCTTAGAAGAACTCTTCAGGAGTCTCGTCATTCAAGATATCATGTGGACAGTTGTTCTGAAAATACACGGTAGTGGAGGTAGCTTGTTTGTTAGGGTCCTAACTAGCACATAGGTAGAACAATATATTCGAATGTAATAAAGGTGAATATTAATAAGGCCTTTAAATAAAATAGAATAAGGTGGATGTAAGAATACCTAATAGAAGCTTTCGCTTCTAGAAGGATCTTCCTCTAGATGATTCTTTTTAGGACTCAAGGGTATGAAAACTTTAGCTTGGATATTATTGTAATAGATCTCTGCTCAACTGGAGGTTGCCCCCTCGAAGAGGCCCATGAACATTGCTTTCAGATTCAAAGTGTTATTTCTGTTGTTATTCTTATATCATTTCAGTGTTATTATGGTGAATGTTCTAGTTATATTGTTCTTATTCTGCCATTACTAGCATTTTATTTCTATTATGCATACATTTTATATCTAGTATATTACAAGTGGTATCAGAGCACTTTCCTCAGTAGAAAGTGGGTTAGAAAAATTTTCAGGGTAGAGACCTATTCCGGCGTCTTTAATCCACAAAGATCTGTCGTTACGCGCATAAACCCGTAGTTGAGGGATTCATACATGTAGGAAATACAAGTGGTACTTAAGCGCACATCTGTTGGCCACCCTTGTAACACCTGTTGGTACCCCTTTGAGTGGTAACGCATCAGATAGCACCTATATATAAATCAATCTAGATTACCTGAAGCCCTCTTTAGATAAATCGATCGGTCGCCTGACTGCTATAGTGACACCGAGAACATCACTCGGGAAGATACTCTCTAGTACCTGGGTAGTCAGGTAGTACGACTAAGGATACTACTATTGGACCCCGCACATATATCAGAGAGATATATCACGGGGAAAACCCTTGTCTGTAGAACCCTTGAATACCTAACCTTTGGGGACAAAAACAGAAAAAAATTAAAACATACAAGATCTATTGTTGTGCAACTATGTTTGGGTTGCCAAGTAAATACACAATTCTTTCTGGTTAATCATTTGGGCATTTCCTCTCTGTAGTATTCTTCATAACGAAGTATAACTCCATAAAAAATAAAAAAAAGACTGCAAATTTTTTCACCATTATTTCATACCTATTCCATTGGATTCATCTCTTCTCCCTTATCACATTCATCCATATCATTTTTTCGGAAAAATTTTTTTACCCCGCCCGCCCCTTTTCAGTTCCCCCATCCTCATGGCCCATACGCGTAGCCAAGACTTGGAAGCTCGCTTCAACACCTTGCAATCTGGTCTCATTGAGACGCAACAAGAAGTGAAACAACTCAGTGCCAATGTTGTCGCCATCAATACAACCATGCAGTCCTCAATGGGAGAAATCAAACAAGACCTCACCACCCAGCTTGAATTATTCTTTTTGGCACTCTGCACCAAACTGCATATCCCTACAGATAACCCTTCCTCTTCCTCACCCCAACATACTGAAGGTGATCATTCCTCTCATTCCCATACCTTGCAGAACCATCACCTTCAATGTGACCTACGCCTTCCATGGGTGGATGGGACCAAATTTGATGGCTCGGACCCCACTGGTTGGGTAACCCAAATGGAACATTACTTCTCCTTATATAGCATTACAGATGACTTGGCCAAACTCCGGTATGGTGTTCTCCATCTAGATCAAGAACGTTGGCAATGGTGGCAATGGAGAAAAATTTCTCGTCAAGGGTATATTGCTTGGACACAATTTGTGGTAGAGATTTATGAAATCTTTGACACTGACACCAACTATTTTGGTCATTTGACACAGCTGAAACAATTAGGAACAGTGGAAGACTTTATAGCTGCCTTTGAGCACCTGGCTTTTAGAAGAGAGGGCATGTCTGATGCCTTTTTCTGAGAGTGTTTTAGCAGCGGCCTGAAGGATGAAATTTCGGCCCATGTCACCATGGCTTGGCCTAAGAGTTGGGTGGAGTCTACCAAAAGAGATAAATAAGCACAACAAGTTGTATCTTCTCAAAACTGCAAACCTTCCTTCATCCCTCGCCCTAAACCAGTAAATCCCACTACTCCCTCTGCTCCACTAAAGATCCAAAAACTGACCCGAGCTGAAATGGTTGAATGCCAACTCAAAGGCCTTTGTTATAACTGTGATGACAAATATTTCCTGGGCCACAAGTGTAAAGAACAAAATATTTTTATGCCCATCTCCGAGGAGATTTCAGAAGAAGATGAAGAAACCCCCTCTATGTCTGAATCACCTGAATCCACTGACATAACCCATCCCTCAGACACTGCCAATGTAGAACCAGTCATTTCCCTCAGTGCTCTCACTGGCTTCTTCGCTCCCCAAACCCTCAAGCTAATCAGTTACATCAAACATCAGAAGGTCGTCATTCTGGTTGATAGTGGTGGCACCCATAATGTTATTCATCGTTGCATTTCCCAAGAAACTCATTGCTACATCCATGCCGTCAATAATTTCCAAATCATGATTGCCAATGGTGGTTCCATGAAATGTGGAGGGAATTGTGAAAATGTGTGTCTCCAAATTGGTGACTACCACCTGAAATCCCATATGTTTGCTATCGACATGGGAGGTTGTGACATTGTGTTGGGTGCAGATTGGCTAAGGACTTTGGGTCCCATTCTCATGGATTTTAAATACTTAACCATGCAATTCGACCAAGAGGGCCAACAATATAAGTTCCAAGGCATCACCACCAGTTCACCTGAGATCATTAGTTCCCATCACATGGAAAAGATGCTCAAAAAGGGTCATTCTAGTGTTATCGCCCAACTCCATGCCATACAAGCAACAGAGACACCCTCAGTACCGCAAGACCTCCAAGCCATCCTTTCTAAACATCAATTGGTCTTTTCCACTCCCCAATGCCTCCCTCCTTCTTGTGGTGTTCATGATCATTCCATTCTTCTTGTACCAAGAATCCTTCCTCTCAATATCCGTCCATATCGTCACCCCTTTTCCAAAAAATATGAAATTGAGAAAATGTAGGCGTTATCCGCCCTAGGAAAAGCCCCTATTCATCTCCTTTGGTCATGGTCCTGAAGGAATAAGGTTCTTAGTGAATGTGTCCTAACTTTCGTGCCCTCAAAAAACTTACCATCAGAGACAAATTCCCCATTCCTGTCATTGATGACCTTCTGGATGAATTGAGTGGCACCCAATTCTTCACTAAATTGAATCTTCGTTCGAGATACCACCAAATACGTATCAAAGAGGCAGATATTCCCAAGACTTCCTTTAGAACTCATGAGGGCCACTATGAGTTTTTGGTCATGCCCTTTGGCTTGTGTAATGCCCCCTCCACCTTCCAAAGCCTCATGAATCATGTCTTTCGTCCTTTTCTCCACCATTTTTTCTTAGTTTTCTTTGATGATATCCTCATCTATAGAAAAACCTGGACAGATCATCTTGCTCATGTGGATCGAGTTCTCCATGTACTCTCTCAGCACAAATTTTTCCCGAAACAGTCTAAATGTGCTTTTGGCACCTCAAAAGTAGAATAATTGGGTCATCTGGTTGGAAAAGATGGCGTCAGGGTGGATCCTAAAAATATTGAAGTTATGCAAGACTGGCCTCACCCAAATACTCTTAAGAGATTGCATTGATTTCTAGGCTTAATAGGGTATTATCGCAAGTTTGTTAAGAATTATGGGAATATTGCAGCACCTCTCACTGCCCTCCTCAAAAAGAACTCTTTCACTTGGACTCCAGCCGCTTCTCAAGCTTTTCAAACCTTGAAGATGGCCATGTGAACCACTCTAGTCCCCGCCCTTCCCGATTTCACAAAGACCTTTGTGTTGGAATGTGATGCCTCAGGGAAAGGAATTGGTGGTGTCCTTATGAAAGAGGGTCGACCTTTGGCCTTTACCAGCAAGCAACTATCTGAAAGAAATATGGGCAAATCCATCTATGAAAAGGAAATGTTGGACATTCTGCATGCCGTGTATCTATGGTGTCCTTATCTATTGGGGAAACGGTTCCAAATTAAGACAGACCATCAAAGCCTCAAGTATTTTCTAGAACAACGCATTTCCTCCCTCGAACAACAAAAATGGGTGACTAAACTCTTTGGATATGATTATGAGATCATTTATAAGAAAGGCAAAGACAATGTGGTTGCATATGCACTTTCCTAAAAATATGAAGATGAAGGATCCCTTTTTTCTCTTTCATTCATTGTACCAGATTGGCTCCAAGACGTTCGCCGAGAATGGCTACAGGATCCAAAAAGTTTGCAGTTGATCTAGCAATTGCATTCCAATGCTCCAGCTTCCCCAAGGTACTCTTGGCTCCATGAGGAACTTTGATACAAAGGTCGTTTGTATTTAAGTAAACAATCAAAGCTTAAATCCACGGTACTTTCTGAGCTTCATGCTACACCCACAGCAGGGCACTCCGGGTTCACCAAAACCTATGACAGGGTCAAACGTTCCTTTTTCTTGGATGGTATGAAACATGACATTCGTAATTTTGTATCTTAATGTGACATGTGTCAACGCAACAAGGGATAAATAGTCAAATTGTTGGGCACACTACAATTGCTCCTAATTCCACCTGCTATTTGGAAGGATATCTCTATGGATTTTATTACCGGCTTACCCAAATCAGGAAATAAATCTATCATCATGGTGGTTGTTGATCGCCTTTCCATGTATGCTCATTTTTGCACCCTTCAACACCCATTTACAGCATCCACGATGGCTCAAATCTTCATGGATCAGGTATTCAAGCTTCATGGCATGCCACACTCTATTGTTTCTGATCGCGACCCAACTTTTAGAAGCAATTTTTGGTAAGAATTATTCAAGATACAAGGCACATAATTGCATCTCATCACAGCTTACCATCCCCAGACTGATGGCCAAACGGAAGTTGTCAACAAGTGTTTGGAAACATATTTGAGGTGTTTTTCCTCAGAAAAGCAAAATCAATGGGCTCAATGGTTACTCCTAGCTGAATGGTGGTACAATACTTCATACCATACATCTACATGCATGACTCCTTTTGAAGTGGTATATGGACAGAATCCACCTTCATTTCTCTCATACTTACTGGGTGCCTCGAAGGTCCAGGAAGTTGACCTAACACTTACAGCTCGAGAAGCTATTCTTCGTACCCTCAAAGAGAATTTGGTCATGGCACAAAATCACATGAAGAAACAAGCAGATCAAGGTCGCTCTAAACGTCAATTTGTAGAAGGGGATCAGGTGTTTCTTCGACTACAACTTTACAAGGAAACTTCCCTCAAGGCCGAGCATTGTTAGAAGCTAGCGCCCAAATTTTATGGTCCTTATACCGTGCTCAAGCATGTGGGCCAAGTCTCCTATCAGTTATCTTTTCCCAGCCATTCGAAGCTACATCTTGTTTTTCATGTTTCATGCTTAAAGAAGGTGATTGGAGCTAAGCGCCAAATTCAAACTAGCCTTCCAGAATTAGCTAAAGAAGGATCCATTTGGCTACAAACAGAAATAGTTTTGGACCAACATGAGCATCGCCTACATCAGAGAACCATCAAGGAATTGCTAGTCCAGTGGAAAGATACAACTCCAACAGACACCAGTTGGGAACCAACTACCATTCTACAACAATTTCCTCATCTCAAGCCTTGAGGACAAGGTTGTTTTTAAGGGGGCAAACATGTTAGGGTCCTAACCCACACATAGGAAGAACAATATATTCGAATGTAATAAAGTTCAATATTAATAAGGCCTTTCAATAAAATAGAATAAGGCGGATGTTAGAAGACCTAATAGAAGCTTTCGCTTTTAGAAGGATCTTCCTCCAGATGCTTCTTTTTAGTATAAATAGGAGTCGAGGGTATGAGAAACCTAGCTTGGATATGATTGTAATAGAGCTCTTCTCAACTGGATTTTTCCCCCTCGAAGAGGCCTGTGAACATTACTTTTAGATTCAAAGTGTTATTTCTGTTGTTATTCTTATATCATTTCAGTGTTATTGTGGTGAATGTTCTGGTTATATTGTTGTTATTCTTCCATTACTAGCATTTTATTTATATTATGCATAAATTTTATATCTAGTATATTACATTCTTCCCATAGATAATTTGGCAGATCCTGGTCAAACATCATTTCTTTCGTTGCGTCACAAATTGTCCTGTTTTTCCTCTCAGTAGCTCCATTTTGCTAAGGGTTATCTGGCACAATCAACTGTCTCTTGATTCCTGTTGACTTGCAGAAATCCTCAAACTGAAGAGATTCAAACTCTCCTCCATTCTTTGTTCTAAGGATTCTGATGTGTTTCCCTGTCTTCTTTTCAATAAAGACTTTATACTCTTTGAATTTATAAAATGTGTCACTTTTGGCTTTAAGGAAATATATCCAAAATTTTCTTCAATAATCATCAATAAAAATGACATAATAAAAAAAACCACTGAGTGAGGGAGATGACATGGGACCACATACATCAGAGTGAACCATACCTAAGATGTTCTGAGATCTATTGTCACTACTAGGAAATGCTTTCTTTATATTTTTACCTAGCATGCATCCCTTACAAATTTCATTTTTACTAAGAGAAATAGAGGGCATGCCACATACCATGTTTTGTAGATATAGAAGAGATTTGTAATGAAGATGTCCAATTCTTCTATGCCACAACTCATTGGAGATAGTTTTATCATGAGCCAATGCCCGAACTGATTGTCCTGACACAACGTACAATCCTCCACTGCTAGTTCCAAAGGGTTCTGTTGTACTTAAGTGGATACCTTTAGCCCATAGTAGTGCCTTCATATCCTTGAAAATCACCCAATATCCCTTGTCCTCAATGGTTACAACTGATAGTAGATTCATTTTTATCCCTGGAACATATAATACTTCATCAATATGAATTCTATCCCCATATTCGAATCTGAAGGATATAGAGCCTACTCCCTCTATCTTGTAACATTTTTCATCCCCAAGCTCAACTTGCTCTGCAAAAGATTTTGTATCGAAATCTGAGAGGATATCCTTGAACCCTATCATGTGCTTTGATGCACCAGTGTCTACTAACCAAGTTTTCAGCCACGGGAAAACTGAAATGGATAAGGAAGAAACCAAGTAATATTATTTTCTATTTTATTTCTCATTAGAAGGACTTTTATTATTTCTTTTGGATTCATCATCGTTAGCAATTGAGGCATGATGTTTTCCTTTCCTAGGATATTTCTTTCTAAAACAACAATATTTAGAAAAATGACACAACTTACTACAACTAAAGAATTTAATCTTAGATGTATCAGTATTATTGCCTTTGAATGTACCTTTGGTGTTTGGCTTCCACTGAGAGCCTTTCTTCTTTCCCTTGAATATTGATGCTAAAGTTGAGTGCTCTTGTTTCATTGGCTCGATCCTGGTAGCTGTGTGATTCTCCTCCTAGAGGAAATCATGCCATAACCTCACAAACATGGGCTGAATATCTCTTCCACTTACATTGGATAAGAAGGTCTCCCATGAAGAAGGAATACCGTCAAAAATGGTATGCACTAAATCATCATTGTCCATTGTCACCCCTGTGACCAAAAGATGATCTCTGATCTAGGCTATCCTGGAACAGAAAGATTCCATTGATTCACCTTTCTCCATCTTCAAATACTTAAGATTGTTCTTAAGTGTCCTCTTCTGACTTGGAGCCTATTTTTCATATAGATTCACCAAGGTATACATACATTCCTTGGCATTCATTAACAAAGTCATTGCAGGAATTATACTGTCTTTGAATGAGTCAAATATGATTCTCTTGGAATTTTCCTGACTCTTCTTGAAGGTCGCTCTTCCTGCATTATTTGTGGGTTCCTCCACCACTGTGGTCACATACTTCTCAAGATCATGCTCTTGCAAGATATTTGTTATCCAGATATTCCACACATTGAAGTTGGTATCTCCTTCGAGCCTATCCTCAACACTGACTAAAATGGAGGATTCCATGGACCTCACACTAGAAACTTAACTAAGATAGCTTGGATTTGTGTGTACCTTATGTTGCAATTCAACACGTTTAACACACCCTAAGCTCTGATACCATGTTAAATTATGAGCTTCATTTCTTATGCGGATTAATTCTTTTATTTTCTTCAACACTTTGATTCCATCTTAATACACTTCAACAATACCAAATCATAATCGAATATAAATAACTATGTATATAAGTAATCATGCACATCAACAACACATATACCCCGGGGAAACCCTGTATAGGGAGAAAAACCCCAACAAACGATATTCCTTTATTGCACTAATAATATAAAATCTCTTACAAATATGCACCATGAATATTCTTCTCTTAAAGAACTTGCCAAGATGACTTTGACCTGACAAATACCTAAAAGACCTTGTTGAAATACACCTCTAATATGCTTCCTCTATTGTTGATATACAACACTAATATGCTTCTTTGGTATGCTAACTCTTTATCATTGATATGTTCCTATATTGCTTCTCCCTTAACTTGCATATCAAAACTGTGTTGAAGAGAGGGTTCAACCTCTACTTATATAAGCTGAAGAGGAGAAGAGGAGAGACTCAAAATAGTAACATGTTTGCATGAGTTAATCATAACTCAGCTTCATACTTTAGTTCGAACTTAGAACTAGACTTGAGACTTGTTACAACTCAGCATTATACTTTAGTTTGGAAATAGAACTAGATTTGAGACTGATATGCTTTAGTTCGAAAATAGAACTAGACTTAAGACTTTAGTTTCAAATCAACATTACGCTTTAGTTCTAAAATAGAACTAGACTTAAGACTTTAGTTGCAACTGAACATTACACTTTAGGTCTAAAATAGAACTAGACTCAAGACTTTAGCTGCAACTCAACATTACACTTTAGTTCTAAAATATAACTAGACTTAAGACTTTAGTTACAACTCAGAATTACACATTTAGTTGTAAAATAGAACTAGACTTAAGACTTCATTTACAGCTTGACTCTTTACAAGGAAATTCAAAATTCTCTTCTTATTGGATATTGTCACACGTGCCAATGCACTAGATCAATACATTTATATCATTTGCAATATTAGGAATATTGTTTGTTTCTAGCTCATAGGAATTTTATATTTAACCTAATTTTTTCTAGATGCATTGACTTTTGCTCATGGCTCACAAGGTTTGACTATGCTCACAGAGGTTGTATGTTCCCCATGAATTTTTCACTAGTCTATCTATGCTCATAGAGGTTGTACGTTCCCTATGACTTTTTCACTAGAATTTCTATGCTCATAGAGGTTGTACGTTCCCCTTGAATTTTTCATTAAACTCACATAGCATCTCATTTGTCCTGACTTTTGGTTTGACTCACAGAGGTTGTACGTTCCCCCTGGCTTTTTTCTATACCTCAGAAGACTGGTTGATTCTGCAAATCTCCTTGGCTAGCCTCAAGGTGGCCCATATGAACTTTCATTGGGGAATGAATGTCGATGCTACCGAATTTAGCAAGGCAAGGAAATCCAAGGTATGGCATGGAAATGCAAGGCATGGAAGGAATGGCATGACATGGAATGTAATGGAAAGGAAAGGCATGGCATGTAAAGGAAAGGCATGGCATGGAAAGAAAAAGAATGTCCTGGAAAGGAAAGGAAAGGAAATGAATGAAATGGAATGGAAAGTCATGGAATGACATGGCATGGCATGGAAAGGAAATGAACAACAAGGAAGGGAATTGCATGGCATGACATAGCGTGGAAAGGAAAGGAAATGCAAGGAATCACATGGAAAAACAAGACATGGAAAGGCATGAAATGAAATGGAATGGAAAGGCAAGGCAAGGCAAGGCACGTGAAGGAAAGTAAAGGAAAGGGAAGGATAAACATATTTCCCTAACAAAGAAAAAGAACGACAACAAACAAGAATACCATAACAACCATAGCATGAAACAAAAATTTCAATAATTCATAAATTTGAAATATTTTTTCAATTATTCCTTTTACATACCTATGGTCATTCAAGTAGACTATCAGGATCACTTCTAATATTGATGGTTTCCATCAACTTCTTGTGATGAGAGTAAGGAAATAAGTATTATACCTTTGATGAGTTCTTACTTTACATTTTTTGTAGTTGGAGGTTTGTACCAACAACCAAGTTCATAAAGTGGTATACATATTCACCTAGTCTATACTATTGGAATACATAACCACCTTTCTCTCGTGTTCTTTCATCCCTTTTCAGATATTCTCCTTTAATAACCATCAACCCAATCGGAAATTTAATGTCCCTGGATTCTGTTACTGATCGCATGAGGGTCTTCTTTCCCTCTAAGAAACATATCATCCAATAATCAATGCCTCATTCATTACATACTAGTGAAACCACTGCGTATATGTGTTATGCATTAAAAAATGGAGTTCCAACAAGTGATTCCAGTAAAGGACCAAAGCATAAAACAACCATGATAGTTATTCAAAATTTAATATAAGGTTTCATAGAACCTGACAGCATGAGATCTGAAGCATTATCACAATCTGCTAAAATATTTGATTGGTCCTCCTACAACTTGTATAATTACATAGTTATGCGTTGACCAATGGGGAGTGATACAAGATCCCATATATCAATCCGGTTTGTCGATTCACAATCATCTGATTCATTACTAGTACATGGACCATGAAAGAAAAATAGTTTTCTCATCCATATTTCAGCTATTGCATTGTCTGATATTCGAACTGAATGGAATCCACAAGTTCCCTAGATTGTTTTTCATTAATACCAATGTGATCGATCTACATTGACCACCTCCAAAACATATCTATGTACATGTTTGTTCCTGTCTGATTGGTATTCACGGGTTCTTGTTCCTTGTCCCATTACTAAAGAACACCATTCAACAATGAATTCCACATCTTGAATGAGGGAAGTAGTTGTGAACTTCATTTCTTTCCTGCATAATGCTATTTTTATGCATGTGTCTGCTCCATTATGCTACCATTTCCCATTCCCAGACTCAAAATAGTTCTAAATGTGGGGTACTTTGATTTTTTTGTGCAACATACACAACCATTGAAATAGAAGCGCATTTTTGAGTTGGCCCATGCAACCATCTCGCCAAATATAATGTTGATCCATCTGTATGGTATTTTCCTTAAGGTGATTGTAAAAAAAATAAAATAAATCTTGTATCTAGGTTAATTCATGACACCACTTATCGCTTATGTGGAAGTGATACTTCTTAAATATAATTTTTTTTCTTCGTTACTATCCAGACCATTCATGTATGTGATATGGACCATTATCTTGACCTGCTCTAAGTGATAATATTGGATTTGAATCTCATTTTTCAGTTGAAGGGTGCAGTTATCAGCAAAATCAACCAATGATAAGATAGTAACAACAGGAAATGTATCTTTGCATATTCTAAAATGATCATTTTTATATCGATCCACATGAAGATGCTAAACATATTGTCATGTCTTTTCGACAAAGTCCTTCATGAAGTCACATAGTCGTGCCTAGAAAGTCACCAATTGTATCTTTTTTCTTCCCTACCCTCCATCAATATCATATGTGACATATTGAAAGATTTGCAAGGAAGCCTCCTTCCTCCCCAATTCATACTCATCACTTGCATGGATGCACTTTATTAGTAATTCCATTCCACTGCACCTGGGGCATGTCCCATCTAAGAAATATTTTTGACAAATGTACAATCCTCTGGCCTTGTACACAATATGTTGTGAATAAAGTCTCTAGATGATGACGACGGTAATATAACTGATCATTCGTTAAAAAGGGTGTTATGAAATACACAAAATATGTGTGTGTGTGTGTCATAATAATAACCATAATCAATACGATAGCTACAACAACATGTGTTGTGAATTGTGTTTATTCGAACATACCAAGGCTTGCATTTATGGAAAGATCTTTGTCCCAAGTTAAGTGCACTATGTATTGTCTTAAATCTCTCATACAATTGTTTATGTAATGTGAAGAAAGTGTTTAATATGGGGTTCACGGTCCCTAGATCCCCTTCTCAATTTTAGTACCTCTTTTTGGTTCGAAGAAGGCCTAGTGTTCTCATGCGAGAGATCCTATACTAGTCCCTTAAATACTCTAATTAACTTCATTTCAAAATGAGGCAGCCTACTATTGAAGGACCAAAAATCGGTTGGGCCACCTGTGTCAAGTCTATCTCATCTATGAGAATACTTTATACGGTTTTTTACATTTCATTTCATGAGATGACAGGTTTGTTGTATCAAACGATGTTTTATTTTGATCTTGCTAACAATTGATTGTGACAAGACATGTCACACTGCATTATGGTCTTCATAACAATATTTCTTAGCAACTCTTTGACAAACATCAGCAAGGTTTCTAACAATATGATGAGTTGTTTCTAAACTTTTGACTGATTTAATGCCTAAAATTCTCCTAACAGGAGTAAAACGTCTAGCTTTTAACAAAGCCAAAAATAATTGACATTTAGAGACATCAGATTTTGGTTCAAAATATTCTTTAATGATTCTATAAGGATGATAATGAATAGTACGATTATATAACTTACCTTCAAGTGATGTTATACGACTTTCATCCACTTGAATGCCTTTAGGATTTTTTTGTCGCACACTGCCCAATATATATAAGGATGATGAAACCCTATTTTGGCACTCTTTACCTTTGTATCGTAGAGTTAATAATGTTGAAATTCTTGTCCCTTCAATAACCAGTGGATCAATTCTGGGAGGCAAGTGGACATGGGATTGACTAGTTTCTGTAATGTTTGCTATCCAACAAGAGGTTGCACCACAAGAACTTCTTCACCACATTGTTGTGCATTGGTTACCTCTAGAATTTCATCCATTGTATAATCAACTCCAAGCAAATCCTCCATCATTTGGTCATCAAAAACAATTTTTCTTGATGAGATATAGATTGGATTGATCTCTACTAAACTCATGTGCTTTGCTTGTTGTGATGGAGGAGAAACAATAGTGGCATATATTCTGCTATAAATTGGATTTCCCTCTTCTAAAATCTTACACTTTGACATACCTAACTTTGTCTTTTCTCTTTCTTCTTCTACATTTTCAATGGGTTTCTCTTTCCTTGAGGAATTTATTTGTCAATTTTGTAGGTTACCCATATTTAAACATAAAAATTAGCTTCCAATAACCCCACCACAAATTTGTCTTCGTATTACACAAGAAGACACAACTAACAATTCCAATTCCAAGTGGACAAATTTGTCTTTGTATTACAAAAGCATACATATATAAAAATTTGAATTCCAATTGGACAAAATTGTCTTGGTATTACACAATAAGATACAACTAACAATTCCAATTCCAATTGGATAAATTTGTCTTGGTATTACACAACTAACAATTCCAATTGGACAAATTTGTATTGGTATTACACAAGAATACACAACTAAGAGTTCCAATTGCACAAATTTCTCTTGGTATTACACAAGAAGACAAAACTAACAATTCCAATTGGGTAAATTTGTATTCCAATTCCAAGAATACACAACCAACAATTCCTATTCCACTTGGAAAAAATTGTCTTCCAATTCTTCCCACAATTGTCTTACAATAGCATAAAATTGTTTATGATTAAAAAACCAACATAAAAAGAGAAAAATCATGTATGTTACTACTATTTTTTCATGTAGTTGTCGGGATTTTTTGAGTTTTTAATATAGATGAGGTAGAGGAGTGTGTTTGACACATACAAATTCCCAGTAGGAACATGCACACATTCCTAAAATGCGTGTGTGTTCTAAAAAAACTCACACATTCCTGTTGTGCATGGATGAGCACACAACCACAATGATTTCAAGTCACTAGAGCACATGCATGCTCTTAATGAAAAAAATATAGAATTTATTATAGAAAAAAAATATTTATGAATAAATATGTATAGGGATTTGAGGACAACTATGACCAAAGGGCTTAGGATTGAGAGTGTTTTGAAGAATAGTGCAATGGTTAGAGCACCAAGATGTGATTGCAAGGGTTGTGGGGCCTTTAACAAGAGGTATATGCATAGTGCACATAGGGATTGAGTGTCAAGGGGGTTAAGGGTATATTATAGGTTATTCCTATGATTATATGGATATACGGGGCCTTGGTCATGCTCTAGGTCAAGCTCTGGGTCATGGTCTAGATCATGGTCATGGTATATGTCTAGGTCATGGTGTGATTATATCTCTAGATTTATGTTGTGTTCTAAGTAATAGTGTAGATCTATCTGTAGTTCTATTTCATGGTCTACATAATGGTCATCGTATAGGTATAGGTCATGGTCTAGGTCCTTCCATCTCTTGGTATTGCTATGTCTAGGTCTAGGTCTACATCTTGAAATGTCTTGGCGAAGGCCATTTATTTCCTTGTGATGTAGAGAGGGTGGATGGAGAGAGAGGAAGAAAGAGATTATCAGAGGGGGAGAGGGGACAACAAATAGAGTGTGTGAGAGTGAGGGAGGGAGACAAAGATGGGGGGTAGAGAGAGAGAGAGTGAGAAGAAGGTGGGGGAGAGAGGAAAATGGGTTTAGTTATAATAAGATAGAGCAAGGTGGGGATAGTGGGAGAGAGAGAAGCAGGGGGATATAAGAAGCAAGAGAGAGAGGGTTAGATTCAAGAGGTAAAGAGATAATGGGGTAGATATGGATTGTTTGAGAGTGTGAGACGATGGGAGAGGAAGACCAAGAGGGGGGGTAGAGAGAGAGAGAGAGAGAGGTGGGAGATAGATGGTAGATGTAGAAGAGAGAGATGAGAGATAGTAGGAGGGAGGCAGAGAGAGGGAGGGAGGAGGGGTGGTAGAGAGAGAGTGTGATAGAGTACATATAGATAAACTAGGTTTCGTCATACATAATCTAGGGCATGTCAAACATTGATTGTGAACAATACAAAATCAAGGAAATTTAACCTTTTATGCTTTCTTCTAGGCTGTAAATGGATAACGACAATAGTCTAATATTGAAGAACATATAAATAGATAATTGTTCTATTAATACATAATCTATGTCAATCTCATAATAAAAAATAGTAATCATGCATTTTCGATAATATAAAATCAAACAATGGGAAATCCGAGGGGGACATGGGAAATCAATCATAGAGCAATGGTTAGAGCACCAAGATGTGGGTACAAGGATTATGGGGCCTTAGGGATGCATAATGCACTTAGGGCTCAAGTGTGAAGGGGGATAACAATTGAGTATAGTTTAGTCCTGGACTTAGATGGATCTAGGGGGATCTAGGTCATGGTGTAGGTCAAGCTCTATGTCATGGTCTAGTTCATGGTCACGCTCATGGTCATGGTATAGGTATAGTTCATGGTATAGGTCTATCTATAGTTCTATGTCCTTGTATATGTCATGGTCTAGGGCATGGTCTAGGTATAAATATAGGTCTATGTCATGGACTATGTCATGGTCATTATATAGGTCTAGGTTATGGTCTATGCTCTAGGTCTAGATCTAGTTCTTTCCATGCCTTTCCATGTCTAGGTATTTCTATGTCTATGTCTAGGTTTATGTCTTGGCATGTCTAAGTCAAGGTAATTTATTTCCTTTTGATGTACCAAACTTCCTATAGTGTTTGAGAGTCTGAGAGGGAGATAGATGAATACATAGAGGGGGGGTAGAGAGAGTGTGTATGAGAGTGTGAGAGTTAGAGAGAGGAAGACGAAGAGGCGGGTGGAGAGAGAGAAAGAAAGACACTGTGAGGGGAGGATAGAGGAAGATAGAGACATGGGGTGGAAAGAGAGGAAGAAAGAGAGTGTCAGGGGTGGAGAGAGGAAGATAAAGAGAGCGTTTGAGAGTTAGGGAGAGGGAGACAAATAATGGGGGTATAGAGAGATAGAGAGGAACGAGGGAGAGTCAGAAGGGGGTTAGATAGAGGAAAAGAGAGCAAGGGAGGAGTGGGGCAGAGAAAGGGAGGGGGATACAGTGGGCGAGAGAGGGAGGTTTAGATGCAATAGGTAAATAGAGAAGGGCAGTAGAGAAAAAGAGAGGTCAAGAGAGGAAGGGGGTAGAGAGAGAGGGAGGAGGGAGAGAAAGGGAGGATGGAGAGAGAAAACAAGAGTATAAGATAGGTCAAGAGTGAGACGGATAGAGAGAGGGGGAGGTAAAATTAAGGGAAACGAAAAAGAGGTGGGGAGGGAGAGAGAAACATGGGTAGAGAGAGAGTGAGAGTGATACTAACAATGAGGAGAGAGAGAAAGAGGTGGTATATGTAGGATAGAAAGAGAGGAGAGATAGTGGGAGGAAGGGGGAGATACAAAGGTACGAGGGGGTTAGAGAGAGAGTGTGTGAGTGTGAGTGGGGAAGAAAGCAAGAAATAGAGGGGGGATTGACAAGGAGTTTTTGAGTGTGTGAGAGGGATGGAGAAAGATACAAAGAG
>ML781578.1:950678-965747 GCA_009831015.1 Picea engelmannii
AGAGACATAACCATCAGCACTATATTTGAGTTTTCATAGATTAGAAGAGAGTTTTCTTACTTTCATAGATTAGAAGATAGTTCCCTTGATTTTGTAGGATAGATAATCTTTTTTCTTTGGTAGATTAAAGAGTAATTTGCTTATCGTAGATTAAAGATTTATTGTTAATTCATCTTTCTTTCAATTAAGTAGATCCTTTCATAAATTAGAAATAGTTGCGAAGTTTAATTTTAGAATAAAGTTTACTTGCTTCGTAGATTAATAAGTTGCTTATTGATTAGTTTACCTCTTGTAGACATTATCATAGGTTAGTTAGTTGTTTGCTTACTTTCTTATTTGTTTTAATAGAGTAGTTGTTTGCTTGTCTATTTTTCTTTGATAGGGTAATTTCTTTCTTATTTACTTTCTTTCATAAGATAGTTGCGTATTGAATTTGAGTAGGTTAATTAAAGTAGTTTGTTGTTGTTATTGCTTATTAGGTAGATAGTTTTCTTTTGCTTATTGTCGTGATTAAGTTATTTTTCTTTAAGTAGGGTTTTCATTTGCCTTCTTAGAACTATCCATCGATCCTTTGTTCAAAAGTTACTTAGGTTACATAGTTTAAGTTTCTTAATAGGGTTTGATCATTAGTAGTCTTTTATTGAGTAGATTAGCCCTTCAATATCATGTTTCCTTAATTAAACTATACTACCATCATTTCTACCTTGGCATATATATTGCTACATCTCTAAGTTTACTTACCTCGGGTTGACAATTTACTTGAGGGTATTTTAGTGTGCTTTTAGTGCATATAGAACACCCATCATTTTTGGCGTCATTGTCGGGGAGTTGTCTCAAGGTAGGAAATAGTTAGGAACTAGATCACTTTTAAACCTTAGCAATAGTTTGGTGACGAGGGAACTTTAAGACGAGAGGTAAGAACCTGCACATCTGCTATAGTAGGTTCCGCCAAACCCAATGGTAGTTTTTCTTTACATTTTTTGTTTACTTTCATGAATAGACCTAGAGACCCAAAAGGTAGGTATATTAAATCTAAATTAGATCTTTCAAGTAAGGTTCCTTTCGACCTTCTTGGGGGAAGAAACATTCCACTCATAATCTCCACAGACCAATACCAAAAAATAGGAGCTAGCTCAATCCAAAGAGCTAAATTAATCTTTGAAGAGACTAATATAGGGGGCACTATAGACCAAAAAGTTAAAGCATCAGTAATAGTGGGACAAGATGCAAGACCACTCGAGCCTTCCACAGAACCAAGCAACATAACCCTTGTTTTATTACCACCATCAGGAGATCCTAACTTTGTGGACATCATCTTTGTGTGAACCATTTTTTATCAAATGGAAAGATGAACTCAGAAGCAACCATTAGCCTGAGGGAAATTTCTCAAATCCTAGCAGTAGTCAGGGTTTCTTCTTTTCAATAAGAACATATTTTGGTAGTAGCCAAAAGTATATCTACCTCTCCAGAAATATTAGAAGAATCAAGGTCCTATGAGCTACAAAATGATTTTCCTTGCCAAACTGCAAAGGAAGATGAAAAATTATGGACTACATCCAGTGGAGAGCAATCATTAAGTCTCGAGATTGATGAGTTCTCAACATCCATCTCAGTAGATCCTTTATACCTTCAGAAAAAATCATCCAAAAAGAAGAGGATCTGCATAGCATGACGTAGGAGAGCATAGAAATTACTATCGATGAACATCAAGATCACATTGAATTTTGTTTGAATAGGTCATCAGGGCACAATACTATTATCTTCTTCAAAACCTTTTGATGCCAAAACAAATAGGTTGGTTGGTTCTTCATATCTAGGTAATCACTGCTGTAACTTTTTCATATATGGGTATGAGTATGTTTCTATCTTTCTCTATAGATGGTTACATTGGAAGAGTTCTTACACTTGAATATAGATTTTCCTTTTCTTTTTAGGTAGGGCAGGATAGTAAATAAAAACTATGTGTTGTTAGTTTAGCTTAAAGTATAATGCAGCCTCATTTTACATTTTATTTTAATAAAAGAACTATGAGATACATGTTCCTATGACTTGATCTCATTGATCTCATTAGTTTATTATATTTTAGAGTGTAGTTTTTGAAAATAGTTTTAGATATCTCTGTAGGTATTTATATCACCAAGGGTAGACAATTTCAAGGAGAAATAAAAGAAGAATTTTTCTTCAAAACATTGTTATGCTTGAACCTTGTTGTCTACTAATCATCAAATGAATAATGACATGTTGTAGTTAGCCATGTTTTTGTAAAATATTTTCAACTTCTTTTTTTCATGGCATCTTAAGAAGTAGTTGCTCTTGAACCTTCACCACTATATAAGGAAGTGACACCATAACCATCAAGCTTAGAGGTCTCTCGTACAGTTTCTCCAAGAAACTTGAGTAAGTGAGTAAATTATCTTTATTAAAGAGTAACAAGGAGGTATGATTAGCGGTTAGTCATGGAAACATCACAATAACTTACAAAATAAGAAAGCGAGTTGAGCCTAGAGATACCTTTCTATTATTTCTCAATGGCGCCATTCACTACACACTAAATAGCTTGATTATATCATATTTTTAAATAGGCCATGTCCGTTTAAGTACCGCTTACATCAGGATGAGCACTAAGGAATATTCATAATGAAAATTCATCCTCCAACATAAATACCATCTCAATGAAAAGAAATAAAAAGTTGTTTTTAGAGATGTCCCCCCATCTTATTGCATAAAACAATCTTATACTAAAATATTAAAAGATGGAGGGCCAATATTTGAGGGTGTAAGAGGCTAACCCACTGGGATACTAAAAAAGTCTATTAGCAGTGGGTACCGGCTTGTGGTATGACTAGGTAAAACCATAAATATTTGTAAAACATTATGTGTGTTGTTTTCATAATACAAGCTATTATATCAATAATTATTTTATTTTTGAAATGCTAATTCCCTGTGTGTTATAAATCGTTGTACATTTCCTTAACAGACCACTTAACTGGTTTATTTTCATTACAAATTGTTCATTATAGAGTCATGATTGCATGCCTTATAGAATGAAAGATAGAGAAATGGATTGTGTAAGCACAATGGAAAAAAAAAAAATAATGGAACAATCTTAGTTTGCCTCTTCTCCTATTCACTGTGTCCGTGGTCTTTGAGGAATCAATTGCCTCAGCCAAAAATCTCCGAAGAGTTGGAGACCATTGGTTTAAATACCGCTAGTTGCCAAGAGCAAGCTATAACAGGGTTTTCAAACCTGAATTTCAAAACATCTATGGAGCTAAGAGATAATCCAATGAGAGGATAAAAGAGGATCTAATCAACCCTCTCATAGTCATCACCAGATTGATAACATGTGAAGGTAGATATTTCATCTTTAAAGCCTGTCACTTTCGATTATTAACTCACTTTCAGTTTAATAATCCATTGAATTTTCCATTTTACTTCTTAAAGAGTCTCAAGAAGATTGATTCCCAAGTAAGGAAGAATGTAACTAATCCCCATAACAACCTATTTCACCATGGCTTTATCAAACTATTTGTCTTAGATGAATTAGAAAAATAGGGGAAAACCTGGGATGAGTTCATTTACCAATTTGCAAACCCTGATATTAAAATCAAGAATAACAAGAAGACTATTGATATAGGAACTATTACTCCACCCAAACCCTCACACTCAAGCTATTCCTGTTTTTTATTTGAGGTGTTTGGCTGAAGCACTTCTTTAGAATCCCATTGGGCTATGGGGTATGTGACAAGTTTGAAATCAAACACAGATCTATATGGTATATTCACAGGGCAAGGTAATGCAAACGCTGGATCCTTTAAAAGTAAAGTGATGTAAAGAAGAAACAGAGGAGATGATCAATCGCAATAACAAAGCATTTAACAATTTCATCATTGTAATATCGGAAGAAAACATTAAGATTTTTAAAAGCTCGACACAGAGTATCAGAGATAAATTCTACTCTAAACCTCCTTTTAAAAATCAGAGAAAGAAAACATAATGATGACTGAGTAGAATCACATTCAACGAAGAAAATAAGACTTGACCAATTGTCAACACGTAGGAATCCTATGAAAAAGTCCCTTTTATCGCTGGTAGATCTGAAAAAATATTACAGAGAATAGCCTTTCTAGGTGCAGGAATCAACCTCTTTACATTAAAATTACATCAATAAATAGGAGAGATCACCCCTCAATATTAGGAATTCATATTAAACTACCTCGGCCAAAAATAGCCACAAATTCCCAAAAATCTGGAACTGTCTACCATGAAAGATGGGCGGAACTGCTAAAAAAAGGGGGTCAAATCAAACCCTTGTTTCTCCTCAACAATGAAACCTGTGTAAACACTGAAGTCATTTTTTGTAGATGAGCATGTGCTGGACAAAAACCTCCTTTGGTTTCTCCAATTTCGTCTCCAGCTCGCCGAAACAACTCCCGCAAAATCAGGACTGAAACAGAAAAATCGAAAATCTAAAAAATGAGGCTGAAAGATGGCTTTGATTCTCCCAATTGGTGGCACCTATGCAAAATTTTAAAGATGTTTTTTTTCTTCAGCTCGTGTGGAAAAAAAATCCTCTCTCCGTTTTTAAAAATCCGTCTCCATTTGCCTTAAATCTGCTTTGGAATTCTACGTGTTGAATAGGAAAAAATGGGTGGTTTTGAGTTTTTGGGGGAGGGCGGTTTTGCAGATTGGAAGGCGTTTTTCAGACCCCCCCTGAGGTGGTAAGTGGTATTGGGAGGGGGGGTCTGATTTCACCAAGAGGTGACAAGCGTCCCTCTCAATACCACTTATCAGACCCCCTTGAGGCGATGCGACATGAGGGAGGGGGGGTTCGATATGCATGGGGAAAATGGGTGGGTAGAACTTAGGATAGAGTGTATTTTGGGTTTTTTAATTTTTAATTTTTAATTTTATGTTTTGTTTTGTTTATTATTTATTTGTTTTAAATATTTTACATCTTTGTGTTTATTTTCAATTTGTTTTGTTTTATTTATATTTTGTTTTAACTATATAGTTTAGTTTATATTTATGATTTTTTTTTTTAGGTTTTATTTATTTTTTAATTGTTTTTATTTTATATATTTTATATATGATTTTTAATGTTTTAATTATATAATTTGGTTTTTATTATGTTTTTAATTTTGTTTTAAGTTTAATTTTTATTTATTATTTAATTATAATACACTAATCTAGTTACTAAATATTAATTAATTAAAAATTAATTAATTATTAATAAGTCTAATTTAATTTTATTAATCTAACATTTATTGTTTATCCTAAGTTTGGGTTATGTAGGGATGAGTGGCGGGTGAGACATACTCAATGGGACAAAAGGGCAAGGGAGTGAGGGGACAGATGTGGATGAAAGATGCAGTAGGGTGATGAAGGATCCGACGAAATGGGTGGAGGGGGGAATGGAAACAACCAAGAGACCAACAAGCCATGAACTTCATCGTGAGACAGACAAATGATATATGAATCATTAGACCTCCTATAATTATAGGACCCTAACACCTTGGATAACCACAATTAATCTAAAAGGTACTTTCACTATGATATTCATAAAAATGGTTGTTTGTAAAAATATGGTTATTTTCATCATTAGAGAGAATTTGTTGTCAAGTTAATTTAATAAAAACAATAATGGAATTCATGTATCATACCTTTTTTTTTTCTTAAAAAAATAATACTTGTACTAAATGAACAAGTTTAATACCTATTACAATCAAAGGATTCATTAACCATGTAATTCTACAACTTGTTATTCCATATGTCTTAGATAAAATACTTGCATGAGAATTTCAATGTCATAACATAAGCTCTCTTTATTTATACATCTTATGTATCTTCATAGTTGTGAAACATGGATTATCATAATTCATAGGTTTTACATAGAAATGGATGTCACTAAATAGGTTTATGTTCCATACTTATGGTGTAGACTGATTATACTATTGATCCATAACTTCTTTTGGATTACATGGAAAACAAAAAAACTTGAAGGCCTTATTTAAAATAAAATAAATAAAAACTAATATTTCAACTCAATAACTTTAATAACAAGATATAACATGTAGAACTAGACCTAGACCTAGTCCCAGATATAGACATTTCCTTGCCTTGACATGTCTAGCTTTCCTTAGCCTTGGCATGTCTAGCTTTTCTTAGCCTTGTCATATCTTTCCTTGGCTTAACTTGCATTGCCATACCTAAACCTAGACGTATACCTTGACATTGCCTGGGCATGCCTTTACTTGTCACACCTTGTCTTGCCATGGTCTAGGTAATTTTCTATGTCATGTTATAGGTCATGGTAATGGTGTAGTTATAGGTATTCTTCAAGGTCTAGGTCTTGGTCATGGTTTAAGTCTAGGTCCAAGTCTATGTCATGGTCATGGTTTAGGTCTAGGTCTATTTCCAACATGTCCATGAATGGCTTGAGGGGGCGAGATGCAAATCATGATAAAAGTCAAACTAAGACTCAAATGGATGAACCGTTGGATCTGGGGCATCAAGTTTCAGCTAATGGGTCCCCTACGTTATTATTTCGTTCCTTGGAAAAGTATGTTTTGTAGGATCTCTAGGACTAGGGTTTTTCTCAATGAGGCATAGTGAAAATTATGAACAAGAGGTCCATTTTCAAGAAAATTATTTCAGGTGGTTGTGGGTAGTGTAGTCACATGGGCCTTGGAAAACAATATGTGTGAGAGCTTACAAAACTCTATTATGCTACTCAGGTTGGAATTTATGCCCCCATAAAAAGTAGCCAACATGTCCTTGAATGGATTGAGAAGGCGAGTTGCAACTCGTAATAACACTCAAAACGAGACTCGAATGGATGAACCATTGGTTGCATTGGATCTAGGGAACCAACTTTCAACTAGTGGGGAACTTCTACTATCATTTTATTGCAGGATCTTTGGGACTAGTGTTTTTCTCAATGAGGCATAGTGCAAATGTTGAACAAGAGATTGATTTTCAAGAACACTTTTTCGGGTGATTATGGGTAGTGTTGTTGCATGGGACTTGGCCAAACTAATGTGCATCATATTATGAAACTCCATTATGATGATAGGTTTGGATTTTATGCCCTCGGACCAAATTTCAAACATGTTCATGAATGACTTGAGGAGGTGAATTGCAACTCTCAATAAAACTTAAACCGAGACTTGGATGGACAAACCGTCGATTGCATTGGATATGGGGAATCGTGTTTTAACTTGTGGGGCCCTTATCATATCATTTTGTTCCCTGAAAAAGTGTTTTTTGCAGGATCTGCGAGACTAGGGTTTTTCTCAATGAGGCATAGTACAAATTTTGAACAAGAGGTAAATTTTCAAGAACACTATGTCAGGTGATTGTGGGTAGAGTGGTCACATGGGCCTTGGCCAAACAGACATGCAAGAACTTACGAAACTCCATTATGCTCCTTGGTTTGGATTTTATTCCCCCGAACCAAATTTCCAACATGTCCTTGAATGACTTGAGGAGGCGAGTTTCAACTCATGATAAAACTCAAAATGGGACTCAGATGGACAAACCATCGATTAAATTGGATCTAGGGAACTTTTTTTCAAATAGTGGGGCCCGTATGATGTCATTTTTTTGTATGGAAAACTGTTTATTACAGGATCTCCACAACTAGGGTTTTGCTTAATGAGGCATAGTGAAAATTTTGAACCAGAGGTCGATTTTCAAGAAAACTATGTTGGGTGATTGTGGGTAGTGTGTTCATGTGTGCCTTGGCCAAATAGACATGCAAGAGCATACAAAAATTCCTTATGTTGCATGGTTTGGATTGTATGCCCCCGGACAAAATTTCCAACGTGGTCCTGAATGGCTTGAGGAGGTGAGTTGAAACCCACAATAAAAATCAAACCGGGACTTGGATGGATAAAATATAGGTTGAATTGAATTTATGTAAATTTGTTTTAGCTAGTGGGCCCCTCTGCTATCATTTCATTGCACGGAAAATTGTATCTTGGGGGATCTCTGTGACTAGGGTTTTTTCTGAATGAGGCATAGTGCAAATTCTGAAAAAGAGGTTGATTTTTAAGAACACTATAATGGGTTACTGTGGGTAGTGTGGTAACATGGGCCTTTTCCAAATAGACAGGAAAAATATTACAAAACTTCGTTATGTTGTTCGATTTTCATTTTATGCCCCTTGACCAAATTTCCAACATGTCCCTAAATGGGTTGAGCGGGCAAGTTGAAATTTGTGACAGAGCTCAAAACATGACTCATACGGATGAAACATTGGTTGCATTAGATCCAGGGTTTTAGGTTTTATCTAGTGGGGCCCCTTCACTGTCATTCTATTTCCTGAAAAAGTGTTTGTTGCAGGATCCCACGGACTAGGGTTTTGCTCAATGATGCATCATGAAAATTATGAACAAGAGATCGATTTTTAAGAACATTGTGTTGGGTGATTGTGGGTAGGGTGTTCATGTGGGAATTATCCAAATAGACATGTGCGAGCTTACAAAACTCCATTATGTTGCTCGTTTTGGAATTTATTCCCCTAGACCAAATTTCCAACATGTCCCTGAATGGATTGAGGAGGCAAGATGCAACTCATGATAAAACTCAAGATGATACTTAGATGGATGATTCCTCGATTGTATTGGATTTGAGGCACCATATTTTAGGTAATGGGGCCCCTCTAATTTAATTTTGTTTCCCCAAAAATAATTTGTTACATGATCTCTGGGACTAGGGTTTTCCTTTGTGCTTATTACATATGTTTGACAATTTAACACCTTGTAAGCCTAGACAAGGCAAGGCATGGAATGGAGAGGCATGGCATGGCATGGGGAGTAAAGGAAATTCAAGGCATGGAATGGAATGGAAGGGAAACATATGGCATGAAAAGGAAAGGCATGGCATCGAAAGGAAAGGCATGACTTGGCAAGGAAAGGAAAGGCAAGGAAAGGCAACACATGGCAAGCAAAGGTAAGGCATGGAAAGGAAAGTAATAGCATGGAAAGTCATGGCATGGTAGGGCATGTAAATGAAAGGCATGGCATGGAAAGGAAAGGAATTCCATGGAATGGTATGCCATAGCATGACATGGAAAAGCATGGAACAACATGTCATGGAAAGTGAACGTAAGGAAAGGCATGGCATGTAAAGGAAAGGCATGGAAATGCATGGCATTGAAAGGTAATACATGGAGTGGCATGGAAACCCAAGGTATGGAATGGAAATGTATGCCATGGCATGGAAAGGAAAGGAAACTCAAGGCATGGAATTGCATGACATAGGATGGAAAGGCAAGGAAAGGAAAGGCATGGAAAGGAAATGCAAGGCATGGCATGGCAAGGCATGACATGGAAAGGCATGGAAATGTAATAAAAGGCATGGATTATCAAGGTAAGGTAAATAAATATATGACATGGCATCATAAGGCATGGCAAGGCATGGTAAGTAAAGGAAAGGCATGGCATGTCATGATAAGGAAAGGAAATAGATGTCATGGAATGACAAGGAAAGGAAAGGAAAGACATGGCATGGCATGTCAAGTTAATGCAAAGCATGACATGACAAGGCATGGCATGGCATGGAAAGGAAAGGAAAGGTATGGCATGGAAAGACATGTTAAATTATGAGCTTGATTTCTTATGCATATTAATTCTTTTATTTTCTTCAACACTTTTATTCCATCTTAATACACTTCAACAATACCAAATCATATTCGAATAGCAATAAATATGTAGATAAGTAAGCATGAACATCAACAAGACATATACCCTGGGGAAACCATGTATAGGGAGAAAAACCCCAACAAATGATATTCCTTTATTGAATTAATAATGTAAAATCTCTTACAAATATCCACCATGAACGTTCTACTCTTAAGAATCTTGACAAGATGACTTTAACTTGACAAAGACCTTAAAGACCTTGCTGAAATACACCTTTGATATGCTTCCTCTATTGTTGATATACAACATTGATATGTTGCTTTGGTATGTTGACTCTTTATAACTAATATGTTCCTCTATTGCTTCTCCCTTAACCTACATATCAAAATTGTGTTGAAGAAGGGGTTTGACCTCTTCTTATATAGGTTGAAGAGGAGAAGAAGAGAGATTTGAAATAGTAACATGTTTGCATGAGTTAATCATAACTCATATTCATACTTTAGTTCGAACATAGAACTATTCTTGAGGCTGGTTACAACTCAACATCATACTTTAGTTCGAAAATAGAACTAGACTTCAGACTGATATGCTTTAGTTCGAAAATAGAACTAGACTTGAGACTGATATGCTTTAGTTCGAAAATAGAACTAGACTTAAGACTTTAGTTGCAACTCAACATTACACTTTAGTTCTAAAATAGAACTAGACTTAACACTTTAGTTGCAACTCAACATTACACTTTAATTCTAAAATAGAACTAGACTTAAGACTTTAGTTGCAACTCAACATTACACTTTAGTTCTAAAATAGAACTCAACTTAAGACTTCAGTTACAACTCAGCATTACACTTTTAGTTCTGAAATAGAACTAGACTTAAGACTTCAGTTAAAACTTGACTCTTTACAAGGCAATTTGAAATTCTCTTGATGGTGGATAATGTTACACATGCCAACACACTAGATCAATACATTTATATCATTTTCAATATTAGGAATATCATTTCTTTCTAGCTCATAGGAATTTTATATTCAACCTAACTTTTGATAGATTCCTTTACTTTTGTTCATGGCTCACAAGGTTTGAGTATGCTCAAAGAGGTTATATTATCCCCGTGAGTTTTTCACTAGTCTATCTATGCTCATAGAGGTTGTATGTTCCCCCTGACTTTTGCACTAGACTGTCTATGCTCACAAATTTTGTACGTTCCCCCTGAATTTTGCATTAGACTCACATAACATCTCGTTCATCCTGACTTTTGGTTTGACTCATAGAGGGTGTGTGTTCCCCCTAGATTTTTTTAATACCTGACAAGACTAGTTGATTCTGCAAATCTCCCTAGGTAGCCTCTGGGTGACCCATATGGCCTCTCATTGCAGAATGACTATCGATGCTACCAAATTTAACACTCCTTATCAACGAGGGAGTCATTCTCATCTACACCAAACTTGCCTCTTAGCTACACAAACTATCTCGAGGTTAGAGGCTTGGTCAGGATCTCAGCTACCTGCTCGCTCATGGCTATGTACTGTAACTTTACATTTTTTATCTGGACCAAGTCTCAGATGTAGTGGTAGCTCACGTCAATATGTTTTGAGTTCTCATGAAATACAAGGTTCTCTATCAATTTTATGCAACTTTGTTTATCAGAGTGAACCAATGTCGTCTCGAGTTTGTCTCCAAACAACCCAAAAACCAATTTTTTGAGCCATACTGCTTCCTTGCTAGCATCACTTTTTGCAATGTACTCAGCCTCTACTATACTCTGTGCAATGGATCCCTACATCCAACTTGACCAAGAGCTCATAGGAGATCCTAAACTGAAGCACTATCTAGAATTACTCTTTCGATCCACTAGGCTTCATGCCCAATCAACATTTGCATACCAATGTAGAAATAAACCACCACTGGATGTATATCTCAGACCATAAGTAATGGTCCCTCTGAGATATCTTAAGATGTGCCTTTTTTCCACCTAGTGTCTTTGTCTCGGTTCAGTCATGAACTAACTCATTGCAATCACTGCATAGCATATATCTGGCCTAGTGTGGATCATGTACAACAATGATCCAATCAGGTGCCTATACATTGTGGGATCCACCAAATCTGAACCTATATCAGAGTCATGCAGCTTCCTCAGGTTGGTAACCATCGGAGTAGACATGGATTTGCAATCCATCATAAAAAACCTTTTTAGTACATCCACTGTGTTTTCCTTGTGCCAAAAATATCTCGCCATGTCTTTGCCACACTTACAATCCTAGGAAGTAATGCATCAAGACTAAGTATTTCATCTCGAATTCTGAGATTAGCTCCCTCTTACACCAAGTTGTTATCCCTTCATCTCCTCTTAGAAAGAGATCATGAACATACATGATTAGTATATTACATTGGTTACCTCTTACCTTGAAGTACATATTTGCATCAACCTCACTTTTCTGAAATCACGAGCTTTTAAGAAAGCCATCAATCCTGTCATACCAAACTTTGGGAGCCTGCTTAAGACCATACAAGGCCTTCCTTAGATTGCATACATGAGTGCCTTTGTTATGTAGTACAAAACCATCTGGTTGTTAAACAAAGACCTCTTGTTCAATATTTCCATTCAAGAATGTTGTTTTTACATCCATCTGATGTAGCTTCCAACCAAGAAGAAAAGCTAAAGCATTAAGAGTTCGAATGGAGGTATACCTGGCTATAGGGGAAAAAGTCTCTTCGTAGTCGATTCCTTGTTTCTGAGTGAAGCCTCTTGCTACAAATATTTCTTTGAACTTTTCCACTCTTCCATCAACTGCATTTTTGATCTTATAGATCCATTTGGAAGAAACCACTGATTTTTCTTTTGGCCTCAACACAATGTCCCAAACATTGTTCTTTATAATAGACCTGTATTCCTCAAGCATGTCATCCTTCCATACTTGTAATTTATATTCTTCTTCAAATGAAGAAGGTTAGGCATCACTAATCATGCTCATCAGTGAAACATAGCCTCCAAACCTATGAGGCCTCTTCCTTTCCCTAAAAGTTCCTTTGGGAGTAGTTATCCTTTTTGCTTCATGCATTATTTCTTTAAGCCACCCTGGATTCTTTTTGGATGGAGGTTATTAAAGAGTTATTTATAACACTTCAATTGGTTCTAGGGGCTCATTACTTGGCCCTTCATGAGGTTCGTCCCTCTGATCATCTGACTCTTCATTTTCAGAAGAGGGTGAAGCTGGATGAACTGCTTCTGATTCCTGCAGAAGTTCTCTGGATTTATTAAATGTGGCTTCCTTATGGAAAGTCACATCTCTTATTACCTCTATTTTCCTCTGTCCTGGTACATAAATCCTTTAATCCTTGGAGTTCTCACTATACCCCACAAAAACCCCTTTCTTTCCTGAGGGTTCCATCTTTTTATTCTTTTCCTTAGGGATATGAATATACAAAGGACATTCAAATATCCTTAAATTCCCTACTTCAGTTTTGTTCCCTTAGAAGAACTCTTCAGGAGTCTCGTCCTTCAAGATATCACGTGGACACTTGTTCTGAATATACACGGCAGTGGAGGTAGCTTCTTCCCATAAAGAATTTGGCAGATCCTGGTCAAACATCATTGCTTTCGCTGCCTCACAAATTGTCCTGTTTTCCCTCTCAGCAACTCCATTTTGTTGAGGGTTATATGGCACAATCAATTGTGTCTTGATTCTTGTTGACTTGAAGAAATCCTCAAACTGAAGAGATTCAAACTCTCCTCCATTCTTTGTTCTAAGGATTCTGATGTGTTTCTCTGTCTTCTTTTCAATAAAGGCTTTATACTCTTTGAATTTATAAAATGTGTCACTTTTAGCTTTAAGGAAATATATCCAAAATTTTCTTGAGTAATCATCAATAAAAATGACATAATAAAAAAAAACACTGAGTGAGGGAGATGACATGGGACCACATACATCAGAGTGAACCATATCGAAGATGTCCTGAGCTCTATTGTCACTACTAGGAAATGATTTCTTTATATTTTTACCTAGCACGCATCCATTACAAATTTCATTTTTACTAATAGAAATAGAGGGCATGCCACATACCATGTTCTATAGATCTGGAAGAGATTTGTAATGAATATGTCCAAGTCTTCTGTGCCACAACTCACTGGATCTAGTTGCATCAAGAACCAATGCCTGAACTGACTGTCCTGACATGACGTACAATCCTCCACTGCCAGTTCCAAGGGGTTATGTTATACTTAAGTGGATACCTTTAGCCCATAGTAGTGCCTTCCTATCCTTGAAGATCACCCAATATCCCTTGTCTTCAATGGTTACAACTAATAGTAGATTCGTTTTTATCCCTGGAACATATAATACTTCATCAATATTAAGTCTATCCCCAGATTCCAATCTGAAGGAGATAGATCTTACTCCCTCTATCTTGTAACATTTTTCATCCCCAAGCTCAACTTGCTCCGCAAAATATTTTGTATCGAAATCTGAGAGGATCCCATTGAACCCTGTCATGTGCTTTGATGCACCAGTGTCTACTAACCAAGTTTTCAGCCCCATGAAAACTGAAATGGATAAGGCAGAAACCAAGTAATATTCTTTTCTATTTTCTTTCTCATTAGAAGGACTTTTATGATTTCTTTTGGATTCATCATCGTTAGCAGTTGAAGCATGATGTTTCCCTTTCCTAGGATATTTCTTTCTAAACCAACAATATTTAGCAAAATGACACAACTTACTACAACTAAAGAATTTAATCTTAGATGTATCAATATTCTTTCCATTGAATGTACCTTTGGTGTTTGGCTTCCACTAAGAGCCTTTTTGGAAAGTGCCTTTCTTCTTTCCCTTGAATATTGATGCTAAAGCTGAGTTCTCTTCTTTCGTTGGATCGCTCCTAGTAGCTGTGTGACTCTCCTCCTAGAGGAAATCATGCCATAACCTCACAAACATGGGCTTAATATCTCTCCCACTTACACTGGATAAGAAGGTCTCCCATGAAGAAGGAAGACCTTCAAAAATGACCTGCACTAAATCATCATCGTACATTGTCACCCTTGTGACCAAAAGATGATCTATGATCTGGGCTATCCTGGAACAGAAAGATGCCATTGATTCACCTTTCTCCATCTTCAAATACTTAAGATTGTGCTTAAGTGTCCTCTTTTGAATTGGAGCTTGTTTCTCATATAGATTCACCAAGGTATCCATACATTCCTTGGCAGTCATTAACAAAGTCATTGTAGGAATTATACTACCTTTGAATGAGTCAAATATGATTCTCTTCGAATTTTCTTGACTCTTCCTGAAGGTCGCTCTTCTTGCCTTATTTGTGGGTTCCTCCACCACTATGGTCACATACTGCTCAAGATCATGCTCTTGCAAGATATTTGTTATCCAGAGCTTCCACACATTGAAGTTGGTAGCTCCTTCGAGCCTATCCTCG
>ML781578.1:967675-983519 GCA_009831015.1 Picea engelmannii
AAATTCAAAATTCTCTTCTTGTTGGATATTGTTACACGTGCCAATGCACTAGATCAATACATTTATATCATTTGCAATATTAGGAATATCGTTTGTTTCTAGCTCATAGGAATTTTATATTCAACCTAACGTTTTCTAGATGCCTTGACTTTTTCTCATGGCTCACAAGGTTTGACTATGCTCACAGAGGTTGTATGTTCCCCCTAACTTTTGCACTAGTCTATCTATGCTCATAGAGGTTGTACATTCCCTATGAATTTTGCACTAGAATTTCTATGCTCATAGAGGTTGTACGTTCCCCCTGATTTTTTCATTAAACTCACATAGCATCTCATTCATCCTGACTTTTATTTTGACTCACAAAGGTTCTACATTCCCCTTGGCTTTTTTCTATGCCTGACAAGACTGGTTGATTCTGCAAATCTCCCTGGCTAGCCTCAGGGTGGCCCATATGACCTCTCATTGGAGAATGACTGTCGATGCTACCAAATTTAACAAGGCAAGGAAATCCAAGGCATGGCATGAAAAGAATGGCATGACAAGGAATGTAATGGAAAGGAAAGGCATGGCATGGAAAGGAAAGGTATGGCATGGAAAGAAAAAGAATGTCCTGGAAAGGAAAGGAAAGGAAATGAATGAAATGGCATGGAAAGGCATGGAAAGGCATGGCATGGCATGGAAAGGAAAGAAATGACAAGGAAGGGAATTGCATGGCATGGCATGGCATGTCATAGCGTGGAAAGGAAAGAAAATGCAAGGAATCAGATGGAAAGGCATGAAATTAAATGGAATGGAAAGGCAAGGCAAAGCAAGTGAAGGGAAGGAAAGGAAAGGGAAGGATAAACATATTTCCCTAACAAAGAAAAAGAACCACAACAAACAAGAATACCATAACAACCATAACATGAAGCAAAAATTTCAATCATTCATAAATTTGAAATGTTTTTTCAATTATTCCTTTTACATACCTATGCTCATTCAAGTAGACTATCAGGATCACTTCTAATATTGATGGTCTCCATCGACTTCTTGTGATGAGAGTAAGGAAAGAAGTATTGTACCTTTGATGAGTTCTTACTTTACATTTTTTGTAGTTGGAGGTTTGTACCAAAAACCAAGTTCATAAAGTGGTATATATATTCAGCTAGTCTATACTATTGGAATACATAACCACCTTTCTCTCGTGTTCTTTCATCCCTTGTCAGATATTCTCCTTTAATAACCATCAACCCAATCGAAAATTTAATGTCCCTGGAGTCTGTTACTGATCGCACGAGGGTCTTCTTTCCCTCTAAGAAACATGTCATCCAATAATCAATGCCTCATTCATTACATACTAGTGAAACCATTTATTATATGGTTATGCATTAAAAAATGGAGTTCCAACAAGTGATTCTAGTAAAGGACCAAAGCATAAAACAACCATGATAGTTATTCAAAATTTAATATAAGGTTTCATAGAACCTGACAGCATGAGATCTGACACATTATCACAATCTGCTGAAATATTTGATTGGTCCTCTTGCAACTTGTATAATTCCATATTTATGCATTGACCAATGGGGAGTGATACAAGATCCCATATATCAATCCAGTCTATCGATTCACAATCATCTGATTCATCACTAGTACATGGATCACGAAAGAAAAAGAGTTTTCTCATCCATATTTCAACTATTGCATTGTCTGATATTCGAACTGAATGGAATCCACAAGTTCCCTAGATTGTTTTTCATTAATACCATTGTGATCGATCTACATCGACCACCTGCAAAAAATATCTATGTAAATGTTTGTTCATGTCTGATTGGTATTCACAGGTTCTTGTTCCTTGTCCTGTTACTGAAGAACACCATTCAACAATGAATTTCACATCTTGAATGAGGGAAGTAGTTGTGAACTTCATTTCTTTCCTACATAATGCCCTTTTTATGCATGTGTCTACTCCATTATGCTCCCATTTCCCATTCCTAGACTCAAAATAGTTCTAAATGTTTGGTACCTTGATTTTTCTGTGCAACATACACAACCATTGAAATAAAAGCGCATTTTTTAGTTGGCCCATGCAACCATCTCGCCAAATACAATGTTGATCCATCTGTATGGTATTTTCCTTAAGGTGATTATAAAAAGCTAAAAGAAATCTTGTATCTAGGTTAATTCATGACACCACTTATCGCTTATGTAGAAGTGATACTTCTTAAATATAGCTTGTTTTTCTTCATCACTATCCAGACCATTCATGTATGTGATATGGACCATTATCTTGACTTTCTCTGAGTGATAATATTGCATTTGAATCTCATTTTTCAGTTGAAGGGTTCAGTTATCAGCAAAATCAACCAATGATAAGATAGTAACAACGAGAAACGTATCTTTGCATATTCTAAAATGATCATTTTTATATTGATCCACACGAAGATGCTAAACATATTGTCATTTCTTTTCGACAAAGTCCTTCGTGAAGTCACATAGTCGTGCCTGGAAAGTCACCAATTGTATCTTTTTTCTTCCCTACCCTCCATCAATTTCATACGCGACATATTGAAAGATTTGCAAAGAAACCTCCTTCCTCCCCAATTCATACTCATCACTTGCATGGATGCACTTGATTAGTAATTCCATTCCACTGCACCTGGGGCATGTCCCATCTAAGAAATATTTTTGATAGATGTACAATCCTCTGGCCTTGTACACAAGGATTTGTGAATAAAGTCTCTAGATGATAACGACGGTAATATAACTGAGTATTCCTTAAAAAGGGTGTTATGAAATACACAAAATATCTGTGTGTGTGTGTGTGTCTGTGTGTCATAATAATAACCATAATCAATACGATATCTACAACAACATGTGTTGTGAATTGTGTTTTTTCGAACATACCAAGGCTTGCATTTAAGGAAAGATCTTTGTCCCAAGTTAAGTGCAATATGTATTGTCCTGAATCTGTCATACAATTTTTTATATGTAATGTGAAGAAAGTGTTTAATATGGGGTTCACGGTCCCTAGATCCCCTTCTCAATTTTACTTCCTCTTTTTGGTTTGAAGAAGGCCTAGTGTTGTCATGCGAGAGATCCTATACTAGTCCCTTAACTACTCCAATTAACTTTGTTTCAAAATGAGGTACCCTACTAGTGAAGGACCAAAAATCTGTTGGGCCACCTGTGTCAAGTCTATCTCATCTATGAGAATACTTTATAAGGTTTTTTATATTTCATTTCATGAGATGGCAGGTTTGTTGTACCAAACGATGTTTTCTTTTGGTCTTGCTAACAATTGATTTTGACAAGACATGTTGGGATTCATTATGGTCTTCATAACAATATTTCTTAGCAACTCTTTGACAAACATCAACAAGGTTTCTAACAATATGATGACTTGTTTCTAAACTTTTGATTGATTTAATGCTAATAGGAGTAAAATGTCTAGCTTTTAGAAAAGCTAAAAATAATTGACATTTAGAGACATCAGATTTTGGTTCAAAATATTCTTTAATGATTCTATAAGAATGATAATGAATAGTACGATTATATAACTTACCTTCAAGTGATGTTATACGACTTTCATCCACCTGAATGCCTTTAGGAGTTTTTTGTCGCACACTGCCCAATATATATAGGGACGATGAAACCCTATTTTGGCACTCTTTACTTTTGTATCGTAGAGTTAATAATGTCATAGTTATTGTCCCTTCAATAACCGGTGGATCAATTCTGGGAGGCAAGTGGACATGGGATTGACTAGTTTTTGTAATGTTTGACTATCCAACAAGAGGTTGCACCACAAAAAATTCTTCACCACATTGTTGTGCATTAGTTACCTCTATAACTTCATCCATTGTATAATCAACTCCAAGAAAATATTATTGGATATATTATAAGAGGGGAGGAGCTATTTGTATAAATATGATAAACTAAATGAGAATTTCTTTGAGGTTAGTGTTGTACAAAAGAAAATAAAAACAAGTGAGTTGATCCATAATCATTTTAATGTGTGTGCGTAGAAAAATAAAATAAAATATCCCTAAATCTTTAATCACTAAGAGGTTTAAGTCTTTGTTTATTATTTATCTATGCTTAATAGATTCAGGGTTCAAATGGACTTACATGTAGGCTTACTTTATGAAAAGCTTACTTTATGAAAATGGTTAGCCAAATAATAAAATGTCATTGAATGCACTAAGCTCTCTCCCAAGAGAGAGGAGATGTTATAACCACAAGTATTTATCCAAAAATAATTACATGTAATCTCTATGGCATACAATCTCAATAACTATGGTTTCACTATAAATAAAGAAAGAAAAACTAACCTTGAAAGGTAGCACCTCAAGTAATAACAACATCCAATCTTCATATGACAGTTTCTCATATTAGTCGCACATAAATAATGTCACACATAAATAATGGATTTGGAGATGAGTCAAAATTACTAAATTGACCCACTTCCTAATTGTGGCATTGCAATCTCTACCATGTATAGCTTGTTCTTGAATGAATGAAGCATTGTAGAGATGTATAAATACAACCTTAGGACATCCATTAGTACATGGACATTATTTGTATAGTTGTGAGCAATTATTTTTATTATATTATTGAATTGTTAAGAGTTTTTCTTGTGCCCAAACCACAAGAACTTTGGGTGCAAGGTTGGAAATTAAGTCTACGAGTGAAGTCTGTCTTCTTAAAAGTTTATTTAGACCGATTTTGACTTCACGCACGGTTGCATTAAGAGAAGAGTACACATAATTAAAGTAATATTTTAAGCTTTCCCTTTAAGAGAGCCTAATCCTCGTAACTTGTAATATTTTAAGCCTCGCAACTTGTGCTCAATGATATATTTCTAATTTCAGTGTTTTTCAAGACTCATAACTTATCCTCAGAACCACTGAATGTAGAATATCAAATTGCCACATATCAATATTTGATCTTACTTGGATTTTGCATAATTGTCCCATATCCCTTTTAAGGGAAGCTCTAAGAGGAAGTAATCTAATTTTGTATTAAGACAATTGTCTTTCCTATGATAAATTTGAAATGAATTCCATAAAAATTTAGGCATTATTAGAGTTGTACCATTATTAAAGTTTTATCATGATCTAACTTCAATGCACAATGCAATCCCTCGTGAGTTTTATCTAGATCAACCAAAAATTAACCAAAGTTGCAAAATATCAATGAGTAACGTCTTGTACCATTAAATTCAGATAACTCAAAAGAGTTTGCTCGATAATTATTTGGCTTCTTGAAATGGCCGTAATTACTTTAGGAGTAGTCTCATCAAATAATCCTTTTGATTTGATTGATAGTACAATATACTCTTTAACTATATGAAAATAAATGATATCGATCATGTTATCTTTATGCAACATTATACTAGCACAGATGACTCGCGGCTGGAGAGCGCACAATATTGTATGATTTGAGGTTGTGGCATCAAAAGATCTTTCAGATATAAAAAAAAATGATATAAAAAAAAATGAATGAGTGACATCAAAATGAAACTTGTGCAAAGTGTTTTTTAATGATATAAAAGTGGCCTGCATATATTTTAATTCTCTTTAATCATTTGAAAGTGGGAATTATGTATTTTTACAATAAATTTATAATGTGATTAGATCAATGTAAAAAAATAAAAATGTTAACAGATGCCTTTATAAATGCAAGGAAGTTATAAACAATAAATCTGAAGCATTGATTTTGGAGAACGACTAAGAATATGCTAGCATCTTCAATGATTAGCCATCAAATTAAAATTTAAGATTAAAAGATAATTAATTGTAGCTCCTCCCTTCTTATAATATATCCATTTCCCATTCTATTAAGCGTTCCCCTCCTTCCTGTTAGGCGTACACCAGTTTGTAAGTACTAACGGTGCTGATAGTACAATGAGCTGTAGGAAAACAAACATCAAGCCTTTCCCACACTTGTGAGAGCAACGTGAAGGAGTACGGAGAAGAGAATAAAATCCAGGAGCTCATGACTACTGAGGCATCTTTGCGGTTGGGGCAATGATACAGCTAGTGAGGTAAAACCGAGGCTCGTCAATTGCTGGTTGAAAACTATTTCCAAACCGCCTCGTTGGCCTGGGCTACGCCTTGGCTTTCGAGAATTTTTGGAGGGCTCGCCTTTGGCTCGGGCTCTATCAAATCTAAAATCGAAATTCCAAATCTTGTCTTCAGCGGGTCCTAACAAATCCAAAATATTTATTACAAATCTTGCTTTGCAAATCTTCTTTTGAACGGGACCTTACAAATCTTAAATATAATTTGCCTTTGGCTCGGGCCCTAACAAATCTAAATCGAAATTGCAAATCTTGTTTTCAGCGGGCCCTAATAAATCTAAAATCTTTATTGCAAATCTTGCTTTCAACTGCCCTTAGAAATCTTAAATCTAAATTGCGAATCTTGTTTTCAAGTAGATCACAGCTAGATTTGAAAGCCACTGTTTCTTAATTAAAGTCTTCACGCACACGTCTTTCGCAAATTGGCTTGAATTTCGTAGAGCGTCCGAAATCTTCACTGAAATTCTTTAGTGCTGGAAGAAGGTAAGACATCGGTTACTTCGCAGTTCTCGTCCATACAAGTGAAATCTCTCGCCCTGTTTCGCCAGTAAGAACTCAAGCTTAACAGTTTGGAATTACTTGAACTCAGAGAGTTAGTGAAATCGCTCAGCTTAGGTGCAGTGTGCCGCTTGAACGCAGCGATTTGGCGAACGACAGCTCAAACCCAGCAAAATTGCTATTTACAGGCAGACTGGCACTTGTTTTTAACTTATATTCTCGGCAATATTTATTCCTGGAGTGGTGACAGCTATTTTAGGGCAAATTTTCCATTCCATGAGTTAGAAATTGCAAGATACTTGATATTACCTAGCTAATTTGAATCCCACCAATGAAATCCTACACTATATTGAAGATAGTTATTTAAGGATACAAGTGTTTTTCTCCATCATATGAATTGCAATAGTATATGATGAATCCATGCTCATCATTTCCGTGGAATCAAATGAAGGAAAACTCAAGTCTGCAAGTTCTAGGTCTCCAACATTTATTGATTGTATTTATTTTACAGAGTTCTTGTCGTTCTCAAGGGTTTGATGCTCAATTCCGTCAAATGAAGACCTATTTACGTCATCGGCTGGTTGAAAGGTTTCATTGGAGAGTGCTGTAATAGTTTATCAGGAGCTTGTTACCGAGTTAAATACAATGTTGTACCATGCTCTATTGGCAACCCTACCCTACATAGACACTCGTTTTAAAGCACACATGGCTATGCCACGAGGTAGGGAAGTCATCTACGTTATTGCACCTTGACACATTGGAGGAGTTGGTTCGGTACTTTATGATAAGGGAGGGATCCTGGTAGAGAAATTGTTTTGGAACAAGAAGCAGGTGGTATTGATTTTGATGTCTACTCACGCGTGAAGGCAGAGATAAACATAAGAGAGTCCTGTGGGATCCACTGCTCCAGTAAGAATTCGCATTGATGATGGGAAGAAGAATAAGTGATAGATAGATAGAAGCAACGAGCTGGAGTGTACATGAAATCAAATCACTAAAGCCAACAAACTGTTTATGTATATGCAAACAACCCAGCAGGCACTGTTGAATGCATGCATAAGTGTAAACTCTTGGAATATGATGATTGAGTAGGCTAATGCATAAGTGTAAATTGTTGTTGGAATATGATAATGGGGCAAGGGAGCAAACAGATCTTCTTTTCAGGTAAAAAATGGGAAGATTTTCAAGGGTAGTTTAAGTTTTGCATGGATCAAAGTTCTATGTATCTCAGAACTTTACCTCAAGGGTTTTGCCCCATTTTAAACCAACCCAAATGCTCAAAAAAATGATCAGATATTTGAATTGGCCAAAAATTTAAAATGGGACCACCAGAGGACTTGTGGAAATTTTGGGATGATTTTAAGGAGGGAAATTTATTTTTAAATGTAGAAACCTTGGCGATATGTCAATTATAAATGATTGGCTATATTTTTATAAAAATATTCAAATTTCTAAGGATTTTATATAGTTTTTATAAAATTTTGGCGACTTTTAAAGTAAAATAATTTTATCCTATAGAATTTGGGCGAATTATTTTTAAAATAACGAATCTCCTTTTTAAAAAAACCATAAAAAATTAACCCATAAACTAAATTTAACTAATCATCACTCCAAAAAATTACTCTAGTTAACCCACTTCTATGATAATTACTCCCATAGTTATTTTTTGAAAGTTTTAACTTTGAACTCTAAAAGAGTTTTAGTTAATTGTGCATTAGCTATTTTTGGAGAGTTTTAAGATTAGAGATTTGAAGAAAAGTCTCAATCAGTTCTAATTAGTTGAAATAAACTCTAGAAGAGTTGAGTCGAGTTGAGTCCTATTATTGTTTTGTGTATTTAATTCTCTTTCCAGAAGGAATCAATGTATTAATAAGTTTTAAAGCAGCAGCTCTGGTGTCTCTTGTGTTATGGTATTATTGTTTTGTGTATTTAATTCTCTTTCCAGAATGAATGAAAGTATTAAGAAGTTTTAAGACAGCAACTCTTGTGTTATGGTTTCTGAGTTTTGTTTTTGTGTCGTTGTGAAGTTATAGCTTTTGAGGATTTTTTTGTGCGTTCGTGAAAGAGAAAGTAAACCTACATAAAATTCGTGAGAAGGTCGTGGATTAGTAAGGACCACCACAAGAAATTGAGATCGAGAGGAGGTATTTGTAGTTCGCTGGGGAGAGCTGCATCTATCCAAACCCTTGTAACCACCACCGCCTCCTTTTGCAGTCGCAGCTGTTTAATTACAAGAGAGAAGGGGCAAGAGCATGCCCACCAGTCTGGGGTTCTTGGGTTTCAAAGCCAAGAGATCTGTTGTTCACTGGGTCACTGCCGATTATGAGATAACCGCCGCCATTTTTCCGAAACCCTAACCGTCGATTATCAGGTAAGACTGATATTATAAAAGCTAAGAGAAAAATATGGTTGCAAGCAACATCCTTCAATAGTCGTAGGTCTCGATTCGATTGACATTTTGTAATGACTTTGAGTAAATTTTGAGATGTGAGTATATATTTGTTGAGCAATTCTTATCTACCACAGTTTCAACATCCTTCAATAGTCGTAGATCTCGATTCGATTGACATTTTGTAATGAATTTGAGTAAATTTTGAGATGTGAGTATATAATTGTTTAGCAATTCTTATCTACCACAGTTTCTAGTATTTTTGGTAAAACTTATGATTTTTGGGCTATTAAGATGAGAACCTAGAAGATTTATGGGATATTGTGATGAATGGGTTTGAAGAACCTTCAAATCTAGAAGCATATGAGACTATGATTCAAGATCAAATAGATCAACTCATAACAAACCATAAGGATGATGCAACAACATTGTCTCTCATTCAACAAGGCTTGGATGAGAGAATTTTTCCCAAAATTGCATATCAACTAGGTGATGCGGGAGCATCGCCATCAAAGAAAAAGAGGTCGAGAGTGGAGGCAGAATTCGACACCTGAGCACGCCAAAATTTCAAATCGACATTAAACAGAGGCACGAGCGGTTGTTGAGATGTTTTGGAAATATCATTTTTTAAATACTTTGTTTGTAAAGTCGGGTCACCACCTTAGAATGGGTGGATGTTGTAAATTATTACAGGACTGTAAGGTGTTACAGATGTAGAGAGTAAACTCTTATCTACTAATAACTCACATATAATGTAATAGGACTTAGTAGGTAACCGCTAAAACAAGGATGGGATATAATTCAAATAGGACAGAGAAGAGATCGAGAAGCCACTCCTTAGATAGTTTTGTGTATTTTGTTGCGGGACATAATAAGATTGTGAGAATGGAATTGTAGGAGGAAGGAGTAAGAAGTTAGATGTAGTAGTTAGACATAGAGAGTTCGAAGACAATGAAGAACTGTGTAACTTATGTAAATACTTCATGAATGAATAAAACAAAGATAAATTGATCCAAATGCTTGGACAATGTTCATTTCATTATGTATTTCAACGAATGATATGTTCTCTATGTGTTAATTTCATTATGCTTATGTATGTTGTTCATAGTTGAATATATGAACCTGTGAAGTATTAAATAAGTTTCAATAGTTTTTCTTCTGAGAGATCGGATGCAAGGAGTGCATATTGTCAGGAAGGTGTGCATCGACAGAGTCTAGATTTGACTAAGAGAAAATCAGGAGGAATAAAGAGAAACTTAGACCGAGTGTTGCAAGGAGTGCATAGGGTCAAGATTCGACTAAGTGTCGAGAGATCGGAACTGTGAAGCGAAAGGTGTGCGTAGCAAGATTTCTATTGAAGAAATCTCGAAATATGAACTTTGTCAAAGATTCCATGATTGCAAGGAGTGCATCGGAGGCCGAAATCCTCAGAGGAATCAAGCTCAAGAGAGATAGCGATAAAGATTTAGTAGAAAGGGGAAAACATGTTGAAGATCGTGAATTGACACTTGAGATCCCTTCGGAGGAAGTCAGGGTCACTGACAGACCATTAGATCTGGAAGAGTTGCATAGAGGTTATCTTTGGAGTCCTTCGGCACTTCGAGTATTCGAAAGTTTGAAGGTGTTTTGAGAGCTGGAGTCAAAATTCCCTAGGCTTCGAATTCCATCTGGACTGTAGATCCATTGGAGGGTATGTGGCAGTATATCCGAGAGTTCGCGGGGAAGAGATTCAGAGGATTTGTGTGAAGCAAAGTGGAAACTTCACAAAGTCACGAATGATGAAGTGGATCTGAATCATTGAATCCAGAAGAACACATGGCAGAGATTCATGTGTTTCAGAGGAAAAGAACTTCAGAGGAAAACAATTGCGCTGAAGCCAGAACCATCAAAGCATGAAGTAGTGAAGTCCATCTAAGGCATCGATCTGTGGAGGACACATGTCAACAGATCGAGGACTTCGAAGGAATGATCAAGGAGAAAGCAGAGTGTTGACTGGAATTCGTTCGAAGTGCCAAAAAGGTTAGAAGCTATATTTGAGTTGTTGATTGTGTGGACACACAGCGTCCGATCTATGGCTTTGGAGATAGAGCACTTTGGGGGAAAACAGGGGGTGAAGTCCCGAAGTGTCGAAGTCCATCAAAACCTTATGTTGGAGAAGGATGTGTGGTGCTTAATCCATAGCTTCGAGTGGAAAGTACTTCAAGGAAAAAGGACGTCGAAGCGTTCAAAACTCCTGAACGTTGAAGTCCCGAACTAGATCACATTCGTTGGTTGTTGGAGGAGTGTGAGTTGTACATCTAGTCTGAGTGTGTTCGCCAATTCAGATTTCGGCAAATTTGGAGTGAGGTGTGTCGAGAACACCTGAAGCCCGAATTTCCGAAGTGTGCGGGAAAGAAGGTTTAAGCCCACGATTTTGACCAAGGTCTTGTGGAGGACTCTTAGGGTACTCAGAAACTCTCGAAAAGGGGATTTCACACCCGAGAATTATGACTTTGACCTGTGGAGAAGATAGAAGAGAATCAACACGAACTTGTGAGCTGATTCAACTCTCGAAGTTGATTGATCCTAGACCGGGTGGTTGCATAGCCCTAGGGGAGAGTAGGGGGTCTGCATCAAGTGGTATCAGAGCCTGATTTTTCTTGCAAACAACATGCATAGGAGACATAGGAGATATTTTCATACTATCAAGTGGTATTAAAATGTGACTTTGGTTGTAGACATAGGAAAGAGGTGAAATAGTTTTGTTTGATAGCATCAAGTTAGAGAAAGGGAAATCAAAGTAGTGGAATCATGCCACATAGAAGGCACAGGGATAGACATGTAGCGAATCCAGAAATGGAAGAAGAAATGAGGCAACATCGAATGAGATTGGATGTCATGGAAACAACACAGAGGATAGAAATAGATGTTGGTGACGTTAGTGAAGCAGAAAGCGAAGAGTTAGAAGACGAAGGAGTTGCAAAAGGAGAACCTACGGAAGAACGACTTCTAAGAGTTGTTTCGAGAATAAGAGCCAGAGAAAAAATATAAGTCATGATGTATGAAGCTGATTTAGAAGTTGAAGAATTGTTAGATTGGGTACTATTTGGCCCATGATATGACCGATTTTATGACGTTAATTAGATCCTTTTTGTTAAATGTATATATGCATTTTCATGTTTTGAAGAAGTTTTTGAAGAGATTTTGTGGAAAATCGCTATGATCCACACCAAGTATGCATAACTCATGTTTTATGATGATCTTGAGTGTAATTCAGTATGTTTTTATGTTTTTGGGAATCTAATTCGCATTTTTTCGTGTCACTGGGAAAAATCGTAGCTTGTTTTTGCTTCCGGCACTCAATCTGGTACTCCATCCGGCACTCAATCCAGTACTCCATCCAACACTCTGTGTGGCACTTCGTCCTGCACAAAAACAGTGGGAGATTTGGCGGTTATGGTATTGGCGGCAAGTGATGGACGAATCAGAAACATTAGTTTTTCTCATGCTCGTGGCCTCCAACTACTGAACTCTTGACAACTCGATTTGGGCTATTATGGTGGGCGATTATCGGCTCACATTATTTCGGCAGTTAGGGCATCCTAAATGCAATTTAATATTTTTAGAAGAGGGTCGACCCTCCAGTGGTTGACCTCTCAGTTTGTAAATCTTATAAATACCACCTCAGTGGTTAGACAATAGTTAAGAAGTAATGTATTAGAGACAAAGACAATTTTAGTTTTTTTTTTCCATTTTTGTTTTGCGAGACTGTGTAAAACCTGCGTCTTTAGTTTTAATGGTGAAATCGCTTTGTTGAAGTTTGTGGTGTGCATTTGAAGAGTGACCACGACTTGCTGGGGGGCCCACCAATAGTCTCGGTAACTATCCTATTTATTTACTTGTGAATTAAATAACGTAGATGTCTTTTTATTTCTTTTCCTGTACATAAATTGTGATCTTGTTTTCTCACTGTATAAATTACTGTTATAGTTTAATTGTGTTAGTTTCCTTTTGCATGTTAATATGAAGGATCTTGTTAGTATGCAATGATCTCTTAGTTAGTGTAAATAAGCTTAAGCTTAAGCCACTAACCCCTGTGTGATTAAATAATTGACTACAATTTTTGTATGTTGAAATACATTAGTTAGAGTTTAAAACGGAGTTTTAGAACAAAATTTTAATGCATGCTTTCTTTAATAGGGCTTCGGTGGATGGATAGTGTTAGTTTTAATTTTTATTTTCAGATTGCTTATTTAATTGTTGTTTAGTTTTTCTTACGTAGTTGTTAGTTAGTTTACTCATTTAATTTCTTGTGATATGCTGAAATAGTGTTTAATTTTTGTTTATGAGTGTTTCCTCTTTTTGCAAATTTGAATTGTTAAGATAGAACTAGTTTATTTTTCTTCATGCAATTTCTTTCTTAGATCTAGATTGCAATTCAATTCATAGTTAATTATTGATTTTATTATAGTATGAATTTGCTTCATTAGCCTAGAATGCAATTGAATTTATTAGAATAATCTATTTATACTATTGATGATTAATGCATGATCAATAATCACATGGATGTGCAGGATTGTTAATGTTGTTTTCATAATGGATAAATTCTCATTGGATTGCCTAATGCACACTTTTCACTTCGCTATTTGAAGTCAATATCGATTTTATCCCTCTTGAATTATCGTTCATTGTCAAGTGCCATCGTGATATCATAAGACGCCAGAGACATAACCATCCGCATTATATTTGAGTTTTCATAGATTAGAAGAGAGTTTTCTTACTTTCATAGATTACAAGATAGTTCCGTTGATTTTGTAGGATAGATAGTCTTTTTTCTTTGGTATATTAAAGAGTAATTTGTTTATCATAGATTAAAGATTTATTGTTAATTCATCTTTCTTTCAATTAAGTAGATTTCCTTTCATAAATTAGAAATAGTTGTGAAGTTTAATTCTAGAATAAAGTTTACTTGCTTCGTAGCTTAATAAGTTGCTTATTGATTAGTTTACCTGTTGTAGACATTATCATAGGTTAGTTAGTTGTTTTCTTACTTTCTTATTTGTTTTAATAGAGTAGTTGTTTGCTTGTCTATTTTTCTTTGATAGGGTATTTTCTTGCTTATTTACTTTCTTTCATAGGATAGTTGCTTATTGAATTTGAGTAGGTTACTTAAAGTAGTTTGTTGTTGTCATTGCTTATTAGGTAGATAGTTTGATTTTGCTTATTGTCATGATTAAGTTAATTTTATTTAAGTAGGGTTTTCATTTGCCTTCTTAGAACTATCCATCTATCCTTTGTTCAAAAGTTACTTAGGTTACATAGTTTAAGTTTCTTAGTAGGGTTTGATCATTAGTAGTCTTTTATTGAGTAGATTATCCCTTCAATATCATGTTTCCTTAGTTAGACTATACTACCATCCTTTCTACCTTGGCATATATATTTCTACATCTCTAAGTTTACTTACCTCGGGTTGACAATTTAATTGAGGGTATTTTAGTGTGTTTTTAGTGCATACAAAACACCCATCATTTTTGGCATCATTGTCGGGGAGTTGTCTCAAGGTAGGAAATAGTTAGGAACTAGATCACTTTTAAACCTTAGAATTTGTTTGGTTGCAGGGGAACTTTAAGACGAGAGGTAAGAACCTACACATCTGCTATAGCAGGTTCCCCCAAACCCAATGGTAGTTTTTCTTTACTTTTTTTTGTTTACTTTCATGAATAGACCTAGAGACCCAAAAGGTAGGTACATTAAATCTAAATTAGATCTTTCAAGCAAGGTTCCTTCCGACCTTCCTGGGGGAAGAAACGTTCCGCTCATAAGCTCCACAGACCGATACCAAAAAACAGTAGCTAGGTCAACCCAAAGAGCTAAATTAATCTTTGAAGAGACTAAGACAGGGGGCACTATAGACCAAAAAGTTGAAGCATGAGTAATAGTGAGACAGGATGCAAGACCACTCGAGCATTCCACAGAACCAAGCAACATAACCCTTATTTTATTACCACCATCAAGAGATCCTAACTTTTTGGACATCATCTTTGTGTGAACCAAGTTTTATCAAATGGAAAGATGAACTCAGAAGCAACCATTAGCCTGATGGAACTTTCTCAAATCCTCGCAGTAGTCAGGGTTTCTTCTTTTCAATAAGAACATATATTGGTAGCTGCCAAAAGTATATCTACCTCTCCGGAAATATTAGAAGAATCAAGGTCCTATGAGCTACAAAATGATTTTCCTTGCCAAACTACAAAGGAAGATGAAAAATTATGGACTACATCTAGTGGAGAGCAATCATTAAGTCCCGAGATTGATGAGTTCTCAACATCCATCATAGAAGATACTTTATACCTTCAGAAATCATGTTAAGGTCCTAACCCGCACATAGGTAGATTAATGTATTCGGATGTAATAAAGGTCAATATTAAATAAGACTTTTCAATAAAATAGAATAAGGCGGATGTAAGAAGACCTAATAGAAGCTTCCGCTTCTAGAAGGATCTTCCTCTAGATGCTTCTTTCTAGTATAAATAAGAGTCGAGGGTATGAGAACCCTAGCTTGGATATTATTGTAACAGAGCGTTGCTCGATTGGAGGTTGCCCCCTCGAAGAGGCCTGTGAACATTGCTATCTGAATCAAGTGCTATTTCTGTTAAAGTGCTATTTCTGTTGCTATTTCGTATATCATTTCTGTGTATTGTGAAGATTATGCTGGATACTTTACTGTTATTCTGTTATTTCTAGCATTTCATTTCTGTTCTGCACATTTTATATATCTGGTATCTTGCAAGTGGTATCAGAGCACTTTCCTTGGCAGAAATTGTGGGTATTTTTTTTTCCAGGGTAGAGACGTATTCCGGCGTCTTTAAGCCACAGAGATCTGTCGTTACGCGCATAAACCCGCGGTTGAGGGATTC
>ML781578.1:989334-1031201 GCA_009831015.1 Picea engelmannii
AATCAAGTGCTATTTCTGTTCAAGTGCTATTTCTGTTGCTATTTCGTATATCATTTCTGTGTATTGTGAAGATTATGCTGGATACTTTACTGTTATTCTGTTATTTCTAGCATTTCGTTTCTGTTCTGCACATTTTATATATCTGGTATCTTGCAAATCAATCATCCAAAAAGAAGAGGATCTGCATAGCATGACGAAGGAGAGCATAGAAATTCTTGTTGATGAACATCAAGATCACATTAAATTTTGTTTGAAGAGGTCATCAGGACACAATATTATTCTCTTCTTCAACACCTTCTGATGCCAAAACAAATAAGTTGGTTGGTTCTTCATATCTAGTTAATCACTGTTGTAACTTTTTCATATATGGGTATGAGTATGTTTCTTATATTTCTCTGTAGATGGTTACATTGGAAGAGTTGTTTCACTTGAATATAGATTTTCCTTTTCTTTTTAGGTAGGGTAGGATAGTAAATAAAAGTTGTGTGTTGTTAGTTTAGCTTAAAGTCTAATGCAACCTCATTTTACATTTTATTTTAATAAAATAACTATGAGATACATGTTCCTATGACTTGATCTCATTGATCTCATTAGTTTATTATATTTTAGAGTGTGGTTTTTTCAAACAGTTTTAGAGATCTTTGTAGGTATTTATATCACCAAGGGTAGACAATTTCAAGGAGAAATAAAAGAAGAATTTTTCTTTAAAACATTGTTATGCTTGAACCTTGTTGTCTGCTAAGCATCAAATGAATAATGACATGTTGTAGTTAGCCATGTTTTTGAAAAATATTTTCATCTTCTTTTTCTCATGGCATCTTAAGAAGTAGTTTCTCTTGAAACTTCACCACTATATAAGAAAGTGACACCGTAACCATCAAGCTTAGAGGTCTCTCGTATAGTTTCTCCAAGAAACCTGAGTAAGTGAGTAAATTATCTTTATTAAAGATTAACAAGGAGGTATGATTAGCGGTTAGTCATGGAAATATAACAATAACTTACAAAATAAGAAAGTGAGTTGAGCCTAGAGATACCTTTTTGTTCTTTCTCAATGGTACCATTCACTACACACTAAATAGCTTGATTATATTATATATTTAAATAGGCCATGTCCACTTAAGTACCGCTTATATCAGGACGATCACTAAAGAATATACATAACGAAAATTCATCCTCCAACTTAAATACCATCTCAATAAAAAGAAATAAAAAGTTGTTTTCAGAGATGTCCCCCCATCTTATTGCATAAAACAATCTTATACTAAAATATTAAAAGATGGAGGGCCAATATCTGAGGCTGTAAGAGGCTAACCCATCGGGATACTGAACAAGTCTTCCAGCAATGGGTACCGGCTTGTGGTATGACTAGGTAAAACCATAAATATTTGTAAAACATTATGTGTGTTGTTTTCATAATACAGGCTATTATATCAACAATTATTTTATTTTTGAAATGCTAATTCCCTTTGTGTTATAAATTGTTTAACATTTCCTTAACAAACCACTTAACTGGTTTATTTTCGTTACAAACTGTTCATTACAGAGTCATGATTGCATGCCTTATAGAATGCAAGATAGAGGAATGGATTGTGTTAGCACAATGGAAAAACAAATAATAATGGAACAATCTTAGACTGCCTCTTCTCCTATTCACTGTGTTCATGGTCTTTGATGAATCAATTTCCTTAGCCAAAAATCTCCCAAGAGTTGGAGACTGTTGGTTTAAATACCGCTAGTTGCCAAGAGCAAGCTATAACAGGGTTTTCAAACCTGAATTTCAGAACATCTATAGAGCTAAGGGATAATCCAACAAGGAGATAAAAGAGGACCTAATCAACCCTCTCGTAGTCATCAGCAGATTGATAACATGTGAAGGTAGATATTTCGTGTTTAAAGCCTGTCACTTTCGATTATTAGCTCACTTTCAATTTAATAATCCATTGAATTTTCCATTTTACTTCTTAAAGAGTCTCGAGAAGATTTCTTCCCAAGTAAGGAAGAATGTAACTAATCCCCATAACAACCTGTTTCACCACTTCCTTATCAAACTATTTGTCTTAGCTGACTTAGAAAAATAGGGGAAAACCTGGGATGAGTTCATTTACCAATTTGCAAACCCTCATATTAAAATCAAGAATATCAAGAAGACTCTTGATATAGGAACTGTTACTCCACCCAAACCCTCATGTTCAAGCTATTCCTTTATCAGACCAAACATCCAAGAAACTTGTTGATACCCCTGCAGCCTCATCAGGCAAGAAGACTAAGAAGCCTATTGCTAACCCCCTCTAAAAGCAGTAAAGACCAAGAATCCTATTGTTAATTCACGGCATGAGGACGTGCCATATCTTCGTTCTGGGGGGAGTTTCATGAGCTAAAAAATGCTAAGCACTGCCCATTTGTATAGAAAACCCATGAGAAGAGGAAGTAAGATTTCTGTCAAAATTATGTCATACTCTCTTTTTACAATGTCTTGGGATATTATATCAACAGTTGTTTGTATTGTTATTCTAAATTATATATTGTTGGCATCATTGCATGTGTTATAATCTTACCGTTCATTTTTATGGTTATGCTATAGAACACTTCGTATACTTAACTACTCTTTGTGACAAATATAGAGCGATAACAATTGCTAAATACTTACTATCATCTGTATTAAAAGATTTTGAAAAGTGGAATAGTTGTTTGAATTAGATCGATGAAAGGCAATAAAAATTCTCCTGTTAACGATGCCTACCAGTACAAACCAAGACTTTTGTTAGTATTTGTCATTTCTGTCAGCCACCAATGATCAAATTTACTCTTTCATGTGATTGATAGGGTTATTAGGTCAAATTGTTATATTTTCAAAATAAAATTCTCAAATAAAATTTGAAATCCCTTGGTTGTAAAATGGTCATTGGTGTGTCTAGGTTTCATTACGACTCCCTCCACTCATCCAAGTTCATAAATTTTAAACATGGTCATGTTATAATTCCTTGTCATAAATTTTCAAATGATTGTCTTGGTCAAAGTTTTACTTCAAAATTGGTTTCTGAATTAAGAAAGATGCATTTGACAAAAGTGAAAGATTTTTTTGTCAATCATAGACCAGGAAACAAAATCCTCCTTCATTTTATGTATAGGTGTTATTATTTGAGAGAAATTTCCCAAATACATTCACTATAGAAAGGTTTATGCACATTTGGACAGCTTGACTTCAAGTCAGTTTTTCGGAGGTTTGGAGAAGGAATTTGCAGTGCTTTATGGTTCCATTATATAGAAGACATCATAAAATTTCCAACCATACCAATTTCAGCCCAAAAATCCTCCGAGAAGGCCTCCAAAATTCCTCTTAAATAACACACTGCGCTTTTGCTAAGAGCACGCTGAGCTTCTGCAAGTTTTGAGTAACCAACTTCAAGTTGGGATAATGAACAAATGGGAAAGTAATTTTGAACCCTGGAGGATGTTTTTGTTCATAACATACCAAAACAGAATAACCTTTCTAAATTTTTGAATATACGTTATGGTTTGGGATATATTCAATCATCTTAGAGACCTGGTTTTTCAGAAAATAAAACACTATATTTTTCCTGTTTTAGTCATGTTTTATTTTCATGTTTTCCTAAAAATTAGAAGTTAATTTTAGAAAACCAAGAGATTTTTTTATCAAGGACGTATTCAAAAACAAAAACCTCTCTCAGTTTTTACACAGGATTTACTGTCTTGTAGTTAAAGGTGTCACTTTGATACCAATTTTTCACAAGTTCATAAGGCAAGAATTGTTGCGCTTTTGGGAAGTCACTTTTGGAACTAATTTTGCAGAGGTAAAATTGTTGTTTTGCATGGTTTAAAGGATTAAGGGTATAATATAAATCTCAAGGCTTCCTCACATGTCATCAATAGCCTCCAAAAACTCCAAACCCTCTAGTTAAAACTTAGAGAGCATGAAATACTGAGTTTTAATTTATGCCATGATAACGTTGTCCTACAAACCAAGATGAATTCTATACAATGTTTGGTTGATGATATAACTGCCACCAATAATAGTCTCTAGATGCAATTGAAACATCACAAAATGCCCAAGACAAAATCCCCTAGGCAAGAGGAAGAAGCTTCTAAAGCTAATCCACCCCCTCCTTTGCAAGTTTAGTCATGAATGACAATTTATTTTTGTTTGCAATGGGACCTGCAAAATCTTAGGTGTTGGGGTAATGTTGGGCCCGTGATATGATCGATTTTATGACGTCAATTAGATCCTTTTTGCCGAATGTGTATATGCATTTTCATGTTTTGAAGAAGTATTTGAAGAGATTTTGTGTCAAATCGCTATGATCCACACCAGGTATGGATAACTGATGTTTTATGATGATCTTGAGTGTAGTTCAGTATGTTTTTATGTTTTGAAGAATCTAATTTTCATTTTTGGTGTCATAGGGAAAAATATTATATTTGTTTTTCTTCTGGCACTCAGTCCAGTACTCCATTCGACACTCAGTCTGGTACTCCATCCGACACTTCGTCCTGCACAAAAATGATGGGCGATTTGGTGGTTATGGTATTGGCGGCTAGTGATGGACGAATCAGAAACATGGGTTTCGCTCATGCTCGTGGCCTCCAACTATTGAACTCTTGACAACTCGATTTGGGTTGTTATGGTGGGCGATTATTTGCTCGCCTTATTTCGGTAGTTAGGGAATCTTGAATGCAATCTACTGTCTTTAGAAGAGGATCGACCCTCTAGTGGTCAACCTCTCAGTTTGTAAATCTTATAAATACCACCTCAGTGGTCAGAAAATAGTTAAGAAGTCATGTGCTAGAGACAAAGACAATTTTAGCTCAGTTTTGTCATTTTTCGTTTTGCGAGACTGTGTAAAACTTGCGTTTTTAGTTTTAATGGTGAAATCCCTTTGTTGAAGTTCATGGTGTGCATTTGAAGAGTGACCATGACTTGCTGGGGAGCCCACCAGTAGTCTGGGTAACTATCCTATGTATTTACTTCTGAATTAAATAGCGTAGATGTCTTTTTATTTCTTTTCCTGTACATGAATTGTCATATTGTTTTCTCATTGTATAAATTGTTGTTATAGTTTAATTGTGTTAGTTTCCTTTAACAGGTTAATATGAAGGATCTTGTTAGTATGCAATGACTTCTTAGTTAGTATAAATAAGCTTAAGATTAAGCCACTAACCCATGTGTGATTAAATAATACACTAGAATTTATGTATGCTGAAATAGATTAGTTAGAGTTTCAAACAGAGCTTTAGAACATAATTTTAATGCATGCTTTCTTTAAGAGGGCTTCGGTGGATGGATAGTGTTAGTTTTAGTTTTTATTTTTAGATTTCTTATTTAATTGTTGTTTATTTTTTCTTACCTATTTGTTAGTTAGTTTATTCATTTAATTTATTGTCATATGCTGACATAGTGTTTAATTTATGTTTATGAGTATTTCCTCTTTTTGGAAATTTGAATTGTTAAGATAGAACTAGTTTAGTTTTCTTCATGCAGTTTCTTTCTTAAATCTAAATTGCAATTTCAATTCGTAGTTAATTATTGAGTTTAGTGTAGTATGAATTTTCTTCATTAGCCTAGAATGCAATTGAATTTATTAGAAAAATCTATTTATACTGTTGATGATCAATTCATGATCAATAATCACACGGATATGCAAGATATTTAATGTTGTTTTCATAATGGCTAAATTCTCATTGGATTGCCTAATTCACACTTTTCACTTTGCTATTTGAAGTCAATATAGAGTTTATCCCTCTTGAATTATCGTTCATTGTCAAGTTCCATCGTGATATCATAAGACACTAGAGACATAACCATCAACACTATATTTAAGTTTTCATAGATTAGAAGATCGTTTTCTTTTTTTCATAGATTAGAAGATAATTCTCTTGCTTTCATAGATTAAAATATAGTTCCCTTGATTTTGTAGGATGGCTAGTCTTTTTGCTTTGGTATATTAAAGAGTAATTTTCTTATCATAGATTAAAGATTAGTTGTTAATTCCTCTTGCTTTCAATGAAGTAGATTTCCTTTCATAGATTAGAAATAGTTGTGAAGTTTAATTTCAGAATAAAGTTTACTTGCTTCTTAGCTTAATTAGTTTTTTATTGATTAGTTTAATTGTTGTATAAGTTATCATAGGTGCAATAGTTTTTTGATTACTTGCTTATTTTATTTAGAGTAGTTGCTTGCTTGTCTATTTTGCTTTGATAGGATAGTTGTTTGCTTATTTACTTGCTTTCATAGGATAGTTGCTTATTGAATTTGAATAGGTTAATTAAAGTAGTTTGTTGTTGTTATTGCTTATTAGGTAGATATTTTTCTTTTGTTTATTGTCATGATTAAGTTAATTTGATTTAAGTAGGGTTTTCATTTGCCTTCTTAGAACCATCCATCGATCCTTTGTTCAAAATCTACTTAGGTTACACAGTTTAACTTTCTTAGTAGAGTTTGATCATTAGTAGTCTTTGCTTGAGTAGATTAGCCCTTCAATATCTCGTTTCCTTAGTTAGACTATACTACAAGACTTTCTAACTTGACATATATATTGCTACAACTCCCTGGGATGACAATTTAATTGATGGTTTTTTAGTGTGTTTTTAGTGCATATAAAACACCCATCATTTTTGGCGTCATTGTTGGGGAGTTGCCTCAAGGTAGGAAATAGTTAGGAACTAGATCACTTTTAAACCTTAGCATTAGTTTGGTAGTGGGGGACTTTAAGACGAGAGGTAAGAACTTGTGCATTTGCTATAGCAGGTTCCCCCGAACCCAATGGTAGTTTTTCTTTTGTTTTTCTTTACTTTCATGAATAGACCTAGAGACCCAAAAGGTAGATATATTAAATATAAATTAGATCTTTCAACCAAGGTTCCTTTCAACCTTCTTGGGGGAAGGAGCGTTCCACTCATAAGCGCCACAGACCGATACCAAAAAATAGGATCTAGCTCAACCCAAAGAGCTAAAGTAGTCTCTGAAGAGACTAATACAGGGGGCACTATAGACCAAAAAGTTGAAGCATCAGTAATAGTGGGACATGAGGCAAGACCACTTGAGCCTTTCACAGAACCAAGCAATACAACCTTTGTTTTCTTACCACCATTAGGAAATCCTACCTTGGTGGACATCATCTTTGTGTGAACGAAGTTTTATCAAATGGCAAGATGAACTCAGAAGAAACCATTAGCCTAAGGGAACTTTCTCAAATCCTAGTAGCATTCGGGGTTTCTTCTTTTCAAGAAGAATATATATTGGTATTAGCCAAAAGTATATCTATCTATCCATAAATATTAGAAGAATCAAGGTCCTATGAGCTACAAAATGATTTTCCTTTCCAAACTATGAAGGAAGATGAAAAATTATGGACTACATCTAGTGGAGAGCAATTATTAAGAGCCGAGATTGAGGAGTTCTCAACATCCATCTCAACAGATCCTTTATGTACTTCATAAATCAAACATCCAAAAGAAGAGGATTTGCATAGCATGATGAAGGAGAGCATAGAAATTAGTGTTGATGAACATCAAGATTACATTGAAATTTGGTTTCAAGAGGTCATCAGGCCACAATACTATTCTCTTCTTCAACACCTTCTCATGCCAAAACAAGGAGGTTGGTTGGTTCTTCATATCCATGTAATCACTGCGATAACTTTTTCATATATTGGTATGAGTATGTTTCTTATGTTTCTCCGGAGATGGTTACATTGGAAGAGTTCTTACACTTGAATAAAGATTTTCCCTTTGATTTTAGGTAGGGTAGGATAGTAAATAAAAGTTGTGTGTTGTTAGTTTAGATTAAAGTCTAATGCAACCTCATTTTACATTTTGTTTTAATAAAAGAACTATGAGATACATCTTCCTATGACTTGATCTCATTGATCTCATTAGTTTATTATATTTTAGAGTGTGGTTTTTGCAAACAGTTGTAGAGATACTTGTAGGTATTTATATCACCAAGGGTAGACAATTTCAAGGAGATATCAAAGAAGCTTTTTTCTTCAAAACATTCCAATACTTGAAACTTGTTGTCTGCTAAGCATCAAATGAATAATGACATGTTGTAGTTAGCCATGTTTTTACAAAATATTTTCATCTTCTTTTTCTCAAGGCATATTAAGAAGCAGTTTCTCTTGAACCTTCACCACTATATAAGGAAGTGAGACCGTAACCATCAAGCTTAGAGGTCTCTCTTATATTTTCTCCAAGAAACCTGAGTAAGTGAGTAAAGTATCTTTATTAAAGAGTAACAAGGAGGTCTGACTAGCAGTTAGTCATGGAAACATCACAATAACTTACAAAAGAAGAATCTGAGTTGAGCCTAGATTCACCTTTCTGTTCTTTCTCAATGGTACCATCCACTACAGACTAAATGACCTGATTATATCGTATATTTAGATAGGCCACGTCCGCTTAAGTACCCCTTACATTAGGACAATCACTAAGGAATATATATAATGGAAATTCATCCTCCAACATAAATACCATCCCAATAAAAATAAAGAAAATTTTGTTTTCAAAGCTGTTCCCCCATCGTCTTTTATAAAACACTCTTATACTAAAATATTAAAAGATGGAAGGCCAGTCTCTGAGGGTGTAAGAGGCTAACCCGTCGGGATACTCAACAGGTCTACTGGTAACAGGTATCGGCTTGCGGTATGACTAGGTAAACCCACTGGAGTATTGAACAAGCTTTCTCGTAATGGGGCATTCTACCTAGCGAGGATGGTAATCTCACAAAAATAAATAATAAATTTAAACTTGTCCTGATGTATGAAATCAATTGTAGACAAAGTTGACACAAAGTATGTATGGTTAAGCTAAGGTTAATGAACTCCATAAATTTTCCGTTGGGAACTAACTTTGAGACTATCTTGAAACTCTCTCGCCTACCTCTTCTTATATATATATAGGATATCTTATCCTATATGTGGGGCCATGTTCTAGCTGTCTCGTCAGACAAATCTGTGAAATTTGTCTCTACACTTAACAAGATGTAAATCTTTAGCTATTGGGAGAACTGACCGGTTTCCCATATTTTTTATTGTGAGGTGCCACGATACTTAGGTGTGGGGGAGGGGTTCATGAGTTGACAAACGATAACATTGCCTAGAGGAAGTAAAAATTTGAAGAAAATTATGTGTGTTGTTTTCATAATATAGGTTATTATATCAACAGTTATTTTATTTTTGAAATGTTAATTCCCTGTGTGTTATAAATTGCGTTACACTTCCTTAACATACCACTTAACTAGTTTATTTTCATTATAAATTGTTCATTACAGTGTTATGATTGCATTCCTTATAGAATGAAAGATAGAGGAATGGATTGTGTAAACACAATGGAAAAACAAATAATAATGAAACGCTCTTAGCCTACCTCTGTTCTTATTCATTATGTCTCTAGTCTACGATGAATCAATTTCCTCAGCCACAAAGCTCCCAAGAGTTGAAGACCGTTGGTTTAAACACCACCAATTTCCAAGAGCAAGCTATAACAGGGTTTTCAAACCCAAATTTCAGAACATCTCTGGAGCTAAGGGATACTCCAAAGAGCAGATAAAATAGGACCTAATCAACCCTCTCATATTCATCCCCAGATTGATAACATGTGAAGGTAGATATTCTGTCTTTAAAGCCTGTCACTTTTGATTATTAGCTCACTTTCAATTTAATAAGACATTGAATTTTCCCTTTTACTTCTTAAAGAGTCTTAAGAAGATGTCTTCCTAAGTAAAGAATAATTTAACTAATCCCCATAACAACCTATTCAACCACGACGTTATCAAACTATTTTTCTTAGTTGAGTTTGAAAAATAGGGGAAAACATGGGATGAGTTCATTTACCAATTTGAAAACCCTCATTTTACAATCAAGACTAGAAAGAAGACACTTTATCTAGGGATTCTTACTCCACCCAAAACCTCATTCTCAAGCTATTACTTTACTGGACCAAAAGTCCGAGAAACTTGTTGATACCCCTACAGCCTCACCAGGAAAGAAGACCAAGAATCCTATTGCTAACCCCCTCTAAAAAAAATAAAGACCAAGAAGCCTATTGATAATTCATGGCACGAGGATGTGCCATATATTCATCCTGGGGGGATTTTCCTAAGCTAAAAAAACGCCAAGCACTGCCCATTTGTATAGCAAACCCATGAGAAGAGGAAGTAAGATTTCTGTCAAAATTTTGTCATACTCGCTTTCTACAATGTCTTGGGAAATTATATCAACACTTGTTTGTATTGGTATGCTAAATTATATACTCCTGAAATCATTGTGTGTGTCATAATCTTACTCTACATTTTTATGTTTATGCTATATAAGACATTGTATACTTAACTACTCTTTGTAACAAATACAGAGCGATAATAACTGTTAAATACTTATTGACATCCGTATTACAAGCTTATGAAAAGAGGAACAATTGTTTGAATTAGATCGATGGCAGGAAATCAAAATTATCCTATTCACCATGCCTACCAGTACAAACCAAGCCTTTTGTTAGTATTTGTCAGTTCTGTCAGTCACTAGTGATCAAATTTACTCTTTCATGTGATTGATAGGATTATTAGGTCAAATTGTTATATTTTCAAAATAAAATTATCAAATAAAATTTGACATATCTTGGTTGTAAGATGGTCATTGGTGTGTCTAGGTGTGATTAATACCCCCTCCACTCATCCAAGGTCATAAAGTTTCAGCATGGTCATTTCATCATTCCTTGTCATAAATTTTCAAATGATTGTCTTGGTCAAAGTTCTACTTCAAAATTGGTTTATGAATTAAGGAAGATGAATTTAACAAAAGTGAAATAGGTTTGTGTTGATAATAGACCAAGAAACAAAAACCTCCTTAATTTTATTCACATGTGTTATTATTTGAGAGAATTTTCCTAAATATTGTCACTATAGGAGGGTTTCTACACGTTTGGACAACTTGAATTCAAGTCAGTTTTTCAGAGGTTTGGAGAAGGCATTGGAAATGATTTATGGTTCCATTATATAGAAGATACCATAATATTTCCAAGAATACCACTTTCATCCAAAACATCCTCTGGGCAAGCCTCCAAAATCCCTCTCAAATACCACAATGTTGCTTCTACTAAGAGCAAGCTACGCTTCTGCAAGTTTTGAGTAACCAAATTCAAGATGGGATTATGAACAAATGGGAAAGTAATTTTGAAACCTGGAGGAGGTTTTTGTTCATAACATACCAAAACACAATAAATTCTCTCAGTTTTTGAATATACGTTATGGTTTGGGACATATTCAATCATCTTAGAGGCCTAGTTTTTCAAAAAATAAAACACTTTGTTTTTCCTATTTTAGTCATTTTTTCTTTTCGTGTTTTCCTAACAAATGGAAGTGAAGTTTAGAAAACAAAGAGAGGTTTTTATCAAGGACATATTCAAAAAAAAAAACCTCTATCAGTTTTTACACATAATTTATTGTGTTGTAGTTACAGGTGTCACTTTGATACCTATTTTTCAGAAGTTTGCTAGGCCAAAATTTTTGCGCTTTTGTGAAGTCAGTTTTGGATCAATTTTTGCAGAGGTAAAATTGTTATTTTGAATGATTTAAAGGATAAAGGGTATAATATACATATCAAGGCTTCCTCACATGTCATCAACAAACTCCAAAAACTCCAAACCCTCTAGTTAAAACTTAGAGAGCAAGAAACACTAAGTTGTCATTTACGCCATGATAACGTTGTCCTACAAGCAAAGATGAATTCTCTACAACGTTTGGTTGATGATATGACTACCACCAATAATAGTCTCTAGATGCAATTGAAACATCAAAAAAGGCCCAAGATAAAACCCCCCCAAAAAGAGGAAGAAGCTTCTAAAGCTAATCCACCCCCTCCTTCGCAAGTTTAGTCATGAAGGGAAATTTCTTTTTGTTTGCAGTGGGACCTACAAAATAGTAGGTGTGGGGGTAATGTTGAGCCCGTGATATGACTGATTTTATGATGTTAATTAGATCATTTTTTCCGAATGTGTATATGCGTTTTCATGTTTTGAAGAAGTTTTTGAAGATATTTTGTGTCAAATCACTATGATCCACACCAGTTATGCATAACTCATGTTTTATGATGATTTTGAGTGTAATTTAGTATGTTTTTATGTTTTCAGGAATATAATTCACATTTTTTGGTGTCACTGGGAAAAATCATAGTTATTTTATTCTTTCGACACTCAGTACGGTACTCCATCCGACACTCTTTCCGGTACTTCGTCCTGCACAAAAACGATGGGCGATTTCGAGGTTATGGTATTGGAGGCCAGTGATGGATGAATCTGAAACATGGGTTTTGTTCATGTGCGTGGCCTTCAGCTAATGAACTCTTGACAACCCAATTTGGGTTGTTATGGTGGGTGATTATTGGCTCTCCTTATTTCGACAGTTAGGGCATCTTAAATGCATTTTACTTGTTTTAGAAGAGGATCGACCCTCCAGTGGTCGACCTCTCAGTTTGTAAAGATTATAAATACCACCTTAGTGGTTAGACAATAGTTAAGAAGTCATGTGTTAGAGAGAAAGACAATTTTAGCTCTGTTTTTCCATTTTCGTTTTGCCTGACTGTGTAAAATATCTGTTTTAAGTTTTAATGGTGAAATCACTTTGTTGAAGTTCGTGGTGTGCGTTTGAGGAGTGACCATGACTTTCTGGGGGGGGGCACTAGCATTCTGGGTAACTATCCTATGTATTTACTTGTGAATTAAATAGCGTAGATGTCTTTTTATTTCTTTTCCTATACATGAATTGTCATCTTGTTTTCTCACTGTATAAATTGTTGTTATATTTTGATTGTGTTAGTTTCCTTTTGCAGGTTAATATGAAGGATGTTCTTAGTATGCAATGACTTCTTAGTTAGTATAAATAAGCTTAAGCTTAAGCCACTAACCCCTGTGTGATTAAATAATAGACTATAATTTATGTATGTTGAAATAGATTAGTTAGAGTTTAAAACAAAGTTTTAGAACAATATTTTAATGCATGCTTTCTTTAACAGGGTTTCGGTGGATGGATAGTGTTAGTGTTAGTTTTTATTTTTAGATTGATTATTTAATTATTTTTTTAAATTAAGTAGATTTCCTTTCGTAAATTAGAAATAGTTGCGAAGTTTAATTTCAGAATAAAGTTTACTTGCTTCTTAGCTTAATTAGCTGCTTATTGATTAGTTTAATTGTTGTAGAAGTTATCATAGGTTCGTTAGTTGTTTTCTTACTTGCTTATTTTCTTTAATAGAGTAGTTTCTTTCTTGTCTATTTTTCTTTGATAGGATAGTTGCTTGCTTATTTACCTGCTTTCATAGGATAGTTTCTTATTGAATTTGAGTAGGTTAATTAAAGTAGTTTGTTGTTGTTATTTCTTATTAGGTAGATATTTTTCTTTTTCTTATTGTCATGATTAAGTTAATTTTCTTTAAGTAGGGTTTTCATTTTCCTTCTTAGAACTATCCATCGATCCTTTTTTCAAAAGTTTCTTAGGTTGCATAGTTTAAGTTTCTTAGTAGGCTTTGATCATTAGTAGTCTTTGCTTGAGTAGATTAGCCCTTCAATGTCATGTTTCCTTAGTTAGACAATACTACAAGCCTTTCTACCTTGACATATATATTGCTACAACTCTAAGTTTACTTTCCCCAGGTTGACAATTTAATTGAGGTTTTTTTAGTGTGTTTTTAGTGCATATAGAACACCCATCATTTTTGGCGTTGTTGTCAGGGAGTTGTCTCAAGGTAGGAAATAGTTAGGAACTAGATCACTTTTAAACCTTAGCATTAGTTTGGTGGCAGGGGAACTTTAATACGAGAGGTAAGAACCTATGCATCAACTATAGTAGGTTCCCCCAAACCCAATGGTAGTTTTTATTTTGTTTTTGTTTACTTTCATGAATAGACCTAGAGACCCAAAAGGTAGATATATTAAATCTAAATTAGATCTTTCAATGAAGGTTCCTTCTGACCTTCTTGGGGGAAGGAACGTTGCACTCATAATCTCCATAGACTGATACCGAAAAGCAGGAGCTAGGTCAACCCAAAGAGATAAAGTAGTCTATGAATAGACTAAGACAGGGGGCACTATAGATCAAAAAGTTGAAGCATCAGTAATAGTGGGACAGGAGGCAAGACCACTCGAGCCTTTCGCAGAACTAAGAAATAAAACCTATGTTTTCTTACCACCATCAGGAGATCCTAACTTTGTGGACATCATCTTTGTGTGAACCCAAGTTTTATCAAATGGCAAGATGAAATCAGAAGCAACCATTATCCTAAGGGAACTTTCTCAAATCTTAGCAGCATTCGGGGTTTCTTCCTTTCAAGAAGAACATATTTTGGCAGTAGCCAAAAGTATATCTACTTGTCCAGAAATATTAGAAGAATCAAGGTCCTTTGAGCTACAAAATGATTTTCCTTTCCAAACTATGAAGGAAGATGAAAAATTATGGACTACATCCAGTGGAGAGAAATCATTAAGAGCCGAGATTGAGGAGTTCTCAACATCCATCTCAACAGATCCTTTATGTACTTCAGAAATCAATCATCCAAAAGAAGAGGATCTGAATAGCATGACGAAGGAGAGCATAGAAATTACTATTGATGAACATCAAGATTACATTGAAATTTGGTTTCAAGAGGTCATCAGGCCACAATACTATTCTCTTCTTCAACACCTTCTGATGCCAAAACAAGTAGGTTGGTTGGTTCTTCATATCCATGTAATCATTGTGGTAACTTTTTCATATATGGGTATGAGTATGTTTCTTATCTTTCTCTGCAGATGGTTACATTGGAAGAGTTCTTACACTTGAATAAATATTTTCCCTTTGTTTTTAGGTAGGGTAGGATAGTAAATAAAGGATGTGTGTTTTTAGTTTAGATTAAACTCTAATGCAGCCTCATTTTACATTTTCTTTTAATAAAATAACTATGAGATACATGTTCCTATGACTTGATCTCATTGATCTCATTAGTTTATTATATTTTAGAGTGTGGTTTTTGCAAATAGTTTTAGAGATGTATGTAGGTATTTTTATCACCAAGGGTAGACAATTTCAAGGAGATATAAAAGAAGATTTTTTCTTCAAAACATTGCTATACTTGAACCTTGTTGTCTTCTAAGCATCAAATGAATAATGACATGTAGTTAGCCATGTTTTTGCAAAATATTTTCATCTTCTTTTTTTCAAGGCATATTAAGAAGAAGTTGTTCTTGAACCTTCACCACTATATAAGGAAGTGACACCGTAACCATCAAGCTTAGAGGTCTCTCGTACAGTTTCTCCAAGAGACCTGAGTAAGTGAGTAAAGTATTTTTATTAAAGAGTAACAAGGAGGTATGATTAGCGGTTAGTCATGGAAACATCACAATAACTTACAAAAGAAGAAAGTGAGTTGAGCCTAGAGATACCTTTATGTTCTTTCTCGATGGGACCATCCACTACACACCAAATAACTTGAATATATCATATCTTTAGATAGTCCACGTCCTCTTAAGTACCCCTTACATTAGGACAATCACTAAGGAATATATATATAATGGAAATTCATCCTCCAACACAAATATCATCCCAATATAAAGAAGTAAAAAGTTGTTTTCAGAGTTGTCCCCCCATCTTATTTCATAAAACACTCTTATATTAAAATCTTAAAAGATGGAGGGCCAGTCTCTGAGGGTGTAAGAGGCTAACCCATCGAGATACTGAACAGGTTTTCTGGCAGCGGGTATCGGCTTGTGGTATGACTAGGTAAACCCGTCAGAGTACTGAACAAGCTTGCTGGCAGTGGGGCATTCTACCTAGTGAGGATGGTAATCGTACAAAAGTAAATAATAAATTTAAACTTGTCCTGATGTACGACATTACTTGTAGACAAAGTTGACACGAAGTATGTATGGTTAAGCTAAGGTTAATGAGATCCATAAATTTTACATAGGGAACTAACTTTGAGACTATCTTGAATCTCTTGTGCCTACCTCTTCTTATCTATATATAGGATCTCTTATCGTATAGGTGGGGCCATCTTCTATCAGTCTCGTCAGACCAATCTGTGAAATTTATCTCTACACTTAACAAGTTGTAAATCTTCAGCTATTGGGAGAACTGACTGGTTTCCTATAGTTTTGATTGTGAGGTGTCACGACACTTAGGTGTGGGGGAGCGGTTCATGAGTCGACAAATGATAATATTTCCTAGAAGAAGTAAAATTTAAAAAAAAATTATGTGTGTTGTTTTTATAATACAACCTATTATATCAACAATTATTTTATTTTTGAAATGTTAATTCCCCGTGTGTTATAAATTTCTTTACATTTTCTTAACAGACCACTTAACTAGCTTATCTTCGTTACAAACTGTTCATTACAGTGTTATGATTACATTCCTTATAGAATGCAAGATAGAGGAATGGATTATGTAAACACAATGGAAAAACAAATAATAATGGAACACTCTTAGCCTCCCTCTGGTCCTATTCACTGTGTCCATAGTCTCTGAGGAATCAATTGCCTCAGCCACAAAGCTCCCAAGAGTTAGAGACCGTTGGTTTAAACACCACCAATTGCCAAGAGAAAGCTATAAAAGGGATTTCAAACCCGAATTTCATAACATCTCTAGAGCTAAGGGATACTCCAAAGAGAGGATAAAATAGGACCTAATCAACCCTCACATAGTCATCAACAGATTGATAACATGTGAAGGTAGATATTCTGTCTTTAAAGCCTGTCACTTTCGATTATTAGCTCACTTTCAGTTTAATAAGCCATTGAATTTTCCATTTTACTTCTTAAAGAGTCTCGAGAAGATGTCTTCCCAAGGAATAATGTAAGTAATCCCCATAACAACCTATTTCACCACGACATCATCAAACTATTTGTCTTAGTTGAGTTGGAAAAATAGAGAAAAACATGGGATGAGTTTATTTACCAATTTGCAAACCCTCATATTACAGTCAAGACTAGCAAGAAGACTCTTTATCTAGGGATTATTACTCCACCCAAAACCTCATTCTCAAGCTATTCCTTTACCGGACAAAAAGACCGAGAAAATTGTTGATACCCTTGTAGCCTCATCGGGCAAGAAGACCAAGAAGCCTATTGCTAACCCCCTCTAAAAAAATAAAGACCAAGAAGCCTATTGCTAATTCATGGCATGAAGATGTGTCATATATTCAGCCTGGGGGGAGTTTCTTGAGCTAAAAAATGCTAAGCACTGGCCATTTGTATAGCAAACCCATGACAAGAGGAAGTAAGGTTTCTGTCAAAATTTTGTCATACACTCTTTTTACAATGTCTTGGGATATTATATCAACAGTTGTTTGTATTGATATTCTAAATTATATACTCTTGAAATCATTGTGTGTGTTATAATATTACTCTACATTTTTATGTTTATTCTATAGAAGACTTTGTATACTTAACTACTCTTTGTGACAAATACAGAGCGATAACAACTGTTAAATACTTATCGACATCTGTATTACAAGCTTATGAAAAAAGGAACAATTTTTTGAATTAGATTGATGACAGGAAATAATAATTCTTCTGTTCACCATGCCTACCAGTACAAACCAAGACTTTTGTTAGTATTTTTCAGTTCTATCAGTCACTAGTGTTCAAATTTACTCTTTCTTGTGTTTGATAGGGTCATTAGGTCAAATTGTTATATTTTCAAAATGAAATTATCAAATAAAATTTGACATCTCTTGGTTATAAAATGGTCATTGGTGTGTCTAGGTGTCATTAATACTCCCTCCACTCATCCAGGGTCATAAATTTTCAGCATGGTCATGTCATCATTCCTTGTCATAAATATTCAAATGATTGTCTTGGTCAAAGTTATACTTCAAAGTTGGTTTCTGAATTAAGGAAGATGAATTTAACAAAAGTGAAAGTTTTTTGTGTCAATAATAGACCAAGAAACAAAAACCTCTTTTATTTTATGCACAAGTGTTATTATTTGAGAGAAATTTCCCAAATACTGTCCCTATAGGAGGGTTTCTGCACATTTGGACTACTTGACTTCAAGTCAGTTTTTCAGAGGTTTGGAGAAGGCATTGGTAGTGCTTTATGGTTCCATTATATAGAAGACATCATAGTATTTCCAAGCATACCAATTTCAGCCCAAAAATCCTCTAGGAAGGCCTCCAAAATCCCTCTAAAATACCACATTGTGCTTCTGCTAAGAGCAAGTTGCACTTCTGCAAGTTTTCAGTAACCAACTTTAAGATGAGATTATGAACAAATGGGAAAGTAATTTTCAAACCTGGAGGAGGTTTTTGTTCATAACATACCAAAACACAATAAATTCTCTCATTTTTTGAATATACATTACGGTTTGGGATATATTCAATCATCTTAGAGGCCTAGTTTTTCAGAAAATAAAGCACTCAGTTTTTCCTGTTTTAGTCATGTTTTGTTTTCGTGTTTTCATAACAAATAGAAGTGAAGTTTATAAAAAAAAAAGAGTTTTTTATCAGGTTCATATTCAAAAACAAAAAACTCTCTCATTTTTTACATAGGATTTATTTTCTTGCAGTTACAGGTGTCACTTTGATACCTATTTTTCACAAGTTTGCCAGGCCAGAATTGTTGCGCTTTTGTGAAGTCACTTTTGGAACTAATTTTGCAGAGGTAAAATTGTTGTTTGGAATGGTTTAAAGGATCAACGGTATAATATACATATCAATTCTTTCTCACATGTCATCAACAGCCTCCAAAAAATCCAAACCCTCTAGTTAAAAATTAGAGAGAATGAAACACTGAGTTGTCATTTACGCCATGATAACGTTGTCCTATAAGCCAAGATGAATTCTTTACAGGGTTTGGTTGATGATATGACTGCCACCAATAATAGTCTTTGGATGCAATTGAAACATCACAAAAGGCCCAAGATAAAAGCCCCCAAGAAAGAGAAAGAAGCTTCTAAAGCTAATCCACCCCCTCCTTTGCAAGTTTAGCCATGAAGGGAAATTTCTTTTTGTTTGCAGTGGGACCTACAAAATCTTAGGTGTGGGGGTAATGTTGGGCCCATGATATGACCAATTTTATGACGTTAGTTAGATCCTTTTTTCTGAATGTGTATATGCGTTTTCATGTTTTGAAGAAGTTTTTGAAGATCCTTGGTGTCAAATCACTATGATCCACACCAGTTATGCATAACTCATGTTTTATGATGATATTGAGTGTAATTCAGTATGTTTTTATGTTTTCAAGAATCTAGTTCACATTTTTTGGTGTCACGGGGCAAAATCATGGTTTTTTTTTTTCTTCCGGCACTCAGTACGGTACTCCATCCGACACTCCATAAAGTACTTCATCCTGCAAAAAAAAGATGGGCGATTTGGAGGTTATGGTATTGGCAGCTAGTGATGGATGAATAAAAAACATGGGTTTTCCTCGTACTCATGGCCTCCATATAGTGAACTCTTGACAAATCGATTTGGGTTGTCATGGTGGGCGATTATTGTCTCGCCTTATTTCGGTGGTTAAGGCATCTTAAATCCAATTTATTGGTTTTAGAAGAGGATCGACCCTCCAGTGGTTGACCTCTTAGTTTATAAAGCTTATAAATACCACCTCATTGTTCAGATAACAGTTAAGAAGTCATGTGTTAGAGACAAAGACAATTTTAGCTCTGTTTTTCCATTAAGGAAATCACTTTGTTGAAGTTTGTGGTGTGAATTTGAGGAGTGACAACGACTTGTTGGGGGGCCTACCAGCAGTCTAGGTAACTATCCTATGTATTTACTTGTGAATTAAATAACATAGATGTCTTTTTGTTTCTTTTCCTGTACATGAATTGCCATCTTGTTTTCTCACTGTATAAATTGTTGGTATAGTTTAATTGTGTTAGATTCCTTTTGCAGGTTAATATGAAGGATCTTGTTAGTATGCAATGACTTCTTAGTTAGTATAAATAAGCTTAAGCTTAAGCCACTAACCCCTGTGTGATTAAATAATACACTAGAATTTATGTATGTTGAAATAGATTAGTTAGAGTTTAAAACAGAGTTTTAGAACAAAATTTTAACGCATGCTTTCTTTAACAGGGCTTCGGTGGATGGATAGTGTTAGTTTTAGATTTTATTTTCAGATTGCTTATTTAATTGTTGTTTAATTTCACTTACCTAGTTGTTAGTTAGTTTACTCGTTTCATTTCTTGTCATATGTTGAAATATTGTTTAATTTATGTTTACGAGTATTTCCTCTTTTTGCAAATTTGAATTGTTGAGATAGAACTAGTTTAGTTTTATTCATACATTTTCTTTCTTAGATCTAGATTGCAATTTCAATTCATAGTTAATTATTGAGTTTAGTGTAGTATGAATTTGCATCATTAGCCTAGAATGCAATTGAATTTATTAGAATAATCCTTGTATATTGTTGATGATTAATGCATGATCAATAATCACATGGATATGCAAGATAGTCAATGTTTTTTTCATAACGGCTAAATTCTCATTAGATTGCTTAATTCACACTTTTCACTTTGCGATTTCAAGTCAATATAGAGTTTATCCCTCTTGAATTATCTTTCATTATCAAGTGCTATTGTGATATCATAAGACACCAGAGACATAACCATCAACACTATATTTGTTTTTTCATAGATTAGAAGATAGTTTTCTTTCTTTCATAGATTAGAATATAGTTCCCTTGCTTTTGTAGGATAGATAGTCTTTTTTCTTTGGTAGATTAAAGAGTAATTTGCTTATCATAGATTAAATGTTATTTGTTAATTCCTCTTTCTTTCAATTAAATAGATTTCCTTTCATAAATTAGAAATAGTTGCGAAGTTTAATTTCAGAATAAAGTTTACTTGCTTCTTAGCTTAATTGGTTTATTATTGATTAGTTTACTTCTTGTAGAAGTTATCATAGGTTAGTTATTTGTTTTCTTACTTTCTTATTTGATTTAATAGAGTAGTTCCTTGGTTGTCTATTTTTCTTTAATAGTGTAGTTGCTTGCTTATTTACTTACTTTCATAGGATAGTTGCTTATTGAATTTGAGTAGGTTAATTAAAGCAGTTATCTGTTGTTATTTCTGATTAGGTAGATAGTTTTATTTTACTTATTGTCATCATTAAGTTAATTTGATTTAAGTAGGGTTTTCATATTCATTCTTAGAACTATCCATCGATCCTTTGTTCAAAAGTTACTTAGGTTACATAGTTTAAGTTTCTTAGTAGGGTTTGATCATTAGTTGTCTTTGCTTGAGTAGATTAGGCCTTCAATATCCTGTTTCCTTAGTTAGACTATACTACTAGTATTTCTACCTTGACATATATATTGCTACAAATCTAAGTTTACTTACCTCATGTTGACAATTTAATTGAGGGTTTTTTAGTGCATATAGAACACCCATCAGGTACGTGCTATGGATAAATACTTTGATTATGAAGAAATAGATGAAGAGAAGAAAATAAAGCATGCAATAACCAGGTGGAGAGGTCATGAGGCGTTATGGTGGGATTAACTACAAGCTGATCACAAATGCAAAGGCAAGCAAAAGTTCAAAAGTTGGGACATGATGGTAGCTTAGTTGAAAGAAAAAATTATGTCTAAAGACTATTAGATAAATCTATTTAGAAAGTTACAGAACCTGAGACAAGAATGTTTATCAATGAAAAAATACACTGAATAATTCTATAAACCGAATATCAGGGCTAGATGGAAGAAGAATGACGATGGGAAAACATTGAAGTATATAAATCGGTTGAGATACAAGATACAAGAGGAGATCATCATGATATCTATTGGCACAATCAAGGATGCTTATCAAGTAGCCTTGAAAGCTGAAGAGAAGTTGGACAAAAAACAAAGACAATGAGACAAGGGAAGAATTCCAAGCAGAGGCAAGGGAAATATTCGAGAGAAGTTCTAGAATCCAAAGAAAGAGGATGTAAAGTAACATAATAACTCTGAAAAAGGAGGAAGTTATAAGGAAGGACAACACATATGAAGAAAATATTTTCCTCGAGGAAGAGGAAGAGAAAGAAGAGGTGAATTTAGATGTTATGCCTATGGAAAGACAAGACACATGTCTTGGGAATGCACCGAGAGAAAGAAAGAAGGAGGAGAAGCACACATTTCTGAAGCTCGGAAGAATGTGGAAGTAGAAGTAGCAGAAGGAGAAATAAACCTTATGATGATGAAAGTTCTTCTAAATACACAGAAGGAGGAAGAAGAACAGTCCAACAAACGAATTTATTCAGGACTGCTTGGAAAACAAAGGACAGAGTTTGCAAGATGATTATAGACAATGGGAGAACTGATAATCTAGTATCCACAAAGATGGTGGAGAAACTGGAGCTGGGGACAACTGCACACCCAAACTCGTACAAGGTATCATGGTTGCATAAAGACATCAAGTAATCATATTAGAGGAAATTTCAACTTAAAATGGGCCTCATAAGGAAAAATCAATAAAATTATAAAATAATGTCATGTAGACATTTTATATTACTATTTCACTTTTATCGAAGTTGCCCATGATTATTTCACTTTTATCAAAGCCACCCATCAAATAACTATATAATAATAATATCTAATATGTAATTAATAATAATATATATAATATATAATATATAATGTATAATAATATAATATTATAATATTATATTATATTATACTATAATATTGTATTATATTATATTATATATTATTATTTAGTATATGTATTAAATTTAATTAATGTTGGTGATCACTAGTGTGATAATGCATTAAAAACACCTCAATAATACAATCTCTTATTTATTAAAAATATTATCCGTTAGTATATTCATTTCACTCCATATCCAAGACATTTTTGGGAAGCAATCATTCTTAGGATAAACAAATTATATTAGTAAAAAAATCCACACATCTCCAAATTATATAATAAAAAATTACATAATACATGCACCTCTTTTGATTTTTAGAATATTTTGATTGGCTAATACATTATGACATGGAGTTTCTATTAGGGTTGGTAGGACCATTTTTCAATCAAATTTCGCCTAATCTGAGTCAAGAATGCAAAGTTGAATTTAAAATAAGAGGCTATAAAGATGAGATTGTATGTTATGTAATTCCTATGGATTTTTGTCATATATTTTTGGGGAGACCATGGCAGTTTGATAGAAATTTCATTCATGATGGGAGGAGAAATACTTACACCCTAGAGAAAAATGGTAGAACACACATGTTGTTTCCAATAGAAGATAATGAACCAAAGAAGGAGGTTATTTCAAGTATACTTCTCATGGGTGGGAAGGATGAGGTCAAGAAGGAACAAGGGGTGCAATTTGTTGTAGCGAGGAATCCAAGGGTTATCCTTACAAATAATTCTATGGATGATTTACCTGAACAAATACAAAAAAAATTAGAGAATTTTGCTAACATTGTAGTGGATGGGTCACCTCACTCATTACCACCCATTAGGAGTATCAGCCATCACATTGACCTTATTCTAGGAGATAGTTTTCCAAACAAAGAAACATATAGGTTGACACCTCGAGAGAATGAAGAGGTCAAGAATCAAGTCTAGGAGTTGTTGGATAAAGGTTTAGTTAGGGAAACTCTAAGCCCATGCACAATACCAACTGTGTTGAGTCCAAAGAAGGATGGAGGATGGAAGATGTATACAAAATATAGAGCCATCAACAAGATCACCATCAAGTACATATTCCCTGTGTTAGGAATGGATGATTTGATGAATTGCTTGAGTGGATCAAGCTATTTTTAAAAAATAGATTTGAAAAATGGATATCATCAGATAATAATGAGAGAGGGAGATGAATGGAAGACAACATTCAAGACAAATGAAGTTTTGTTTGAATGGCTAGTCATTCCATTTGGGTTGACAAATGCCCCAAGCACATTTATCATGCTGATGAATGAAGTGTTGAAAGACTTCATAGGAAAATTTGTGATTGTATATCTAGATGATATACTAATCTTCTGTAAAACAAAAGAATAACATTTAAAACACTTAACATTAGTGATGAGAAGATTGCAACAAGAAAAAATGTTGATAAACTTAATGAAAATTTCTTTTATGAAGACATAACTCATATACTTGGGTTTTTTGATCTCTTCAAATGAATTGAAGATGGATTCATAGAATGTGAGAGAAATCAAAGAATGGCCATCGCCAGTGAGCATATTTGAGGTGAGAATCTTTCATGGGATAGCACGTTTTTATAGGAAATTTATCAGAAATTTCAGTGGTATATGTACACCCATAATGGATACTGTGAAGAAAAAACATAAGTCTTTTAATTGGACGGAGGAGGTTGAGAAAAGTTTCGTAGTATTGAAGGAGAATATTACAGGACAACCAATTCTGGTCTTACCATATTTTGGGAAAACATTTCAGGTAAGGTGTGATGCAAGTGGAGTAGCTATTGGAGCAGTCTTGAGTCAAGATAATAAGCCAGATGCTTAATTCAGTGAGAAACTAAATGGCACCAACAAAAATCATTCCACATATGACAAAGCATTTTATGCAGTGATTCAAGCTTTGAAGAAGTGGAGGAACTATCTAATTCCAAGAGAGTTTGTCTTGTATACTGATAATCAAGATTTACAATTTATTACTAGATAAGAAAAGTTGAATCAGAGGCATGCTAAGTGGGTAGAATTCATGTAGAATTTTAATTTTGTCATTAAACATATTTCTGGAAGTGCTAACAAAGTTGCATATTATTTGAGCAGGAGGAGTTTGATTATACAAAAATTCCAAGTGAAGACCTTAGGGTTTGAACACCTTAATGAAATGTACCAAGAAGATCCATATGTTAAGGCGGATTATGAGGCATGTAAGAACCTTTTGTTGGGGTATAGAAGCCCATGGAAAAAATATTTAATCCAGGATGCATTATTGTTGAAGGGAAGCCAATTGTGCATACCAAGATTCTCTATGAGAAACAACCTGTTGAAAGAGAAATACAGTGGAGGTTTGGTTGGACATTTTGGTCATGATAAAACCTATGCACAACTAAGTTCTTCATACTACTCTCTAGGTATGAGTACCACAGTGAAGGAATTTGTGAACAAATGCAGAATTTTCCAATATGTAAAAGGGAGACATTAGAACACTAGTCCGTATCAACTATTTCCTAATCTAGAAAGGCCTTGGGAGGCAATTAGTATGGATTTTGTATTGGGATTAGCTAGAACCCAGAGGGGAAGTGATTCCATATTTGTTGTCGTAGAAATATTTTCCAAGATGGCACATTTCATACCATGTCAGAAAACAAGTGATGCTACACACATAGCCAATTTGTTTTTCAGGGAAGTTGTGAGACTACATTGGTTGTCGAGAAGCGTAGTCTCGGACAAAGACAAAAAGTTTGTAGGAAAGTTTTGGAAAACTCTATGGAAGAGGTTGGGGAAATTTTTTTTTTTCAATTCAACATATCACCCTTAGACAGATGGACAAACTGAAGTGGTAAACAAAATCCTAGGAAATTTATTAAGTGACACAGACCCCTAGACCCTCAGGTCAAGGTCCACGCAGGATCATTAAAAAAACCTCCTCGGAGTCGAAGAGGCTCTTTCGGTTCCCTGTTGAAACCTTCAAATACTTCAACCCATAGGTCCTTGTTCGAAAACCCCACCTGCACGTGACATGCACAAGGTGCAAGTTCTCACCTGCTCACAACTTCCAACACGACCGTGATCATTTCCCAAAATGTGATTTCAGGTTTTGGGACTTCCTGAGTCCTGATATCAAGATTCCTTGACTCTTCAATCTTCCTACCTCTAAAACACCGATTTTCTGAAATGGCTTTAGTTTTTGTTAGCACCCTGGGATACACTCCTAGTTCATATGACCTCCCCTCATATGACCACATTCCTCTTTGGGGTTCATCGACACAAAGTGCTCGAATTCCTTTCTTCAAGACTCCCGAAAAGCCGATTTTCGAAATGCCGAAATGCCTATTTCCCGGCTTTCTCCCCCTTTCACAATTTTGGGTTTTCTGATGCCGAAATGCTTGGTTCTCATATCCTCGAAACTCCCGAAGTTCCAAACTTCGAAATGCCAATGAATACACCCATCCTCCACGTCCCATGCTATTCTTCAATAATTTCGGGTTTTCGCATTTCGGGCTTTCCCGATGCAAGGTTTCCTCCAGTCCTTTCTCCTTAGACTTCCCGGTATCCGAAATACCGATACAGTCTTTTCACTACTAGTCGGGATCAACGACTGTGATCCACTCTCAAATCAACGACCTTGACCCTTTCGACATATTTTTTCTTAAGAGCCGAGAGTTCATGTCCTCAGGATTTCCGAAATATTGATATCCGGTATGTCGAAAGCTGGCCCTTTCCTCGTGACCCGACAACACTCCTTCTATGCTTTCGGGAATTCACGTTTCAGAATTCTACGAATCCTAGTGCAACAATGCCTTGTCCTCTCGTACTCCTAGTATTCGAAATATCGAAGTACCAAAATCTCGAACCTCCGGTTCTCCTCCTCCTGAGAAATATCAACGGCTCAAAGCCTCCCTTGATCCAACGGCTCAAATCCTTTCTGCATTCTATGGGTAAAGAGTTATGAACTCTCACCCCTGCATCTTTTGGTAGTCTAAATACTGAAATAGTCCCTTTTGGGGATTTCCTCGATGCCTTGATCGCTGCCACCTGTCCTCCTACTTGGACGGCTCTGATCGCTTTCGAGAATTTGGGATTCATGAGTTCTAATCTCCTGGTTCGTTGTCTTCTGAACCTTCAAACTTCCAAATTTTCAAAATCTGAAATCCCGATGCCTCTGCCCTATTGGGACTTTTCCAGATTCTTTTCTCTGTGCGTGAGGATTAAACCTCATTCTCCTTTCGACGGATTCGACGGCTATCAACTATCTACATGAGTTCTGACATCTCAGATCTTCTTCTCCTATGCGCTCTCCTGCTGCTATCTAAACGTGAAAACTTCAACAATCCAGATCTTCCCTTTGGCCTAATCCGATGGTAGTTGTGCTTGCCCCTTGAGCTTGCGCTTTCTTCCCAAACTATGGAAGATTCTCCAAATTCCAAAGGCTTCGACCTTTTCTTTTCCTTTGCGAGCTCTACACCATTAGGTCTCGCCTGCATTCTCAAAGATGCTATCCCTCCTAATATTTTTGGATTCTTAACTCTTCAAAGAGTTCCTTGGCCTTTGCGACTTCTGCAGCTATGGCTCTATTCACGGAAGCACTACTCCTCTTAAGCTTCTCTCCTTGAATCCTCAAAGGATTCTTCAACTTCTGCGCTCCTTGTAGAGTCTTTGCACGCATGAAGGTGTTATCCCTTCTAATATTTTCCTGTAGCTTCGACCTCTAAGGGATTAACCCTTTTTCCTTCTCCCTCAGATGGAGAATCTGATGCCCTCCTAGGACTCATTTTCTCAAAAAAAATTATTGCTGAGTCTGCGGGGTGTTCAACAACCCTATGGAGATCCCTCCTTGGACTCTTCTCTGTCTCTGAACTCAAAGAGTTCTCTCCTATGCTCTATGGCACCTACTCAATTCCCTCTTGGCAGAGTGTCCAGAATCCTCAGTGATTCTAGTTCTCTATGAACTCACAGTAGAGTTCCTCCTCAACACTCTATGCATGTGCTTAATGCCCTCCTGGAAGAGCTCTATAGAACCCTCAGTAGTTATATCTTCCTTCTGTATGCAACAAAGTTCCTATGTGCACTCTATGCACCTGCTCAATGCCCTCTACAAAAACTCCTCAGAGATTTTGTCTTCTACTGTGTCTTCCTCTACATAGTATTGCCTCCAAGGTGTTCAACAACCTTGAGGTCTTCCTTTGAGTTAATTATTTCAGTTGGTGTGCCCTCCTAGCATGTTCTTTTCCAAATTTCACAGAATTGGAAGTGCTCTCTAAGCACTGACTATCAGAACTGACAGTGTTCTGTCACGCCCTCCTGGCATGAAGCCTCAAAGAACTCCAACCTGAAAATCAAAGAACTCTACAGATAGCAGAACCTATTTGTCCCTGTAAATTCACATCTACAAAATACATTCACAACATAAATAGAACACACATAGACATTCACACAACACAGACAATATGCAGGAAAAGCTGCTCTAGTTTGTATTAATATCAAATGCCTCCTTTGACAGAGTCTTGGATCCTCTCTCTCTCTCTCTTCCCTTGCAGATTCTAACTCTTGCTACCTACCCAAAACAAGATCCAAGATCTTTTTTTACATGAGGGGGCTCTTCGAGCTCTTCCCTCCATTTCACCTACTCTCATTTAATTACATTAAACCTACATTGAATGGGTTGTCTAGTCCAGATCAGAGCTAGATCTCAGCCATACAACCATTAAAGGCTATCTACATTTAAAGCCTGTGTATAGGCACAACCTTTTGTCTCTAACAACCTTAAAAACATTAAATGTGCTTGATTCAAATTCAAAATTTGAATATGAGAGGGTTGCGCCTCTCTTCCTCATTGAATACATGCTGAGTGGGCTAGCTGGCTGGTGCATGGCTGGCTTGGGAGTGATGCTCCTGCACCATTAAGGAGTTTAGTCACTAAGGAGGGTCATCAGTGGGATCATATTCTGGCATAGGAAGAACTTGCATTTAACAATTCGACAAACATGAGCACTGGGAAAACTCCATTCGAGATAGTGTATGGAATATAGCTGAGAGGGATTACATAATTGAGAGATTTGAAGCAAGATGAGTTCAAAAGCGTTGTAGCATAAGATTTTTCTACAAAGATGCAGAGACTTCATGATCGAGTTAGAGAGTAGCTACAAGACAACAACCAAAAGTACAAGAACAGAGAAGACCAGAAAAGAAGAGAAGTTCAATTTGAGGTTGGAGATGGAGTTTTAACTCATTTAAGGAAGGAAAGGTTTCCAAGGGGAACATATAACAAGTTGAAGATGAAGAAGATAGGTCCATGACGGATCCTTGGGAAATTTGTAGCCAATGCTTATGAGATTAAGTTGCCAGAAAATTTTGGAATATCATCGATATTCAATGTTGAATACCTGTATCCTTACAAGAGGGATGATGCAAGAAAACTAGATGACTAGAAGGAGATTCAATGGGAAAAAAATATGCCCATAGCAGAAAAACCTCATATGAAGAAAATATTCGATCAAAGGGTTGGAAAGAAGACCAGGAGGAAGACGTATCCTAATTATTTGGTGAAGTGGAAAGATCAACCAATGGAAGATTTGAGTTGGGTCCCTGGACGTGACATTTTGAAACATGGAAAAATAGTGCAAGAGCTCATGGATAGGAGTCCATGAATATTTTATCTAGAGGCATATGATGTAGGAGCATCTCCATCAAAGAAAAATAGGCCGAGAGTGGAGGAAAAATTTGATACCTCAGCATGCCAAAATTTCAAATCGACATTAAACAGAGGCAGGAGTGGTTGTTGAGATCTTTTGGACATATCGTTTTTTAAATACTTTGCTTGCAAATTCGGGTCACCACCTTAGAATGGATGGATGTTGTAAATTATTACACGAATGTAAGGTGTTACAGATGTAGAGCATCAACTCTTATATAATAATAACTCACATTTATTGTAATAGGACTAAGTAGGTAACTGCTAAAACGACGATGGGATAGAATTCAGATAGGATGGAGAAGAGATCAAGAAACCACTCCTTAGATATTTTTTTGTATTGTGTTGTAGGAAAGAATAATATTGTGAGAATGGAATTGTAGGAGGAAGGAGTAAGAAGATAGATGCAACAGTTATACATAAAGAGTCTGAAGACAATGAAGAACTGTGTAACTTATGTAAATACTTCATGAATAAATAGAACAAACAAAAATTGATCCAAATTCTTGGACAATGTTCATTTCAGTATGTATTTGAATGAATGATATGTTCTCTATGTGTTAATTTCATTATTCTTATGTATGATGTTCATAGTTGAATATATGAACCTGTGAAGTATTAGATAAGTTTCAATTGATTATGTTCTGAGAGCTCAGATACAAGGAGTGCATATTGTTCGCAAGGTGTGCATCAACAAAGTCTATATTTGACTCAGAGAAGCTCAGGAGGGATAACGGGAAGCTTAGAATTAGTGTTGCAAGGAGTGCACAGGGTCAAGATTCGACTAATTGTTGAGAGATCAGGACTGTGAAGTGAAAGGAGTGCGTAGTAATATTTTATTTTGAATAAATCTCTAAGTCCGAACTTTGTTAAAGATTCCAAGATCAAAATGAGTGCATCGGAGGACGAAATCCTTTGAGGAATCAAGCTCATGACAGATAGCGATAAAGATTTAGTAGAAAGGGAGAAATATGTTCAATATCATGAATTGATGTTTGAGATCCCTTTGGAGGAAGTCGGGGTCACTGACAAATCCTTATATCTTTGAGAGTTGCATGTAGGTTAGCCTTGGAGTCCTTCGACACTCTGAGTATTCTGAAGTTTGAAAGTGTTTTGAAAGCGAGAGTCAAAATTCCTGAAGCAACGAAGTCCATATGGACCATAGATCAAGAGGACGACATGTGGCAGCAGATCCAAGATTTTGCGGGGAAGAGTTTCAGAGGATTTACGTGAAGAAAAGTGGAAACTTCCCAAAGTCATGAAGGACGAACTAGATCTGGACCGTTGGATGCAAAATAACACTTGGCAGAGATCTGTGTGTTTCGGAAGAAAATAACTTCGGAGGAAAACAGGTGAGGTGAAGCTAGAACTGCTGAAGTGCGAAGTAGCAAAGTCCATCTAAGTTGTCTATCTAAGGAGGACACACGTCAACAGATCAGGGACTTCGGAGGAACGTGTAAGGAGAAAGAAAAGTGTTGTCTGAAAGTTTTCCAAAGAGACAAAAAGGTAATAAGCTAGATCTGGGTCGTTTATTTTGTGGACACGCGGTGTTTGATCTATCACTTCAGAGATATATCACTTCAGTGGAAAACGAGGGGTGAAGTCCCTAAGGAAAAAAGTCCTGAAGTCCTGAAGTCCATCGAAACCATATGTTGGAGAAGAATGCATGGCGCTAAATCCACAGCTTCGCGTGGAAATCACTTCGGGGAAAAAGGGCATCAAAGCATTAAAAACTCCTGAACGTCAAAGTCCTGAAGTAGGTCGCAGTCATTGCCTGTTGGAGGAGTGCAGGTCTAATCAAAATCTGGACCAAGGGTCAAAATTTTTCTCAAAAATCAAAGTTCTCATAATTTCCTCAAAACAAACAAGTGCGTAGCCCTCGTCGTCATGAATGGTGAACCCGACGCAAACATGAAAAAAAAATGTGTTGACTCTACAGTCCGTACAGTCCATACAACTGACTTGGTAGAGGCCATACAAATGACATGGCAGTTGATGATGTGGCAATCATTGATTGGCAGATTTTGGACGAATGATGTTTCGACACGTGGCATATTTTGTCCAATGGTTTGGTGCCACGTGGCCCAAGCGTGGGCTGCCATGTGGTACCCCATTTTTTGGTAATGGTTGTTGGTTTTAAAAGTTATGAGGTCCATGGGGATCGAACCCTGAACCTCCACGCACATGCAACGACTTGGCAAGGGCCGAACGACCAGCGCGCCACATGGTGGTCCTTGTTAAACAAATGGTTTAATATTTATTTAAATTTGCACATATGGAGAGTTGGGGTGTGTCTGGGCTGGGGCTTAGCCCCAGCCCCTGGTCGCATAAACTTTGCCATATGTCCCTTCTCCACACAAAATTTGCGTGTGGGAGTTTTAAATGATTTAACCCATGCACCGACATTTGTCTCTTTTCCATTGGCTTAAAATCTTGGCCCTTTATGTATGAGTGCACGATCACATGGTGACCCATATGTCCACGGTTTTCGCAGTTAGGGGCTAGGTGCACCCTAATCGTCCTACAGTTCACCCATTTTTTGGTTATGTGCTTGGTGCTAGGTTTTAGCATGTGATTTAGTGCGTGTTCTAGGCTGGGCACACAGAGTTAAGTTTTGGCGAACCAGAGACAACAAGCTTGAAGGAGGAAGATGGCAGGAGCCCTAACTTCTTCATTTTTTGGCCAAATGAGGTGCTGAAAAAGCCCAGCTAGGGGTTTTAGGATGTTCTGAATCCATTGGCACCATTTTCAAAGGCATTTGAAGACTTTGTTTGCAGGTTTTTTACCATTGAAGTTTCAGAGAGCTCCAGGGAGCTTGAAGCCCTCATTGATGGAGGTCATGCTCACATGAGCCAAGTCTGTTTTTTGTGACTGAATAGACATTTTTGGATAATTGTTATGCTCTGGACACATTGGGATAGGTTTTAGAGGAATTTGAGGACTTTTACAGGTGTTTTTTCCACAAGGAATATCAGGGAAGCTTAAGGCCACATGTAGAAGAGGTCATGCCTCGATGAGCCATGATCCGTTTTCAGAGTTCTATTAGTCATTTCTGGGGTTTTTATGTATTCTGAACCCAATGGTACAGTCTGTAAATCCATTGGGGTTGAGTAGCAGATTGTAAAAGAATTTTTGACAAACTAATCCCAAAGAGCTAAGTCCATTGATGGAGGCTCAGGGAGATGTAGCCCAGTTGGGGGTGAACTCCTTTATCATCTTGTTATTGTTGTGAGTTTGTTGGTTATTATTTGCTGCAAGTTATTTTTTCTGTTGTATTTATGTAAAAAACATATTTAATATTGCGAAGACCTCACACATAAACATTTAAAAGAAGCATGAAATTGACACATAAAACTTCTTGCATAATTATGGCATGGGCCAAGGTCCTGAAAAGTTTATTTTAATGAAGTAGAGGGTGCTTGCATAGCATAACAAGTCAGTCCCCTATTTTCAGATCAGGTGGTATCAGAGCATAGTTTTTTCTCATGTGTTTGTCATTGATAGCTAGAGTTTTAGTTGTTGGTATTATTGTGCAAGTTTTGTGTTGAAGTTTGATATCTTGCAGGGATGGAGGAAGCTTCAAACATTGATAGTTCTCATACATCTTCATTATCCAAGTTATTTGACAAAGAGATGTTGAAGGAGTTTGTAACCATGAGTGATATGGTACAAGAGTTGTGGGAAGATAGAGAAGAGATCATTTCCCTTCAAGAGAAGTTGATGGCCATGAAGGAGGAGAAGCACTGACTTCTTGAAAAGTTGCATGAGATGGAGACTCAACTCCATGAGGCAAAGGAAACCCTTACCAAGTACATGCATGAACATGAGGTATGTAATGTTAATTTATCTTCAAATTCTTCTCAAGATGAATGCTTTGGTGTTTTTGAAAATCAAACAAGAGGAATAGGGTCCAAGTTATTGTTAAAAATGGGCTATGAAGGTAGAGGGTTAGGCAAGAATGCACAAGGCATTGTTGATCCTATTGTTGTTGAAGAGAGACCCAAGTATTGTGGTCTTGGATATGAATGGAAAGATGGAGCAAATTCCAAAGTTGAGGAGACAAGGGAAAAAGTTCCAAGAACAAATTTTGTTTCAAGTTAAAGAACATTTGTTGCAAGTTCAATCCCTCAAGCATGCAAAGCTTCTGTTCAAGATGAATGCAAATGTATGAAACAAGAGAGTTATGACAGCCATGCAGACAAGAACATTGTTGTTGATCTTCAAAGGAGAGCTTGTAACTCTTCAAATTCACCTCCTCAAAGAGGCGATAAAAGTGAATGTTCAAGGTATAATTATGCATATAATTCAGTTGCTTTTGATTATGTTAAGCATGATAAATTTGCATGTAAAAATGGAAGAAAAAATGCATGTACATATTGTGGTTTATATAACCATCATATTTCAAAATGTTGGAAAAGATTGACCACTTTCAGGAAACTTTACAAGCAAAGACAACTTGAAAAGAGGATGCAAAAGATTTGTACTCATTGCCAGAAGAGGGGTCATCTCATTGACCAATGTTAGACATTGCATCCAACCACTCATCCACAACACAAGAAGAAGATGGATAAAGAGATTGGAAAAAATGGAAGAGGAGATTCCATCATTGATGTGAGTCAAGATGATTCATAAGAGGACGCTTTTCAGCAGAAGAATTCACCATTGAGCTGGCTTGGTAAGAAATGGTTGGATTTCTTGAGCAAGTAAGGCTTGCATTTTCTGTTGTAGATGCAAATTTCAGCCTTATGTATGCATTTATGTTGAAAGCATGACAAGTTGCAGCGATTTATCACAACTTGTATGATGCAAGTTGCATGTGAATGCAATTTATTTGAAGGCATTCTTGTTTGTTGCACAACTTCGCCACGAGGATGTAAAGGAGGGGTATGATGTTCACTTGTTACAGCCACATATCTTTTTCATATTCAGCTCTTATGTAGCCACATGTTTCAGGTTCATGTACTTATGTTTGTACCTGAAGGAGAGTTGAAGAGTCATGCACATGCATGTGTTTTTGTGTATGTGTAAGCAGTGAACCTGGTGATAGTTCATCCTGATTGACTCATGATTGTAACATGAATGTGTATCATGAATGTCGACTTGTCATTTTGGGAAGGTCGATATGTTTCAAATGAGTCTCAACTTGTGTCGATGTTGTCTTGATGACTATGTGTGTCAATCATGTTTTTCGACTTATGTTTAGTTGATGGTGTTTGCTGGTTTGTAAGTTGATTTTGAGTACACCGAGATGCAGGAAAATTCCATGTGCTTTGATGAAGTACAAGATGTGACCGTTTGCTTGAAGATAAAAAAGACATTGTTGGCATCATTTTCAGTCTTGTATAAATTTGTTTTCAAGATTGATGGTTTTCTTGGTTTGTGACAAGATGTCGCAGGAAAGTTTTTGCAGCCATTGGAGAGTGGATTGTGTTGACGTCAAAGAGTTCACAAGAGGGACTTGATTCTTAGTGGGAAGGTTGGCAGTCTTCCAAGCACAAAGAGAATAGTGGGTCAGCAACAACCAGAGGATAGTGGTTGAGGGACATAGCCAGTTGCAGTGCAAGGCATGTCAAGGTATCCAAGGGATTATCAAAAGAATTTTCAAGTAGAATTAGTTGATAGAACTTGGGAAGCATAAGAGTATTGAACCTTAGGCCGATAATCATAAGATTTTGTGGGTCCAAAAGCCTTTCAGTGGGAAGGCATGATCAGAATCTGGACCAGGGGTCAAAATTTTTCTCAAAAATCAAAGTTCTCGGAATTGCCTCAAAACAAACAAGTGTGTAGCCCTCATTGTCATGAACCCAATGCAACTCATTTGGGTTCAAACATATTTCATATGAGTGAGATATCATGTTCTGTTCAAATCGTCAAACACGCAAAAAAATGTGTTGACTGTATAGTCTGTACAACTGACGTGGAAGAGGTCGTACAACTGACGTGGCACGACTGTACGCTGAGATGGCAGTTGATGATGTGGAAATCATTGATTGGTAGATTTTGGATGAATGATGTTTCGACATGTGGCATATTTTGTCCAATGGTTTGGTGCCACGTGGCCCAGGCGTGGGCTGCCACATGGCACCCCATTTTTTAGTAATGGTTGTTGGTTTTAAAAGTTATGAGGTCTGTGGGCATCGAACCCTGGACCTCCACACACATGCAACGACTTGGCAAGGGCCGCCCTACCGGCGCGCCACACAGTGGTCCTTGTTAAAAAAACAATTTAATATTTATTTAAATTTGCACATATGGAGAGTTGGGGAGCGTTCGGGCTGGGGCTTATCCCCAGCCCCCGGTCGCATAAACCTTGTCATATGACCCTTCTCCACACATAATTTTCACGTGGGAGTTTTAAACGATTTAACCCATGTGCCGACATTTGTCGCTTTGCCATTGTCTTAAAATCTTGGCCCATTTCGTATGAGCGCGTGGTCACATGGTGACCCATATGTCCACAGTTTTGGCGGTTAGTGGCTAGGCGCGCCCTAACCGTCCTACAGTTCTCCCTTTTTTTGATTATGCACCTGGTGCTAGGTTTTAGCATGAGATTTAGCATGTGTGCTAGGTTGGGCACACAGAGGTACGTTTTGGCAAACCAAAGACAACAAGCTTGAAGGAAGAAGATGGTAGGAGGCCTAACTTCTTCATTTTTTGGCCAAATGAGGTGTCGAAAAAGCCCAACTAGGGGTTTTTGGATGTTCTGAATCCATTGGCACTATTTTCAAAGGCATTTGAAGAATTTTTTTGTAGGTTTTTCACCATTGAAGTTTCAGAGAGCTCTAGGGAGCTTGAAGCCCTCATTGATGGACGTCATGCTCACATGAGCCAAGTCTGTTTTTTGTGACTGAATAGACATTTTTGGATAATTGTTATGCTCTGGACACATTGGGATAGGTTTCAGAGGAATTTGAGGACTTTTACAGGTGTTTTTTCCACAAGGAATATCAGGGAAGCTTAAGGCCACATGTAGAAGAGGTCATGCCTCGATGAGCCATGATCCGTTTTTAGAGTTCTATTAGTCATTTCTGGGGTTTTTATGTATTCTGAACCCAATTCTACAGTCTGTAAATCCATTGGAGTTGAGAATCATCTTGTAAAATAATTTTTGACAAACTAATCCCAAAGAGCCAAGTCCATTGATGGAGGCTCAAGGAGATGTAGCCCAGTTGGGGGTGAACTCCTTTATCATCTTGTTATTGTTGTGAATTTGTTGGTTATTATTTTCTGCAAGTTATTTTTTCTGTTGTATTGATGTAAAAAACATATTTAATCTTGCAAATACCTCACACATAAACATTTAAAAGAAGCATGAAATTAACACATAAAACTTCTTGCATAATTATGACATGGAGCAAGGTCCTGAAAAGTTTATTTTAATGAAGTAGAGGGTACTTGCATAGCATAACAAATCGCCCCCCTATTTTCAGATCAAGGTCATATATATGGTCCGAGTGTGTTCTCCAGTTCAGATTTCAGTGGATTTGGAGTCAAGTGTTCTGAGAACACCTAAAGTCCGAAGTTCTGAAGTGTGCAAGAACGAAGGTTTAAGCCCACGGTTTCAAACAGGGTCGCATGGAGGACTCTGCGGGCACTCAGAAACTCCTGAAAAGGGGATTTCACACCTGAGAATTAGGACTTTGACCTGTGGAGAAGATAGAAGAGGTTCAACACAAACCTGTGAGTTGATTCAACTCCCGAAGCGGATCAATAGTAGTCTGGGAGGTCACACAGCCCTAGGGGAGAGTTGGGGGTCTGCATTACTAGGTACAAAGAGTCTTGAGATATTCTAGAGATGGCATACAATCATGGGTGATTTTAGGGGCGAAATTTCACTCATGGGCGAAATTACGAGGTTTGGAATTTTGGTTGGGTGAATTATTTACATGGAGTGGTTTGATGGATTTGAAAATATATAGCCCCAAGTTTATTTTCAAAAAGTTATATATAAAACCCTTAGCCCATGGATATTTGTGAGGGCAGAGCATGGAAATCCATTTTCGCCCCTTAAAATTCGAACTAGATCCTCCCATTCGCCCTGATTTTCTGGTAAAGGAAATGATTCAGAGGTATTTCGCCCCCATTTTCTGGTAATGGAAATGATTAAGAGCTATTTCACCCTAATTTTATGGTACCGACAATGATTCAAAGGTATTTCGCCATGGGCACCCTCAAATCAGGAGTAGAGAGACCCTGCAACTACCTTACCTTACCTACATTGAAGGTTGAGTGGAAAGAGTGAACAGTGGGGACAAATGCATATTCATGTCATATGAAGACAAGCATGATCAACTTTGATTGCATACATGTTTCTTGTTTTGTTATTTGTTGTGCAACCCAAATCTAATATCTTACAGGTAAGATACCTGTCGTTCTTGACAAAAACAAAGTTATTTTCTTCGCATATTAATCTTTTGTACTAAAAAAAGGTTTCAGTTATTATAAACATGGAAATTTTCTTACCTCATGCTTTTGATTCTATAGAATCTACCACCGGTGTTATTTACTTTGATGAAATCGACATAACCCCATTTGGATGAATATTACTTGTTGGACATGGAGAACACAATGGTGGAAATTGGTTTTATTAATGTCTTGGTCTGTCCTTACTGAACCAAGACATGGAATAGTAACAGGTTCTATACCGAAGCTATAACCAACCATCTTTTTTTTTCTTTATATGGACTTTTCCAATTACTGAAAATTATATTATGAGGGCTAAGGGTACCAATTGTACCTAGAATATTGACACTGTATTCTTATAATCTACATGATACATTCATAGAAGTGAAGTTCTTCCTTCCTGTGAGAATTTGGTTTGCACTGTGCAAGAATTGTCACATTTGATTCTATACAGTCTGTGAGTAAATGTTTTTTTGCATTTATCTATGTTTGTCTAATGGTCCAAGTTTCTTTCATCTTCAAAAAGGGGACTTGCATATAAATGTCACCAACTGGGGAGCTACACTGGTCTCCCTCACTCTTTATGATGCTAAACGTAATATTATCTCTAAACCCTAAGCTATCTTTCAACTCCTTTACCATATTTTCAGTAGTATCATGGCATTAAACTTGTTAATGTCTATTCTCTTTTACCATATTTTTAGTAATCTCAGGGCATTAAACATGTTAATATCTATAGGTCATATAGCATATGTTTCTCCTGGACATGACTCTTTAGCTTCATACATGGTATCAAATCGAATGTCTCTATGTATTAGAATTTCTATTTGGTACAACAAGAATTTTTCCATAAACTTTCATAGTATTAGCATTTATATGTGGTACAACAAGAATTTTTCCATAAACTTTCACAGTATTAGCATTTTTATGTGGCACAACAATAATTTTTCCATAAAATTTCATAGTTATGCCTTATCAAATCAAATGTATCTATGTATTAGTATTTCTATTTTTGTACAACAAGAATTTTTTTTCCATAAATTCTCATAGTTCTGTGTTAACTTTCACAGTTCTTCCTTCCACATGGGCTTGGATCTCTAGTTTTAGATGGAGTTTGTTGTATGTGCATTACAATGTGGGATATGGTGGACTATCTTGTGATGATATGAGATTGATTATTGATGCATAACGTGAGCTCCACTAGGCCTTACCTTGGTGCCATCCCGGGTCGTGTCTCCAGTAGAGTCAAGAATGCACAGTTTATGCTAAACGGGGAAACCTACCATTTGACCAAGAATGATGGAAATAACACTCTCCATGGTGAATTTCTTCCTGCCTTCCTTTTCATGTTTTGCATTTATGTGGCTAACTAGAGCCCTGTAAAAAAATATTCATGTATGTGAACACATCATGTTGGGTTACATATATGTGTGCACTGTGTATTGATGATAGTTTGGTGGTATGTATGAATACAGGAGGGTTGAGAGGCTTTGACAATGTGCTATGGAAAGTTAATGAATATAGGGGAGGAAGGAGGCCATCTGTTAAGTTCACCTACCACAAATTTGATGGGGAACAAGGTGAATCTATATGTGATTTAGCTTTAAGTTTATTTACCATAGCTTCGATGGGGGAAAAGGTGATTTATCTTTTGAATATGGGTGGGAGCTTACTGTGGACTTTAAAATCTCATCTCCTTTCCTTTGAGAGGTATTTCAACCTCCAAAGGTGCATACTCTTAAATTGGTTGGTGGGTAGAAATGGGGTTTGGTTGAAACAGGGGACTGTGGGTTTGCAGGTTGAAAATACTTCTGTGTGATATACTGATCTGAGAGATTTTGATTAGGTCTAATAGAACTCCAGACTGCAGGCATGGAATAAACTTGAAAGAAAGTGTATACCTATTAATTTCCCTAATAACTACGAGATGCAGTGTAACTATTAATAAATTACAGACTGCTTGTTTACTATATTAATATTTTAGGGGATGAAAAATCACAATTTTGGACAATGCAATTGCAAATTCTAATATTGTAAATGGATTTGTTAACCTTGTTTTCATTGTAACAACTCCTCACTGCAATTTCAATGATAAAAAATTGTAATTCTACCTATCCATTAAAAATACTTTGATGAAATTGACATAACCCCATTTGGATGAATATTATTTGTTGGACATGGAGAACACAATGGTGGAAATTGGTTATATTAATGTCTGATCTGTCCTTACTGAACCAAGACATGGAATAGTAACAGGTTTTGTACTGAAGCTATAACCATCCATCTTTTTTTTTTTTTTCTTTATATGGAATTTTCTAATTACTAAAAAATATATTATGAGGGCTAAGGGTACCAATTGTATCTAGAATATTGACACTGTATTCTTATAATCTACATGATACATTCATAGCAGTGAAATTCTTCCTTCCTGTGAGAATTTGGTTTACAGTGTGCAAGAATTGTCACATTTGATTCTATATAGTCTGTGAGTAAATGTTTTTTTGCATTTATCTATGTTTGTCTAATGGTCCAAGTTTCTTTCATCTTCAAAAAGGTGAATTGCATATAAATGTCACCAACTGGGGAGCTACATTGGTCTCCCTCACTCTTCCTGATGCTAAAGGTAATATTACCTCTAAACCCTAAGCTATCTTTCAACTCCTTTACCATATTTTCAGTAGTATTATGGCATTAAACATGTTAATGTCTATTCTCTTTTACCATATTTTCAGTAATCTCATGGCATTAAACATATTAATGTCTACAGGTCATATAGCAGATGTTTCTCTTGGACGTGACTCTTTAGTTGCCATTGGAAACTTTGGAACCATCATGATAGAATTTCAAAATCATGTATGTTGAGATAATCTTACTATTTGGAAGAGGTAGTACTTTCCACTTTGTTTAGTGCCTTGGATCTTGAGGGATGATATGAATGGAATCACTTTTTGCAAATAGAGTGTACGTAAGGAAAATCACTAATTGCCACTAATAGATTTGACTTGTGTGTAAAAAATAGGTAGAAATGAATAGATTGTTTGAATTTCTGGTTGGATTGAATGTACAAGTTAGATAAAAATTATGTCCATTAAATTAAAACAAAAATTATGACAATGCATGAAGGTTTTCTCAATCTAGATTATGGATGTTCACATACAAATCTTGCCTTACCCAGAGCAAAGAAAATCCCTTTTTTGTGGCATTTTTTTATATTTGATAATCGTTGAAAGTGGTTATAATCAGTATGAATCAAGTCAGTGGTCAACATTTGTGAATTAATGTTTGGAATGAACTAAATATGTGAATACAAAAGAAGTTTGTACTTGTATTTCCTTTGGATAGAGACAAATTTTTAACTTGGAAATGTAAGGAAGTGGAGGATTAAAATAAGCAAGCAACTTCATTAGAGGAGATTCAAGAAGTACAAAACATGTCCAACACTACAACAAAAGAACAGAGTATATTTATTCAATAGCATGCATGATTGTTTAGATGGAAAAATCTTTCAAATGCTTTGGATATTGTTGACTGTTCAAATAGTAACCACATATCAAATCGTGCTACTAGATATAAGCTAGATATATCCTATAATTTGAAAAGTGAGAGATTTTCTAGATGGGCCCTTCAAACAACATTTGTAACTTGGTATTTATAATTCATTTTCAATGTCCAAAGAAATTCATGCACTTTTGGCATGGTTGATTGACCATCATTATTTTTTTCTTCCAATAGGAACAAACTATATTAAGAGATTATAGAATCATACATGGGTGCCCCAGTTGTGTCGGTATATGCTTATAGTTAAAACTTTGGAGTTATAAAGAAAATAGAGTTTTCTCCAAACAATAGATAGTCTACCAAAAAGACCAAGAGTTCTATAATAATGGCTACAAAGTTACAAACATTACGAGAAGTTCTGAAATTTGGAAATTATTCATCCCTGGCAAAAGAAACGAAGGAGAGAGATGAACCATTTCATGATACCTAGAGGGATCATGGTCAACAAAAATAGGAAATATGTTTTCTTTAGTTTTCATACATTATTTGACTTTCTTCTTTCTCAATCGTGTAGCCAAAGCTAGAATGATGCCACTTTCCAAAGGTAGACAATCATCATAGCACAAAAATTCTCCATATTCAAAAGTGGGAAAGAAGTAATACAGAGACATTAGAT
>ML781578.1:1031316-1080283 GCA_009831015.1 Picea engelmannii
CCCACTGTGCTCCTTAACCTGCAACATTCCTTGAGACCCCACCACAGCCTGTTTGGAGAGGTTATCTACATATGAATTAGAAGTCATGTAAACATGAGAAAACTATATATCTAAATATTTACCAGCAATAGAGAACACATGTTCCAGCAAAGGCATGATAGTTTCATTTTTCATACTGTAGCCTTATTTTCCCATTGAATTACTAGGTTAGAGTCCCTTAACACTTGTATCTAGGATGTTCCTTTTTTCAATAACAGTTTTGAGCAGGTTTAGGAGGGCATGTATCCCTACCCAATTGTTCATACCTATGCCTATCCCCAACTTGACGGAGAAAAAAATGTGATAAGAGAAATACAAAACTCCTCCAACTCCACATGGGGTAGGGTTTTCTTGGATTGCACCATTGACGGACCCCCAACTCTTTGATTTGTCTATTTCAAGAGTCTTTGGAAATAATTGGTTCTTTTGTTTGGGAGGTTTTTTTAAATATTCATAAACATACTTTATCTTGTGGAATACATCCAAGGCCGAGAAAGATAATTCCTAAAATAAAATAACATTTCTATTTATCCAATTCCCAAAGGCACTATACATGGCAAAGTTGTGTGGTCACTCAGCCTTGGGTCTTCCATCCACTGCTTTAAATAGTAAACTAGAGAGGTTCCCACCCATTTGAAACTCCACCAGTTAGAGTTAGGTATTTCTTACATGGTTCTTTTGTAAATGAGAAGTCTTTTAACAAATGGTCTATGTCTTCTACACTATTTCTACACAGGATGAATAAACATGGACCATGTTGATTTTTAACATCCCGCTCTGGCGCACTGAGAAAAATTATTATTTGAGGACACTTGATCACAAGTGATCTGGACTTTTATGATGTCAAAACATTTATCTTTGATTATCATGCGTTATGATAGACGACATGATGTTTCACTGCTTCGATGTAGACATGTGCTATTGACTCAGCTTTATTGAGTGTGCAGGGTTTTGGACCTTGAGGATGCAGAGGCATCGGTGGAACCCCTTGGACTTCAGATTGAGTCAGAGAGTGTGCTATTTGGGTTGATTTATTTACTGTGATATTTCATTGATTTGATGATTTGATGTTGACATGTTCTGACACAATTGTTGATGATGCAGGTTGACGATAGCTTGCCGACCAGACTCACATATGGAATAAAGGGGCCACACACGATTTCCAGAGAGTTTGAGGGAGAGGTGTGGACAACAACCCTGCCACAGCCTACTAGCACTCCCGTCGTGGCTCGAACTGTAGGTTAACGATTACCTAGTTCGAGAGGAACCACGATGTCGTGAGGGCAGACTACGAAAGTCGGTCATGATGATTCTAAGGGGCGCGCAATAAGGCGGGGGCCTTATTCCTTAGAGCCCTTAGTCTCCCATAAGTTCACCTAGCGGAGTGTTGAATCCAGGGGTTATAGATGTCTACCAATCAGTCAAGTTGGCGAGTGGCACCCTTGGAGCATGTGGTGCATCCTGAAGGGCACGTCGCGCAAAAGAAACGAATGAGGCAAGTGGCACCCTTGGAGCACGTGGTGCGTCCTGAAGGGCATGTCGCATTGATGTTGAGCAAGAAACAAAACTAGATGGCCCTAAGACATTAACACCTTAAGAAATTCTTAAAATGACTCCCCTAACCAACTTTCGCCTAGCTCAGAATCTAAGTCCTAAGCCTAAGACTTTTCTAGGGTAAAAATTTTAGTGTAACCTTTAAGAAAAAGGCCCTAGCATAAAAATAAAAATTCAAACAAAAACGCACTTAAGTAATAGTTAGGTATTCATAAAATTCTTGGGGTAAATAATTAGGGTAAGAAATAAATTAAAACTAATGGTTTTAAAATTTTGCAAAGAAGAAATTATTTCCTAACTTGTGAAAGAACAAAAGATAATTAAATAAATAATAAATGAAAAGATCAATTAGCGCATTTACCTTTTTGGTTTTAAAAAAAAAGAAAGAAAGGGAATAATAAAAATAGGGAAATGAGCCTTTTAATAAATTTAAAGAAAATAATTTTGGAGAAACGTGGGGGATGAGTGACACTTGTAAGACAGAGAATTTTTAGAGGGTTTTCATTAAAACTTAAATGAAATGTGATTTAGGGCAAGGGGGGGTTATTAGGGTAACGTTATGCTGCCGGATTGGGACTTGACTGTTTGCTTGTGAGGAGTGGGGATTTTCCAGCTTGGTTAGGAGTGGTAGCTCAGCCTTGCGAGGCGCGCTGGGAAGCTAGATCTACCATCTAGACTGTGTGAGGCCCCTTTGCGGCTCGAGGGGATAAGGGGGAAGTAGAGTACCCCTAGATATTGGTTGGGAGGTACCGGTGAGGTCTCTATGGTCGGCGAGCGGGAACGACACAGAGCGCAGGATGCGGCACGGGGCGCGGGCGTCATCCAAAGCGGGCGAAAGGCAACGGTATGATTTTTGTTTCTGGTAGAGTAGATAGAATTTGGATATATGGTTAGATCTGCATGTGGTTTAAATGGGTAAACTGATTTTTAGTTTCATGACTGAGTTTTTTTTATATAACTGTTTGAATTGATTATGGAAAATATATGTTTGAATTTTGACTAGAGTTGCCTGTGTAAGATGCATTTTGTTCAGAATTTGTGTACTGTGATTTTTATGTAATGAAATCCTTACGTTAGGGATTACGTAATGTAGTTTAGGCAAGGTAAATCGGTTGAAATTTGACTGTAATGCGTTTTGATCCCAGCCCCTCCTTTGTACTTGTAGCTCAGCCCTTAAGCGAAGTCGTGGAGCCCTAGCGTTTTTAAATAGGGGTTTTGCTGTGTTCAAGCGTGGCGGGTTCCATTTTATTACTCGCACCTCTTCGTCCTTACTGATTAACCACTGTAAACCCTCCACCTGATGCCTTGTTGTTGTTTTCGCCAAACGTAAGAGATGTTGTGACTCTCTCCTGTGCACATGATGTCGAGGTAGGGCAAGGTCATCCATGTGCACAGGGTATGCGAGATGCTAAGTTTAAGTTCGGATTTAAATTAAACACTGGCTTTCGGTGGAGATAGAGTATGAATATCAGTGTCAATGTCAGTTCATCATGCAGTTGTAAATTCATCTCATCATACAATTGTTGGACCTTTGCCGTGTCATTTCTCCGCAGAGCTTCGGGTGGACTCACCGAATTATCGTTGCACCAAGCGTTTGTGCAACCCTTTTTGTCTTCGACTCCTTTGTGAATATCTCCCTGGGGATCTTATCCCTTCCAACAGTTTTAGTTTGTTAGATCGAATTCAAAACCTGGCACAGGCCAGAGCGAATTCGAATTTAAATTTACCAGCATTGTGAATTTCAATTATTTGGGCAGATTCACCCATATGGCATGGCCAGTGGCACCCTGCCATAGGTTCGTGAACCCTCGTAGATCGGGCTATGGATGACAACCTTCTTATAGCGTTGTGACCTTACGCACTGTTACCAGACCATGGCTCTAGCCTCCATTCGTTTCTGGATGAGACCATTTTTTTTTGTGTATCACCCTTCATTACAGTATTGATTGATCCGTTATAGTGCTCACGTGGGTGACCCACGGATCCCTGCTCTAACTTCCAGTGCTCAAGTTTTCACTCTGAATTACCAGGCCACAGTATCCCTTGCAAACCTCGACACACTATAGAAAAACCTTCCACCTATTACCTTACTTTTATTTCTCTAATGAGGGGGAGCTAAATGTTGCCTATGGATGCATTTTTCCTTAAAGGTAGGTTGCGTTTGATTTCCTTATTTAATGGGAGTAATTTTTTCAGTTTTGAATCGTAAACTGTAGACCCACCTCTACACCTGTGCGTCTGGCTAGCTGGAATACTCTGCATTGTGCATGTGCCAAGTTGCCTGAAATTTCCTTGATGAGCGGGAAGATGGCCTGGCGACGAATGGATTCGAGCGCCTAATTTAAGACCACCTGTCCCCAACCTTAATTAAGAACTTAAATTAGCGTGAATCCTCATGCTGTTAAAATAGTAACTTATCTTTTTCTGCGCCTCATTTTTCTCTTTCGACAGGAGTTTATGACAACGGATAGTAACTTGAGATTAAATCAAATTGTTGATTGAAGAATGGAAGTGATAGGTTTTGTAAATCGAGGAATGATTTCTTAATTAAATAATTAGGGTAATTTATTATTTTTACTATTAATCGTGTTTCATTGAATTATTGTGGAAACAATTCAGTTTATAACTATAACCAGAATAAATACAATTCTAGCTCATGATGATGACTATTTAAAGTAACGCTCAGTTGATAATGGTAAAATGTTTATATGCTAATTTGTTAAATATGACCCATAACGCGTAGGGCTTGTATTTTAAATTGCATTAATGTTATTATAAAATAATCGATATGGTTTTGGGGTCTTATCATTGTAGTTCCTTTTGTTAATAATAAAAACCCGAGGTAAGGTCCTCATTGTTTCAATGGGATATTATTGTAATATAAAAGTGAGGACATGGCCGGGTTATGGGAAGGTTACCAAAGTATCTTTTATTATTCTTAAGCAATTAAAGAAAAAAAAAATCCTGGTTACTTGAATTGAATGTTATTGTAAGATAGATGGAGATGTTATGGTTATAATTAGGGAATATGCTTGTAATGATTAAATTTTATAAACTGTTTAACAAGATAGAAGGTCGCGTTATTCGCTAAATTATCAATTGTAGTTTAAATGACTATTGTTGCCTAAATGTTATGTCATAAACCCTTCATTTTATTCATAATTAATGCAATGCGGGTTAATATGAATTCTACACTGAGTGAGTTCAATGATTTAGAATGTGGTGTTCTTATTGAGTTATAATTATCGATAAATGTTAAAGGTTTCATTAATGGTAAATCCTAAGCTATCCATCTATATTTTTCAATTTATAAATGAGACATTGATGGTAGAACGTGGTGAGGGTAAATTGAATGTAACTGTAGAATATGGTAATGGTAAATTAAATGTTAATGTTAATATTAAATTTAGATTTTACCTTAATGTCTTCATGCAATTTAGACTTTAGAATTAGAATGGGCTAATCGCCTTAATGGTTGTCTTGTTGTCATTATCTTGTAATGTGATTCTTTTTACTGCATGTATGGAATTCAATGCAATGGTGTTGACGTTTCAAGGTACTGGTATTGTAGCCTTGATAACATAGGAATGAAAGAACATTGTGATTTGTTTACAATGTTGTGGTAGTATAAATGTAATGGTATGGTTAATTCATGGTAAGGACATTTAATTCTTTTATATTCTCAACACAAAGGGTAAGGCCCTTAAACTAAGGGCAATAATCTAATTAGATTTACCTTATGCTAATGTACTCTTGGTTTAATAAAATTAAATGGAGAAATTGGATAATAATCAATCACGGTTGAGTCATGGACATTGCCTTGTCATTAACTTTAGTGGTTGTTGTCTGAATCCTTGTCTTGCGCCTTCCGTAGAAGACGTGGTTTCTCTTTTTCTATTGTTGCATTGGGTTGTATTAATTTGTTGATTGGACTGCTTATGTAGGGTGGGATGTAGACACCTCCAGGTAGCCTTAGTAGATATGTCTGTGTGTGATTTTTGTTTTTGTGTAAAGAATCCAGTGTCGTATCAAGAGTCTCGGGCCCTTTAAAGGCAGGGTTTCCACTCTTGCGACACACCTGACAAAGATTACTAGTTTCTACCTGAGCAGTCGACCAGGAGCCTATCTGACCTTCTCTTTCTCCGGAGAAGAGAACTAAGATTAAACGCCCTGATTTCCTCTGCATAAATAGTAAAATCTACTACTATGGATTCTTCCTTCTATGTTCGTACGATACATAAACTAGTGGTCGTTTAATGCTTGCAGTCACTTGTTGTGCGCATTATGTCTATGGTCGTTTAATTCTTACAGTCACTTGTTGTGAGCCTTATGTCGTCTTGTTGTGATCATCATGGTTGCGTCTTGTTAGTAGTCGGGTGGCGAAGTAGAGTCAAGTGTGTTTGTTTCCTTTGAAGGTATTCCCAAGTCAAAAATTTATTGTTTAGATCCAACCAAACAAATAGTTTTGACTTCAAAGGGGCTTTGATATTCCTCTATGTCTTCTACCACCAAATGACTTCTTGATCCTCATCCAAGAACATTTCTTTGTAACCTAAACTAGCTAAATATTCCCCGATTGGGCTCCAAGACTAAACCGGGGAGTCTTCCTCTTCTTTTAAAAAAATGTAACTCATCTTCTATAGGTCTATATATGAAATTCGACGCTCAACATCCTAGTCTTCCAAGCCAAAAATATCATCTCCTTTCCAACCATTTTTCCATAAATTTCTGCTAACTAGAACTGCCACAACTACTAGACAGGTTATGTATTGATCTATGAGATTTTCTAAGAGTCCTTTGTTTAGCTTGAAAGCTCCATCACTTCCCACTCAAGGGTCCTGTTGGCAGCCAATACACTTTTTTATAGTATCTTATAAGCTGCCTACACCAATGTTTTGCAAACATCATTTTTTCGTCACAATTTGCTAATGAACGACATTTTCATTTCTTGCGACATTTGCACATTTGCCTCCATTTTGTTTTCATGACTGTAAGCGTGAAAACTTCACCTTTTGAAGTTGTATTGAAGTCATTATTTGAACTCCCAATATCTCTTTTGTTGATATTCCTATTGCGCTTACCTTTTATTTGTCATTGTACGAATGGCAGGTACTCATACTTCAATTGATTGTGTAATTTGGTTTTATTGAGTTTGTAAGGCATTTAGCATTTGGACTCGCATTTTATTTGACACACCTGACCATTGATTTCATGAAAATGCATAGGGTTTATGATTAAATTATATATATATATATATATATATATGTCTTTTGATATAATCTTTATGTTAATGTTTTCATAACTATTGGCTTGTCGGTTATATAAATATCCATTGGCACATTGGTTAAACGATTAATATGAGTGAAAGATTGGCGCATGGTTAATTATTTGGTTTTGGTTTCAAATTGAGTATTTGATGATTTAAACACTATGGCATAATGTTTTGATTGCATGCGTTGTTTATACACTTACCATTGTTTCATTGGTTAGCCAAGCATCATGATTTTTTGAACTATGCTATAGTGGGTTGAACAACTATGATAGTCGGCGGTTGTACTTTGGTAATAAATATTATGCATGGCAGACTCCACCACCTTCGCACGATGGCATTTATGCCTGTCCCTTATCCCCATTCACTTCTGTTAGCTCGGGTAGCTCCGCCCCTGTGTGTGTTATGATACAAAGCCTCGGCTTACCATGTGCTTGGCTCCATGGCACCAGTCGTGTGGATAGAGACAAATGACAACCAAGCCTTGTTAATGTTTGACAATGCCTGGAAGGACCTGGAGGCTAACGGTTGGCTCGCCTTCGTGCAGAGATTTGAGGGTTTTAACTTATCCGTGGCACAGTGATTTTCTTTAACTTTCGATGGCTGTAGAGCCAAGGTGGATGATATCTAGTTAGAAATCGATGAGGGATTTATCAGTTCTGCTACAGGGTTACCTGCCACAGGACAACGTTGGTTCAAAAATTGTAAGGTAGAAGAGGTTCCATGGCCATTGTTGTTTCTCTCGTGTAAATTCACCTCTTGTGACAGAGGTATGCCCATATCTATGCTCAAACCATGATGGAATGACCTTTTGATGCTAGTCAAGCAGTTTTTGACCTGTGAAGGTCGACACGGACTTGTGTTTCTCTACCACCTGTGTTTTCTAATGAATTTTATAGGGTACCCGGTAAACATGCCTTTCTACTTTCAGCGCAGCTTATATAAAATGTCGAAAAGGTTTAAAAGGCAGAAGGTTGATAGCAGCCTATTCCACCATGGCCTTATTAAAATTATCGTTGTTTATCAGTTGAGTTTACATGGTGATAGTTGGAGAGATTTTGTTGCTCAGAATGGTTTCAAGGACCCGAACCCTATACAGGTTGACAAGCATGTGGTGAGTGAAGTCAAGGCTGGACCACCCATGCCTTTTCATATCTTATTGCCTACCCCCAATCCTTCGTTCGACCCTCCTATTGAATTACCAAACATCATAACTGAGAAGGCCGAGGCTATTAAAAAACTTGTAAGAAAAAATCCTAAGGCAAACCCTACTGCTAATGCCAAGGGTAAAAATAACGCATGACTTATTTCAAGGATGAACAGGAACAAACCTAAAACCTCTGCTGAGTCAAAGCCTATTGTACTAAGTGAGGATTCCGACTCCGACATAGAACATTTTTTAGTCGATGAGTATCCTTACTCGCGGGGTTTATGTCCTGAACCACCTTATGATTTCGTGACGAACCTTCCCCCTTGCCTAAAGGATAACCCTGGCTACCCTGGTATTAAGTTGCCTAACGATATCTTCAACCACATGTCCAAACCCTCGGCAGGTCTTTCAAAACCCACACAGCCATCCTGTGAACAATGAAATTTATGGTTGGAACGATACTACGTTGATGTTCCCCTACTCCAATCGAAAATTCAATCGCTGGAAGATCAAATTGCAGTATTGACCAATCAAAGAGACAAGCTCCAAGCAACTGATAAGAAGCAGAAGATGACCGACTCCATCCTTTTCAGGAGTGTTGAATCAGCCACAGCCATTATCAACTCCAAATTGGCATGACCAAACCAGTTCGTCATTGTACAGGTATGATTTTGATATTATTTTAAGTTTTGTGAGTCACCATGAGTAATATAGAATTTGGTATTTGATTCTTGAATAGATCTGTTTGTATTTCAAAATGGTTTTCTCATAATGTGTTCATCCTGTATACATGTCGCTTTGCTAAAAATAAATGAAATTTTGTTTTGAATATATGATCTTATCATTCCCAGTATATCCATCTATAGATTTTTATTCAATTTGAATGGTTCTCGTTTGGATTTGATTTCATGGTTTGCTTGATTGAGTTAACGAAGTTGATGATTCGTTTTCAATTCAATTCGTTTTGTATCTACTCCGAACATGAAGTTTTTCATGCTCAATTTAGAATACGATCAGGTTTGTATTTGATTTCGTTATGATTCATATGTTGTTATTGGTAAACGATTTCAATAAATTTGGTTGTTACGATACTATCTCATGCAATGTTCTATATTCGATCGTTTCCAAGTTAGGAAAAATAACTCTGTTTTCCTGAAAAAAATACTTTCACTTTAATCCTGTGTGAATAATATTCATGCCCGAATCATGCAACGGTTTTAATCCACGACAACTTTGTTAAACCTCTGTCGTTTGATTCCCTTGATTGGATAACGGTATATTTAGTTAGTTTGATTGGTTTTTGTCGGTAGCTAGTCTATATAATTAGATTTTTATTATTTTATTAATAAAAGATCCTGCTAACTTGTCTATTTTTGACCATTTTTAGGTGAATTCGAATTGTATGGGACTTGATGGACAATCTAGGGGATATTTGTGTGTCTTTGTTGTATTGTAGTTTCCTAGTTTAGTTAAACTTGGGATATCTTCCCAGATTTCATGTAAACAGTTTTATAACTTCCACAGGGAGGTTTTACCATGTGGAAAAACTTATAAATACTTATTATTTTTGTAATAAGGATCATCCTTGCTTGTGGGAGAACTAGGATTATGGATTTTTAATACAAACTGAGACAGAAGTTGATGTTCTTCTACAACTTTCACTTTCATAATATCAATCTTTTGTTTCATGTTTATGCATATCAATTTGCATTTGATTAATGACTACTTTAGCTATCTTGGTCTTTTGCAGAATGATATGATTGAATTAATGTGATCCATTCCTACTTCCTTTCACTAATTTAATGAATACAACAATTACTTAGTTCATCTAATGAATGACAGATTTTTCTTCTTCATAAATTGAACTATTATGTATAGATCTTTGCACACAGGTTTATCTAACTACGAAGATTTATAATTTATAAGATTGTTGTTATTTTTATGTCTTGTTTGTCCTATAAATAAAATTAAAGAGCACTTGCAGATATTGTTTACGAGAATCTTCTGGATAATTCGGAGCGGTTTTATTCCTTCCGATCAACTAAGAAGATTATCATACACAGGACAAATCTGGAGCGTTTCTCGAGGTGAGTTTGTTATTTATTTTTTTAGTATATTTATTAGTATTTTAGTTAGTCATATTTGTAGTTTAGATTAGTGTTTTAGTTTAGTTAGTTTCCTATTTTATTTCTTGTTCATAAAATCATAAAATCAACAAAAAATATCTTTCTCTGTCTTAGGGCAGAATGCAAATGAGTTTTTCAGGTTTTATTCAAATCTCTAAATTGTAGATATTGTACATTTTGTGAATAAGTTATATTTCAGTTAGTAGTTAGATAGTTAATTAATTAGAGTTATTATAGTAGTAATTAGTAGTTTGTATATATATAAAATAGTTATATTAGTTAGTTTGTTTTATTAGTTAGTTTTAGTTAGATTAGTTTATTTTGTTTAATTATTTTTAGTTAGATTAGTTAGTTTAGAATAGTTTTCTTTTTGTTTTATTTAGGACCTTAGATATTCTAACGGATCCGCTAAACCCGTCAAGGTGCTTCATCCCAAATGGCTTGGGTTATTAGACAACCTCGGACCGGTTCCACTCTCTCAGTTGACAGACGGTCGATTTCTCCTGTCAACAAATGGCGCTAGAAGGAGGGCCTGAACTTAATTAATGGCACAAGGAGGTCACAAGACTCCTCCCCCCCCCAAATCAATCACCTATAGTAACTAGAATCCATTCAAATGATAATATTCCCCCTCAAACAACAAATACTTCAACCGATGATCCACAGATCACAGTTGAGCCAACAACCCCTAATCCTACAGGTGGTGACATACAAGAGATTGTCCGCCAATCTCTTATAAAAACACATAGTGCCTTAGCTCATCTTAGGAAACCAAACCGTCCGTGGGGTCAAACTTTGGACTTCTCTGATATTAGAGAACAATTAGGTGACACTAACCTCACTATGAATTCCACAGATACAACCTTAAATCCTACTACAGGAGGATCTGAGATACCTCCTTCACCTCCTCCATCATCTCCTTCCTCTTCTGGAGGAGATTTATTAGAAGAAGGTGATTCCCCTTCTCAGCCTTCCACACCCACTACACCAATGGAAAATCAGAACAACCCTGCTAGACCCTGGCTTGATCAGGATGCTGTAGCTATACCTGGAGCTCAACACCCTCTACCTAAACACCCGGAGAAATGTTCCCAAATTTGATCCTGACTCAAAACAGATCGTTGAAGATCACATTAAAAAGTTTATGTTAGCCATTATTCTCTGTAATTTCAAACATGAAGACGTTGTCTGTAGGTTGTTCCCTTATAATTTTGAGGGTAATGCATCCGCATGGTACTTTTCCAGCAATCCCATACCATCGTGTCTTGGGAAAAGTTTGAGTCATGCTTTTTGGAAATTTTCAGAGACAGTAAACCTCCGAAAGTCCTAGTCATGGATCTTTCTAGTTTAAAAATGAACCCAAAAGAAAAAGGTAAAGTCTTTAATCATATATTATTGACATTCAAAAACCGAATCTCTGTCGATTCCATGCCTGCCGAGAGTCTTATAATATCTTACTACACTAAAGATTTTCATCAGAGCATAGCTATTTGGGTTAAACGATCTAAGAAAGCCACGTTGTTAGAGGCCTTCGAGGAGGCCACCCAGATTGAAAAGGACATACTTAGTCTTAAATAATCTTCTAGAAACGAAGAAGATACTAGTTCCTCTTCCAAGAAGAAGATTGAAATCCTCCCCAGACCCACTCAAAGTAAAACACAACCTGAAAACTCTGATTTGGAAAACCTAACCAAAGTTGTTCAAAAATTGTCAAATCAAGTTATAGACTTGAAAAGGTCGACTGAGGAATCTTCCTCGAGCAAAGGACCCTACAAACCTCCTTTCCAAAACCCTTTTCCTACCAACCGACCTAATCCAACCACCGAAGGCCTTAATCTAGAAAGTTTGCAATGTGCCCTTCAAACAATTCTAGAAGCCCAATATCACTTGATGCCTCCTGAGATTCCTGAGGAGGTAGTTGAACAAGAGACAAATCAAGAAGAAGAGTCTTCTCCGAACATTTTTGGACACTTTTCGGATAGCATCTTCCAAGCTAATTTCGAGATGGTTCACCCTTATAATACTAGGAGTAAGACAACAAACAAACCTTCTTCCGAAAATACTACAACTTCGCCTCCAAAGCAATCTAAATCAGATGAAACTAAACAGAATAATGTGAGCCCCAACTTAGATTATGATGTTGTTGAAGATCTAAAAAAGTTAAGGGCTAACATTTCTATTTATGAGTTGTTGAAGTTTCCATTTTTGTTACAAAAAATGTTGCAAAATATTTCAGAGAATGGAAAAAATGGTAATTCTAATGGTAACAAGGTTGTGCAAAACAAAGTCCCTCAGAAGACTTCCACTAAAAATAATCCTGATCTTCAAGATAAAGGAAGCCTTCCTGTAAGTAATGTAAATAATGTAAATAATGTAGATAAAGTAGCTTTAGAAACTGCGAGTAAGAATCCACCAGCTACTACTCTTAACACTCGAAAGAATGTACCTCCTTTCCTATTAACTTTCGAGATCTTTAATAGAAACGTGCACAATTGTATGGTAGACTCAGGGGCGTCATCCAATGTGATGCCATGGTCTGTTTTCCAAAAGATAAACGTTGAATTTGAACCCTCTACTTTAAAAATCATACAACTTGATCGAACCAATGTTAAGGTTATAGGCAAACTAAAAACTGTACTTATTAGATTATCGTCTAACCCCAAAGTTCATCAGATTATTGATATAATTATTGTGGATATTCCAGAAGTGTATGGTCTGTTTTTAAGCAGGGACTGGTCGGAGTAGCTACATGGTTACTTCGCAATAGACTGGTCCAAATTATGGCTTCCAGAGAATGGAAATCCTAACAAGATCAGGGTAAATTGTGAACGTTACCTTAAGTTCATGGTCACAGATTTGAATGATCCTAACGAACCATATACACCTTCTGTTGATTCACCCGAGGTCCAAGGGATGGACACCTTCTTCAGAAATTTCATGGCCGAGGTTTCGCCTATCATTAATCCAGAACAACAGTCCGAGATTGTGGCATGTATGCAACCAACAACTTCTACACAACGATCCCATGTGCTCGATGGAAATCAAAAATTTGGTCTCTATATTTCGATGGGTCTAAGTCTAAATAAGGAGCTGGTGCAGGCTGCATCATTATCGATCCGGCAGGTAACACGACATTAATTGCATGTAGACTAGAATTTGAATGTACTAATAATACTATAGAATATGAGGCTTTACTGCAAGGTCTCAGAAAAGCTTTGGATATGAACATTCAAAACCTGGTTGTATTTGGCGACTCTGAAATAGTGGTTAGTCAGGTAAGAGATTCTATCCACTATATCTCTCCGCATCTCAAGAGCTACCAGTCTGAGGTATGGAGTTTAATGAATAAATTTTCTGCTTTCAATATAAATTCCATTCCTAGATTAAATAATGTTGAAGCAGATCTATTGGCTAATGTAGCTTCTAAATTTCTTCCTGCAGAAGGCTTGTCTCCAGATGCATTCTCCGTTGAGCTGTTGTTTCGACCATCTATTCCTGACAATATCATGAACTGGAGAGTATTTGACGACGATCAACAGATATCAACTTTATGCACATGGAAGAAACCTTTCAAGGCGCGGTGATAGATGAACGCACGCACGACGACAATTTTCACGATTTTATGGAATACCTGATCCGAAATCTCCTTAAGCTTTGTCGGACATGGTAAATTCCATACCCAAATCTATAGTTAGATTAGAGAAGTTTTATGATTTTGAAGATAAATTTAAAAAGATGGTCAACTGTAAAACCAATAGTTCCTCGTTGTCTTATGAAAAAGTGAACTTAGGAACTAATGAAAATCCTCAGTGCATTAACCTAGGCTTGGTATGTTCTCGACAAGAAAAAGTTTCATTTGTTAAATTATTTAAGGAATTTAAGGATGTCTTTGCATGGACGTATGATGATCTTAAAACTTTCGACCCTAATATCATACAACATGTCATCCCGATGAAGCCCCAAACCTTACCCTTCCAACAGAAACTGAGGAAGATGCACCCTAAAATAGAACCGACCATTCAAAAAGAATTGAATAATCTCCTTAATGCTAAAATAATTTTTGCTATTAGGCACACTCAATGGGTGTCCAACCTTGTCCCAGTTCGGAAGAAAAATGGGGAAATCCGAATCTGCGTCAATTTTCGAAACCTCAATAGAGCGTCTGATAAAGACAACTATCCTGTCCCGCCCATGGAACAGATCCTTCAACAGGTATCTGGTTCCAAGAGGCTATCCCTGTTAGATGGTTTCTCTGGATACAACCAAGTCCTGATGTCTCCACCAGACCAACTCAAAACTACCTTCCGTACCTCGTGGGGCACTTATGCTTATCGTAAAATGCCCTTTGGATTGATTAATGATGGTGCCACCTTTCAGAGAGAAATGGACATTAATTTCTGAGGTTTAATCAATCATTCCATTTTAGTTTACTTAGATGATGTGACTGTTTATTCCAAAAACAAAGACGATCATCTAGCTCACTTACGAGCCGTTCTACTGCGATGTCGTAAATACGGCATCTCCTTAAACCCCCAAAAGTCCATCTTCATAGTAGAACAGGGTAAACTCTTAGGATTCATTGTGTCTAGTGAAGGAATGATTATTGACCCCGAAAGGACTCAAGACATCGCTAAACTTCCCCCTCCTACATCCAAAAAATCCATGCAGTCTTTCTTAGGCCAGATTAACTTTGTGAGGAGATTCGTCCCCAGTTTCTTCGATATGGTCAGGCCTCTACAGAATTTAATTAAGAAAGACACCCAATATCACTGGGGACCCACACAAAGTTAGGCTTTCAATGCAATAAACAAGTCCATAATAGACGCTCCGTCTCTCATGAGCCCTGACTTCTCTCAAGATTTTACACTCTATATTTTTGCTTCTTACTGTTCCTATGCCGTCGTCCTAACTCAGAAGAATGTCGAGAACCACGAAGTACCCATCGCCTTTATGAGCTCTGCTTTCAAAGGTGCTGAAATTAACTATCCAGCGGTGGATCGGCAAGCCTACGCTATTTTCAAAGTGGTTAAGCACTTCCGGTCCTATCTTTTGAAGTCAAGGACGAAAGTCATAGTCCCCTACCCTGCTGTAAGGAACTTGTTAGTGCAGAAAGAGTTAGGAGAAAAGAGATCTAACTGGGTCACCTCCTTGCAGGAGTATGACTTAGAAATCACCCCATCTCAGATTGTGAGAGTCCAAGGGTTATGTAAGTTGGTGGTTGATTCGGAAACAAGACAACAAGAATATAATGATACGTCTAACCTAGAACAAAGCGATCAAATCCTAATCTGTTGCCCACAAAACCTTGTTAGTCCCTGGTATGGCGATATTAGGTTCTGTCTCGAACATGGGTCAGCGCCTTGTCACTTAGACCCCCCTAAGAGAAGAGCACTGAGGTTAAACTTTGCCTCCTTTCATTTGGTTAATGGTGTACTGTTTCGTCAGAAGTTTGACGGCGTACTGATGCGCTGTCTTGAGAAGGACGAAGCAGAAAATGTCTTGCTAAAGTTGCATGCAGGAGAGCCTGGTGGTCATTTTGGTGGTGACACCACTGCTCATAAAGTTCTAAGAGCTAGTTATTACTGCCCCACACTTTTTAGAGATGCCCATGCCTTGTGTCGTAAATGTATCATCTGTCAGAAAGCATCGGGGCGGTTACAAAAACCAGCCTTTCCCTTGCAACCCATTTCAGTAGATTCTCCTTTCCAGCAATGGGGCCTTGATATCATAGGTCCAATTAACCCTCCGTCCTTGCAACAACACAAGTTTATTGTGAAAACCACAAATTACTTTACTCGATGGTCTGAAGCTGCTGCATTAAGAACTGTCAAAACCAGTCAGGTAACCTCCTTTCTAAATTCGAATATTATCACCCATTTCGGTATCCCTGACTGTTTAGTCTTTGACAATGCTTCATACTTTTCTTCTCTTGAGATGAGCGAGTTCGCTTTGGAAAATGGAATTAAGCTGAAGTATTCTGCTAGTTACTACCCCCAGGGCAACTGATTGGCAGAGTCAACAAACAAGAACTTGATTAAAATTATCAAGAGAACCATGGTTGAAAATCACAAAAATTGGCACAATGCGTTGCTAAACGCGTTGTGGGATGATAGGGTAACGCCAAAAGATGCTATAGGTAACTCCCCATTTTTTCTCGTTTATGGCAGAGAAGCAATTCTGCCACCTCACATTCTTCTTCCTTCGCTTCAGTTGTCATAGAAAGCTCAAGAAGAAGATTGTCCCCCTTTAGAAAACCAAATTAACGCTTTGATGAAGCTAGAAGAAGTAAGAGCCCAAGCTAAACGTAAGTTAGATCAACATCAACAATTGGTTAAAAGTTGGTTCGATTCTAACTCTGCTTCTGATAGGAATTTTGATGTAGGCGATCTCATCTTGAAGTGCGACAAACCACATCAGAGAAAGGGAGAACACACCAAATTTCAAAACTTATGGCTTGGACCATTTTTAATTGCTGAAAAGTTGGGTCCTAGTTCTTTTCGATTGCAGAATCTTGAAGGGAATCTTGACACCTATCCGGTGAATGGCCAAGCCTTGAAAAGATACTTTGCGTGATAACAACCCTTGTATTTTATGTACATATTTTATTTTTGTTTGCGTTTTCGTTTGCTTTCTGTTTGATTTTGATTTGAATTTATCAGTTTGTGTTTTTGAAAAATAAACATACCTATACACTAATCTATTCAGACAAAGACGATAGAAAATTCCTTCGCTGAAATAACTTCTGAACAATTTGTACGAACATCAATGGTATACTTCTGAAATTTTGGAAAAATCTGTTGTTTAAAAGAAGTTGACTGATTTCGATCTCTGAGCAAAGCTTGTCATGATCATCTATTATCTTTTTACGCTGTCCCTATTCTGTAAATGAATGAATCAGAGGATGTCTCCCTATCTTAGGAATTTGTTTTTGTAAATAAAACATCTCTGGATCTAAATAGAGGACAGTTCTAAAAAAATTCTGATGAGGTCTAAAAAAATATGTTAAAATATCATGATTTTCAGCGTCACCCTGCTCGACTATATATCTATGAAAAAGAAAACAAAATAAATTATTGAGAAGAGTTGTGGGAAGTGCTTGTAAACCCGTCGGGATGTTGAACAGGTCTGTTGGAAGCAGGTAAATGCATGCATGGCGCCAAGACAACTTCATCAGGGTACTGAACAGGCCCGCTGACAGCGAAGCAATGTCGGGTGTATGAAAATTTGTAAAAAAGAAACCTCTTTAATGTCCTTTATTCTGATCCAGAACTTCTTAACATGATACAGATGTCAGAGTGGGTTAAATGGAAACCCTGTCGAGGCTATGGACGCCTGCTAGCAGCAGTGGCTATGCCAACAGTATTGAAGATTTTATCTTTAAAATCATGACTTATTGATCTTAAGGTAGTTATCAGTTTTCATCTTTCGAAATACTGCTGGATTAATTGATTAATGATGATGTTTATACTATTTTATGGTTGTTATTTTTGAGTTGAAATTATCTTCACTTTCCTTATCTGATTTTGCTCCTTTTGACAGAGATAACTGCTTCTACCAGTGTGTCGCCATTGTTGGCAGCCAATACACTTTTTTCTAGTATCTTATAAGCTACCTACACCAATGTTTTGCAAACATCATTTTTTCGTTGCAATTTTCTAATGAACGACATTTTCATTTCTTGCGACATTTGCACATTTTCCTCCATTTTGTTTTCACGACTGTAAGCGTGAAAACTTCACCTTTTGAAGTCGCATTGAAGTCATTATTTGAACTGCCAATATCTTGTTGATATGCCTATTGCGCTTACCTTTTATTTGTCATTGTATGACTGGCAGGTACTCATACTTCGATTGATTGTGTAATTTGGTTTTATTGAGTTTGTAAGGCATTTAGCATTTGGACTTGCATTTTATTTGACCCACCTGACCATTGATTTCATGAAAATGGATAGGGGTTATGATTAATTTTTTTATATATATGTCGTTTGATATAATCCTTATGTTAATGTTTTCATAACTATTGGCTTGTCGGTTATATGAATATCCATTGGCACATTGGTTAAACGATTAATATGAGTGAAACATTGGCGCATGGTTAATTATTTGGTTTTGGTTTCAAATTGAGTATTTGATGATTTAAACACTATGGCATAATGTTTTGATTGCATGCGTTGTTTATACACTTACCATTGTTTCATTGGTTAGCCAAGCAACATGATTTTTTGAACTATGCTATAGTGGGTTGAATAACTATGATAGCCGGTGGTTGTACTTTGGTAATAAATATTATGCATGGCAGACTCCACCACCTTCGCACGATGGAATTTATGCCTGTCCCTTATCCCCATTCACTTATGTTAGCTCGGGTAGCTCTGCCCTTGTGTGTGTTATGATACAAACCCTCGGCTTACCATGTGCTCAGCTCCATGGCACTAGTCATGCGGATAGAGCCAAATGACAACCAAGCCTTGTTAATGTTTGACAATGCCCGGAAGGACCTGGAGGCTAACAGTTGGCTCGCCTTCGTGCAAAGTTTTGAGGGTTTTAACTTATGTGTGGCACAACAATTCACTTTAACTTTCGATGGCTATAGAGCCAAGGTGGGTGATATCTAGTTAGAAATCGATGAGGGATTTATCAGTTCTACTACAGGGTTACCTGCCACAGGACAGTGTTGGTTCAAAAATTCTAAGGTAGAAGAGGTTCCATGGCCGCTGTTGTTTCTTGCATGCAAAGTCACCTCTTGTGACAGAGGTATGCCCATATCTATGCTCAAACCACGATGGCACGACCTTTTGATGCTAGTCAAGCAGTTCATGACCTGTGAAGGTCGACACAGACTTGTGTTTCTCTACCACCTACGTTTGCTAATGAATTTTATAAGGTACCCAGTAAACATGCCTTTTTACTTTCAGAACAACTTATATAAAATGTCAAAAAGGTTTAAAAGGAAGAAGGTTGACAACAACTTGTTCCACCATGGGCTTATTAAACTTATCGTTGTTTATCACTTGAGTTTACATGGTGATAGTTGGAGAGCTTTCGTTGCTCGGAATGGTTTCGAGGACCCGAACCCTATATAGGTTGGCAAGCCTGTGGTGAGTGAAGTCAAGGATGGACCACCCATTCCCTTTCATATCCTATTGCCTACCCCTAAGCCTTCGGTCGAACCTCCTATTGACTTACCAGACATCGGAACTGAGAAGGCCGAGGCTATTAAAAAACTTGTAAGAAAAAAGCCTAAGGCAAACCCTACTGCTAATGCCAAAGGTAAAAAGAACGCATGAATTATTTCAAGGATGACCAGGAACAAACCTAAATCCTCTACTGAGTCAAAGCCTATCGTACCAAGTGAGGATTCTGACTCTGACATAGAATGTTTTTTAGCTGATGAGTATCCTTGCTCCCAGGGTTTATGCCTTGAACCACCTTATGATTTCTTGACGAATCTTCCCCCTTGCCTAGAAGATAACCCTGGCTACCCTGGTATTAAGTTCCCTAATGAAACCTTCAACCACATGTCCAAACACTCGACTGCTCTTTCAAAACCCACACAGTTGTCCTGTGAACAATGCGATTTATGGTTGGAACGATACTACGTTGATGTTCCCCTACTCCAATCGAAAATTCAGTTACTGGAATATCAAATTGCAGTATTGACCAATCAAAGAGACAAGCTCAAGCAACTAATAAGAAGCAGAAGATGACCGGCTCCATCCTTTTCAAGAATGTTGAATCAACCACAACCATTATCAACTCCAAATTGGCATGAACAAACCGTCTCGTCGTTGTACATGTATGATTTTGAGATCGTTTTAAGTTTTGTGAGTCACCATGAGTAATATAGTATTTGGGATTTGGTTCTCGAATAGGTTTGTTTGTATTTCGAAATGGTTTTCTCATAATGTGCGCATCCTATATACATGTTTCTTTGCTAAAAATAAACAAAATTTCATTTTGAATATATGATCTGATCTTTCCGAGTATAGCCATCTATAGATTTTTATTCAATTTGAATGGTTCTCATTTGAATTTGATTTCATGGTTTGCTTGATTGAGTTAACAAAGTTGATGATTCGTTTTCAATTCAATTCGTTTTGTATCTACTCCGAACAGGAATTTTTTCATGCTCAATTTAGAATACGATCAGGTTTGTATTTGATTTCGTTATGATTCATATGCTGTGATTGGTAAACGATTTCAATAAATTTGGTTGTTACGATACTGTCTCATGCAATGTTCTATATTCGATCATTTCCAAGTTAGGAAAAATAACTCTGTTTTCCTGAAAACAATACTTTCACTTTAATCCTATGCGAATAATATTCATGCCCGAATCATGCAACAGTTTTAATCCACGACAACTTTGTTAAACCTCTGTCATTTGATTCGCCTGATTGGATAGCACTATCTTTAGTTAGTTTGATTGGTTTTATGAATTGAATTCGTATTAAAAATAGATTTGATTACAGCTCTATTCTCAAACAAATTTGTTAACTTAGTTCGACTTGTCTCATTCTGTTGAATTCGTATGAGGAAATTCAGGGAATAATCATTTCAAAATGCATTCAAGAAGTGATCTCGTGATGATTTTTTCTGCCCCATTTGGTTAATAACAAATGATCGATTATCTATTATGTAGACAGTTATGAGTCAGTTATGGTTTAACTCGCTCACAGCCTAGATCATCGTATGGAAATACATTCATAACGATTTGAAATTGATCCTATTCGATTCGATCACATCTCCTGTTGATAAGACAGTATAACAAGTGCTTGTGATTTGATTATGTGGATTTCGATTGGATATCAAACGATTTCATTGTTGTTCCATATGATTTTATCACCCGACTTTGTAGTAACAAACCAAAACAGAGTACCCGTATCTCTGTAATCCACTGATCGATATTGGTCTTGTTTGATTTCAAAATGGAATAATTATTTCAATTTGTGAATTGTTTTCAAATAAGCTATTGGATGTTAAATTGAATTTAATTCTTTAAAAATATTTTCAATCGATTTCAATGTTGATTCTATGTTTTATTTAGACAAGCTACAAAATCAGAGGATTCTGTAGCTAGTCTATAGAATTAGATTTTTATTATTTTATTAATAAAAGATCCTGCTAAATTGTCTATTTTTTACCCTTTTCAGGTGAATTCGAATGGCATGGGACTTGATGGACAATCTAGGGGATATTTGTGTGTCTTTGTTGTATTGTAGTTTCCTAGTTTAGTTAAACTTAGGATATCTTCCCAGATTTCATGTAAACAGTCTGATAACTTCCACAGGGAGGTTTTACCTTGTAGAAAAACTTATAAATACTTATTATTTTTTTAATAAGGATCATCCTTGCTTGTGGGAGAACCAGGATTGTGGATTTTTAATACAAACTGAGAAAGAAGTTGATGTTCTGCTACAGCTTTCGCTTTCATAATATCAATCTTTTGTTTCATGCTTATGCATATCAATTTCATTTGATTAATGACTACTTTAGCTATCTTGGTCTTTTGCAGAATGATATGATTGAATTAATGTGATCCATTCCTTCTTCCTTTCACTAATTTAAAGAATACAACAATTACTTAGTTCAACTAATGAATGACATATTTCTCTTCTTCATAAATTGAACTATTATGTATAGATCTTTGCACACAGGTTTATCTAACTGTGAAGATTTATAAATTATAAGATTGTTGTTATTTTTATGTCTTGTTTGTCCTGTAAATAAACTTAAAGAGCACTTGCAACTATCGTTTACGAGAAGATTCTCAATAATTTGGAGCGGTTTTATTCCTTTCGATCAACTAAGAAGATTATCATACACAGGACAAATCTGGAGTGTTTCTACAGGTCAGTCTGTTATTTATTTGTTTAGTATATTTATTAGTATTTTAGTAAGTCATATTTGTAGTTTAGATTAGTGTTTTAGTTTAGTTAGTTTCCTGTTTTATTTCTTGTTCATAAAATCATAAAATCAACAAAAAATATCTTTCTCTGTCTTAGGGCAGAATGCAAATGAGTTTTTCAGGTTTTATTCAAATCTCTAAATTGTAGATATTGTACATTTTGTGAATAAGTTATATTTTAGTTAGTAGTTAGATAGCTAATTAATTAGAGTTAGTATAGTAGTAATTAGTAGTTTGTATATATATATAAAATAGTTAGATTAGTTAGTTTGTTTTATTAGTTAGTTTTAGTTAGATTAGTTTAGTTTGTTTAATTATTTTTAGTTAGATTAGTTAGTTTAGAATAGTTTTCTTTTTGTTTTATTTAGGACATTAGATCGGCTAACGGAGCCGCTAAACCTGTCAGGGTGGTTCATCCCAAATGACTTGGGTTATTAGACAACCCCAGACTGGTTCCACTCTCTCAGTTGATGGACGATCAATTTCGCCCGTCAACAGGTACATATGTACTCTTACATTTCTACCATTTCCAATTTTCCATACTAACCAGTTCCTTACCAGAGGGGAAGCCAAGACTAGATCCTTCCAAATGATGGATGCATTTTTGCAAGATTTTGTTCTCTGTCTAATCCAATCCTCTATTGAATGTAGCTCATTGTATTTTTTTAATGCCACAAATCTTGGAATTTTATTAGCCTCCATAAACTCATCCCTACAAAAGGTTTTCCAAAACAAATAATATTTTAAGACTCCATCCCCTGAGAGCTTTGGGTTGAGCCAATCTTTGCTAACTTAGTAGGGGGTATTCATTTATCCTTTTAAGTCTCTTCCTTTCTCTTAAAAAATCATATGCCTTTTTCTATATTTTTCCAGGATCCATACGGAGATGTAAGAAAGAGTGTGCCAATAGACTGGGGTTGATTCAAGTACCTACTTGATTAGGGTTAATCTATCCCCCATTGATAACCATCTTGCATCAACCTATTATTATTTTTTCCAGTTTTTCATACATCCATTGTTGATCTCTATAGCCATATGCATTTGGTTTGAGAACAATCCCAGATACTTTAATCCCATATTTTATAAAATGTCCATCGTATAAAATATTGGAACTCAGACATGTTCAACCCCGAGGTGCATATAAAATCTAGGTTTATATGGTTCTTCTCTAAGTAATGAATCAGAGAAGCCCAATAGTTTAAAGGATGAACATTCTTACCCAATTGTGTGTGATAACCCTAATGATGGGAAAAAATGTTCAGTGTGTCTTTGTAGTTTGCAAGAAGATGAAGTTGTAGGGTTGGCTAAATGTCACCATTTTTTTCATAGAGAATGTATCACACAATGTTTTAAAACTCATCCATCTTGTCTAGAATGTATGGCAATTTATGGCATACCTACAAGGACACAAACTCCAGGTGATATGAGCATCTGGTACATTCCAATCAGAAGTCAATAGGTTTGGGATGGCTTTCAGAGATATATAGGCATTGATAGTATTAAAATCACATATACATGTCCAAATTGAATTCAGGTATTTATCATTTATGGTGACTTAAGGCTACACATAATTCATAATCTTAGTGTTCTTTGAGCTTGACTTGTTCTGGTTTATGGTTGCTATAAGGGGTGGAATATGATAGATGAAACCAGATGATGTATTTTAGGTCTAGAGATACTAACTTGGTCATCATTGTTACCATCCTTACTGATATATTTATTGTTTTGAAAAAAAAAATAGGGCATTGTTGTTCCTTGGTATGTTCATTGCTGGAGAACTATTCCATGGCACTAGTTAGTCAAAATGATTTATTGATCACAACTTTGGTTATCACAATGGATTACTGTGGGTTCCAACTCATCACTGAACAAATCTGAGAGTATCTTTCGGATCCACGATGCTTCTCTACTAGAAACACTTGCAACAATGTATTATTCCTCAATAATGCTCTAGGCTATGGAGCCCTGTTTCCTCCTGGACCAGGAGAACGTAGCTAAACCCAAACTTAAACATTATCTGTAAGTACTCTTTCGGTCCACTGTAATTCCCATCCAATTTGAATATGTATATCCATGAAGCATTACACATCCATTGAAAGTGTATCTAAGCTCATAGGCTATAGCCCCCCAAACATATCACATAATATGTTTAACAACAACCATATGAATATGCTTCGGTTCACACATGAACTGGTTGAGGCCATTCACTACATGATAAATATTTGGTCTGGTATGTATAAGATACATCAAGAACCCAATGATCTACTGATATATGGTGAGGTCTTCCAGATATGAACCTGTAGCTTGGTCTTGTAACTTCTTTAGGTTAGAAAACATCGGTGTGGACATGGACTTATAGTTTAACATGCCAAGTCTGTAGAGCATATCAACTGCATACTTTCTCTTGTGATAGAAGGATCTCACCTGGTTTCTACCACACCTCTAAGATTAGAAAATAATGAAAAGGACTCAAGTATTTCATTTCAGATTCTACTGAAAACTCCCTCTTAGTCTAAGCTATCAAATTTTCCCTTCCTGGTAGGAATAGATCATCCTAAGATAACAGGATGATTCTGTTCAATATTTATATAAAGATTGGGATTTGCAATACTCTTGGTGAACCCAATATCATGTCGAGACACTGTCAATTCTTCCATACCAAGCTCTGGGAGCTTGCTTCAATCTATGGAATTCTTTCCCATGGATTACGAACCCCTCAGGTTGTTCGATATAACCTCTTTCTCAACTTCACCATTAAGAAATCAGTATTAACATATATCTGGTGAAGTTTCCAATAAAAAACAGTGGCAAGAGAGATAATTATCTTGATGGAAGTAATATGGTAATAGGAATAAGGATCTCTTCATAGTCAATCCCTTATTTCTAAGATAAGTCACGAGTCACAAATCTAACCTCAATATTTCCATTTGTTGCATGTCATGGCCTAACTCACATACAGGGACTTCTCCCTCTGAGTCTCATAATGTTCCTTCCTCTTTGCATGTGCAAACTAGCTCCCTCTGAACCTACAATATCCTTTGACTAATGTTGTATCTCTTCAAGAAGTACTTCGTTCCTGTTTCAAGTTTAATATGAAAAACTTGAACTTGTTTTGGGCTGAAGACACACATGTACTTTGTAGCCTGCTACCAGCTGTAGCTATCTGGGGCATATTTTTTGTATGGATTATTTGTTAGTTCAAGTAATTTTCCTACTAGATTGATGTATATGCAAGACCCCCTTTTATAGGGGTTTGTTTCCTGATTAGAGTTACTTACTAATTCTTAAACTGGTCAAATTGGATCTTTTGAAGGAAACACATATCTATAATGTAACCAATAAATTCTCGCAGAAAATTCTGTCAAAGTTGACATGGGAGAGCCCAAGTATGATAAAATGAATATGGGTATTTTTGGCTACGCAATGTAACATAAGAGTTCCCATGTACGTTCAATTTTAAAAATATTGAGAATCCCTCTTTGAGTGCCAAAGGACTTGAAAAAGGAAACTTGAACATGATCTCAAGGAATCTGCAACAAAAAACCAAGGATCCACCAAAGATAAAGAACACTACCCTCCATATTCTCCTAACAAGAAATCTCTCTCAACTAGTATTGGTCACTTCATCAATAATCCAAACAAGTTTACTTTGGCACCCAAATTTGCATCGCACAAGTGTACAAGAGAATAAATAAGATAGTCTTTCACTATCCCCTCTACTTCAAACAGTCCAAATAGTACAAGAGTAACCATATGCCAAAAATCCCATCTCTTCTTCTTGAATCTTATCATGAACCCTATCGTATAAAGAAGATAAAGTATAATGAAAGAGACAAGTTCACTTTATCTATCTTAACACAAGCATGTGTTCAATATGAATTATGAAAGGTCTTCTCCTTCCTTTATTTAATGAACGTGACGGAGGACAACAATCATAACATGAAAAAATAAAGTGATGTAAGTGGTAATCATGATCATGAGGACATGTGCCACTACATGCTTGCTCTATCCATTTGTGGATAGGGCTGTTATAAAATCTGCAAGGTGAATATGGAAGCCCATCATTAAGCCATAAAAAAAAAAATCATCAACAAAAGTATTCAAAACTCCCCCAACCCTTGCATTGCAATGATTACCCTTAGAGGCACCTCAAAATTGATCGCCAATTAACCCTAGACTCATAGTAGGTTACATTGAGTGCTTACTTGCTTGTCTTCTATATGAAATTGTAGTGACAAGGTGAAGGGATATTTAACCGTAACAAACTCTATATTGATATAAACTCTCATTTTACAAGATTGAAGAAAAGTATAAGAAGAATGATCTCATACAAAGAGAAGGATTAGCAAACATATGCACTTAGAAGATAACCTTGAACAACAAAATGTCTAAAAGGATCAATCTTCCACCCAATGTGAGGAGCTTTGCCAAAATCTTCTTGATAAATTGGTGCCCAAGGGTTGTTTGATATAATATGTCCACATAAAAAGTATATGTTTAATCAAGCATGCATCATCCCCCATTTAAATTCAAGTTGGCTAGATTCAACAAGATTTCTAACAATTTCCCTTTTTTTCCTCTTTTTTTTGTTGCCTCCACCACCTTTAGAAAAATAAACTTGCAGTTTGGGTTTTCTTGCAAAGCATTGATAAACAAATCCAGGATATATTCTATTGCTACTACCTAAAGAGAACTGTTAGAGCCAACAAAGTATTGATCAATTGTCTTGGGCCATTCAACATTGTCATGCATGCGAGGAACTAAATAAACATGCATATTTCCTTCTACTGGCCCTACTTTGGTGTTATACTCAATTGCTAAGGATTTCCAGAAACATAGATTGATCAGTAAGATGAAATGCAAATCCATTGAAGCTTGACCCGCCCATGTTGGCAATGTTTGTTGCAGTTTCTTTCATGGATCCTGTAACATTTATAGCCTTTTCCTAAGCAGGGTTGGTATAGAATGCCAGGCAGCAACAAAAGATCAAGGGCACTATAAAATGATGTATGCACTAAGGTTTCCTTCTTGGGGTTACTATGCAAAAGTTGGGATAAATAAGTGGTTTGGTCATGGTGGGTGTCATAAATTAGATCATCTTTTTAGTAAGGAAAAATAACAAAAATGTTCACCTTCAGAAAGCAAAATCAAAAAATGAAACTAGGTGCTCTTAAAAGGGTCATCATACAAGTACTCTCTCTGTGCTTCAGAAGTCAGAAAGTCAAGGTGAACAGAGTAGTTTGTGATTTTGTTTCAATGACTGTTGATCTACAAACCCTAAGAAGTGGATCTACGCAGGCTTAAGTCTACAACACTTGAGCTCTTTTCACGCCCTAAGCTATGATTCCATCTTAGAATTAAGGGAAAATGAAAACAAAAAAGTTTTATTATTTTTTGTTCACTAGATTAGCATAAAGAAGAATATATATACATAGATCTGGAAACAAATAAAATTTCGGAGTATAAAAATAAACTTCTATCTTACCTCCTGATTCAAAGATAGATGTACATGTCACATGTGTGTATGTATGCCTTTGTAAATATGCTCATAATTTAGTTTAGGTTCATGGATCAAACCTCTAGGGTTTGATCTTTTTCAAAGAGAATTGTGGGACAATTTTTCCATAGATAGAGACCCCCAAATACACAACAATAAAATCAAAGACATAACATCAATACCCCTAGAAGAAAAATCCTTCACTGGACAGTGATATAGCACAAGAATGAGAACTGGAAAGGTAAGGAAATCCTCCAGTAGAAAACATCAAAGCCTCACTCAGAAATCCAGACAACAAGATGAAAACCCCCATAGGGATCGTATCACTCCATGCAACAGCCAGAAGGTATCCCACTCAATAGAGGAGAGGGCCCAGAGAGAGGTCACAACACTTGCACACAGGTTCGTGGCCCTAAAGAGAAATCTGGCACCTATAGAACATACCCGACAACTAATGGGAGGCATCTCTATGCAAGAGAATAGGTCCGACATCCCTAGAAGGCACCTCACAGTTCAGAAGAGGTAGATCCATCATACATCAACATACCCCAAAAAGAAACTTCCATCCAACACAGAAATTGCAGATCTGAAACTGATAATCAAAAGGAAGGCCGCACCAACAACAATGAAGTAGTCATTGAGGTAGCTGCAACAATAGAAACGTATATGTGCATCTCTATCTTTATAAATACAACAACCAAGCAAAATAATTTCTCCCTCAGAACTACCTCAATTCAATCAAGAAGATGCCAACTTCCCTTATTTTCATCCTAGAGTGATCCTCCAAGTAAAATTTGAGGCTATTGCTTATGCCTAAAAATAAGCTAGGAAATCAAGGAAACTACATTTCCTCATCAAATATGAAATTGTATGATATTTCTCCACTTCCTAATTAGCATGATGCCATACACCAATAACATCCATGTTAACAGAAAAGGGAAATGGAAAACAAAATAGGAAACAAGAATTGAGTGAGCGAAAAATTGGGCTAGAGGGTTTGGAGGGATAAGGAAAATGAACCCACCACCTCCTCCTCACTCTTCCAATGTATATTATGCATATAAAATTGATCAACAATGTACTAATGTTGTGTCATGATGGGAATGGGAAAGAGAAACAATCCTTTTGATTAGGTGTGCATATACAAAGATCTAATGTCATTGGTGTGGGGTATACAAAGCTCTAGATGTCATTGGCGAGGTATACCAAGCCTTTTGATGGAACTCTGTTAATTGTTTTCTCATAGAAAACCTTTTAATAGAAGTTGGGGAACCCCTTAGTGGCAATTCTAACCACATGCCTCAAGGAGATTGGAATCTTGGTGGCCACTGAACCCACCACCATGTTTTCAAATCATAATTTTTTTAGAAGTGAATAGGCGAACTTTGGAAAACACAATAAAAACCCTAGTAAACACAACCCTCGATGCTTGCAACATTGTTTGGAGGAGGGACAAACTATGTTTATTTTCCAAACATGTAAAATGAGTAGATTACAATTTAATGAACATATTTTTCTATTATTATATATGGTTTTATACGTTATCAAGAAATTCACAAGACTTCATAATGTTTTATATTTTAGTAAAATATTCACCAAGATTTTATAATTTAGTGAAAGGTTCGTGAGGATTTTACAAGATTTAATAATTTAGTGAAAGATTCGCCAAGATTTTACAAGATTATATATTTGACTAAATGATTCGCCAAAAAATTATATATGCATATTATGTTATTGATAAAATAGCATTCAATTTTTCCTATGTATCATGGGGATTCACCCATTTATTATACATATAAATTTAGGGGGGGTTCTTAAAATCACCCTTGCATACAATGAAAGGGGGGAAAACAATGTTCAACGTCAAGATGATCCACATAGTGTTGTAGTTGTTGATGAAGAACCTGCTAAAACAAAAGAAAATAAACAAGATATGGAGACTACATTGCTCCTTAACATTGTTGAGAAATTTGTTGAACAAATTGTGCAAAAAAAATGTCTTTGAACTAGATGCAAAGCATGAACATGGTAAAGAAAGTGAAACCCACTATTTAGATACACATGTGGATAATTAAATTAAAGTTGAAGATGAAAATGAAACTACCTTTGCAGCGATAGAAAAATGAAAGGAGAATTTTGCAGTGGAAGTTGTTGAAGGCATGAATGAAGATATAGTGACTATTGAATTTTATGATGAATTAACATTTCTTGAAGAGATGGTTGTAAATCCAAAGTATGATGGAGATGAACGTAGTTATTAAAAAGTTGTCATAAGTGAAGCAGAAGAACCATGAGAGTTGTTGAGGCTATTATGGAAGTGGAAGAGGACATGAAAAAAAATAAAGATGTTTTTGATCTTACAAAGGTTAATTTTTTTTTAAGAAAAAATTTATAGAGCATAGAGAATACAAGCTACACCAAGATGATGTAAAGAAGGTAAAATGGGTTTTTTGAGTTGATCTCAAGTGTTATGGATTTTGTAAGTCTTTAGATTTTTACTTAGTTGTGCATTAGCTATTTTTTTAGAGTTCTAATTTTAGAAGTTGAAAAAATATTTACAATAGCTGAGTCCTATTATTAGTAAAATTTGTGTATTTAACTCTCTAGAGAAAATATTAAAAAGTTTTAGAACCACAACTGTTATGTTTTGGTTTCTGATTTTTTTTTAATGTGTTTGTGAGAAATTTTACTGTTTTTATGTGTTTGCGAAATTTTGTATACAGCTGTAGCCGTAAGGAACTCGCCCATTCATCCTTCACAAAATGACCAATGTTTCGATTTCTCTCATACAAGACCTTCGATACAATAGCTACAATAGAGTTGTGAGGACTGCAGGTGTTCATAGGTTAGTACTTCAAATTATCTCATCTTATGACCGGTAAGGCCACTAAGCAACTTATCCCTTCCATAAAAGTAGTTGGATGAGTTTTTCTTGCAAAGCCATCATGAAGATAGCCGTGCAGAGCGACGTGCTGTGAATTAAGGCTTCTTTTATAAGTTCAAGGCTTCGCATTTGATAAACCATTTCCTTTATTCTTTCATCATTCATCATTTGGCCGCACTTTATTCTACCCAGCAAGTGTTAGAAACAAGAGCAGTACTTTCCTGCCAAACCAAGAAAATCTAGCTTTAAATCTTAGCTACCGTAGATTTCATCTGACAATGAGATTTTGGCCATTTTGAATCATCATTGGCACCCAGCGTTCCGTAAACACGTTTTTTCGTCCTTGCACAGCATGAGTTTCATGGCGATGACAAATTATGGTTTCGATTCGTTGTTTAACCTTGTGATCATATTGTAGAATGAAGGATATTTGCTTTGTCCCTCCCGCTCTCAAATTTACCGGCTGATCATTTAAAAGGCTCCAGGATAACCCGATAAGTGTTTCCAGTGTCAGTAAGTAGTATCAAGAAATTAAACTGCTGGATTCACTTGGTTAAAAAGACGAAAGAGTCTCAATATATTAATATATGAAGATCATCAAGTACCCAATAATGAAGGGATCTCCCAGCGGTGCCATGCGATATACCGAGCCTACCGAGCCAATAGTTAAGAGAGGCACCATTGCAAAAGCAACAAGCAGGAGTGGAAATCACCCACTGCAGACGGGGATAATGGTGTAATTACACCACCGGCATCCGAGATACTATCTATATATCCTAGGCACGGACGAAGTTGGAGGGAAAATGGATCAAGAACATCCCCATTTCCTTTGAAAATTTCTTGATCTTTTCTAAATGTCCCTTTTTTCTTGTTCAATAATTTCATTTCTGCATTTTAATTCTCTTCCATTAATGAAGTATGTATTGACATCATGGTATGAGATTTTCTTGTTTGTGGAACAAGGGACCCTCCTCCCCTTAGCTATAAGGTATACATACTCTACCCCTCTAGATTTGAACCTGTAACCTCTTAAAAAGAAACACATATTCTTAACAAGTAAGCCCACTCAAAGTATTAAATCAAAAAAATAAACATCTAAAATAAACTTAAAAATAGCACAATTGTTTACAAGGAGTGATACTTTTTAGTATTAATCTTTATTTATTAATAATACTTTTGTTTGTTCTTGGCATTTTTTTTTTTTTGTTTATTCTTGCGATAAGCATCTAGAATAAACTTATAACTAAAGTGATTGTTTGAAAGTAAGGAGTGCTCCTTTTTAATTAATTTTTAATTATTAATAATAATTTAGTAGGATTTTTTTTTCGTATTAGGATATTTTTTCGTATTGGGATATTTTTTTTCTTCTTTAGCTTTTTTGTTTTTTTTTAATAGTCATAAGCATTTTAATTTATAGGATCTTTTCACATGGTGTTTATTGTCACCTATCTTATACTTTTTAGCATGTAATATGAATTAAATATTTTTTTATTGTCACCTATCTTATACTTTTTAGCATGTAATATGAATTAAATATTTTTTAGTACTTTCGTATTGATGGGAGATTATTTTCAATTGTTCAATATTTTTTTATTATGCATGTACATTACTTGGTGAACTATTCTCTCTATTTTGTTTTATGTATAAGTATATTTTGTTCACCTTGATACTAATTGGATTTGTTGCAGAGAGGTATTTTGTTTTTATGTATAAGTATATTTTGTTCACCTTGGTACTAATTGGATTTTTTTTGTAGAGAAGTGTTTTTAGATGATTTGCATTCTTGGAGAATGTTGTGAAAGTACAATTTAAGTTCATTTATGATAACACTATTATTGATTGAATATTTTGGATCTTGTTCTTTACTTTTTTAATTAGGGTTTAGTTAGTTGCATTTAGTATTCCTATGTTGTATATTAGTTACATTTCATTTATAATAATAATAATTTAAATTATAAGAGTTGATGGTATAAACTAGAGGACTCAACATTAAGTAAAGAAGTTCTAATCCAACAATTTAGTTTGGTAAAACCATGAAATTAACAAAGATCAACTAACAAAAAAAACTAATAAAACAAACACAATTCTTAAATGTATATTCAAAATAATATTAATTAAAACTGAAATTTTTCTTGATAACCATATTATAATAAAATGGGTTAGTAAGCATATCCCATTTCCAACAAAAACATCATACCCATGTCTCATAAAAATAGAACTCTATTCCATGGGTAGGAGGAGCAAGTAGCATCCTTCTTAATCATAGGGGAAAATAAGAGTTGAATTATGTGTGGTGATGTGTAGTGTTAACACTCTGTAATTTCTCAGGTTGAAGAAGAAATGGGCAGAGGTAACTACAAAACCACTTTGGATTCAAGGATCTATTCCTCCAAGACTCAGAGAGGGATCTCTCTATATGATTTAGCTTTGTCTAATGAGAATTTTAGGCTAGCTATGATAGTACAGGGTTTGGTTTTTTAAATGGTTTGGTTGGATCAGAGAAAATAAGCCATTGGTCAATGGAGTCATATGCTGGGGTTCAATCAAAGACGGGTTATACAGACAGCCCTACAGGGAAAGGTAGGAACTCTTGTTGGATTCTTCGAGGTTGATTTTGGATTTGGAGGAGGAGATGAGAGGATGAGGTATAACAGGGCAATCAAGAATCCTGAAATAAACCATTGAGAATAAAACATTGATAATTATGTCAAAGCGAGAAACAGAGTGTATGTATCAACAAATTATGTTCTTTAAACCTCTTATCATAATTCAGAATGTGAGTAACTTAAGAAATACAATGGAAACAAATTACAGTGAATGAAAACACTTCACCACCAAGATTGACACATGAATTCTGTAACTGTTGTGACTGTATTATTGGATTGATGAACATAAGAGGTTTTGTGAGTTTCTTTACAATCTGGATCCTATTCTACCAACAGGTCTCAACTGACCAACCCTTCATACTTCAGAATCAAAAGTATTTATAATTTTTTTTTACAAAGATCCTAAGTAGGATATATCTAATCTAACTGCATATCTAATTACTAAAACATAGGAGTCTTTAAGATCTGTTCGGATTTAAAATATCATTTGTTGATGCTCTATCTTGACATCCACTGTGTATTTGGTATTTGTTGCTTACTATGGACATTTCTTGAAAATTCATGCATGGAAATATTGAGATGATTGATTTGATGCAGATTCTCTGTTATCAGGTATCCCAAATCATCTAGTGTTTGGGACGAGGTTAAATTTACCTCCACAAAATCTGTTTATTATTCCTTCAAATAACGTTTCCATCTGTATCTTCGAACAACTTTGCCAGGAGAAAAATTGCAGTTGAAAGTGGGTGATGGCGATGATAGCTCAGCTCAGCGCGAGCTCATTATGAAACAATTGACGGTCAACAACCATGTGGGAAAAATTTATTGGCTATGAATAGGATGATGTGGGAGCAAGTATCCAGTGGATATGGGATGAGTAGATGAAGGAGTTTATGTGGTAGGGGTAGGCGGGAATGAGTGGGGGAACAGGTGGCGAAAGAAGAAAGGTAACGGGAGCATGGGGGATGTGACAAGCTGGAGAAGTGAGAAAAAGGGTGAATGGATGTGATAGGATAGAGGGTGAATGGGAGTGTAAGTGGAAGACAGGTGTTGAGTCAGGAGAGTGGCGGTATTGGGTAAGCGATCAGGCGGGTTCCTCGAGGGGTGGGGGGTAGGTGGTAAGTAGAATTGAGTGGGGGGTGGTCCGGTAAGATGTGAGGTTGACATGTCATGCAGGGCCCGCACTGGGAAAACCACTTTTTCGAGATCCCCCTCCCACCGTTAAAGGTAGAAAGGCTAGGGGGGGTTCGGGATGCATCGAGGACCATCGATCTGGGCATGATGGGTGTCGTCGGGGAGATTAGCACGATACTTACATGCTACAAGACAAAATTTCTTGTCACATAGAAAAATTAGGATAAAAATATGTGATGGGTAGTGCTAATCTTACCCTTTTTCCCTTTTACATTTATAATTCATATTTTTATGCCAAATTTAACCCAATCTAACCTATTGAGGGCTATTTCGACTGTGATGACCCTGCTGATGTTTTCTTTCCCTTTTTCCTTTGGGAAATTATTTGCAGGATGGAATATTATTTACCACATGACATCTATGAAGGACATAATCTTAGTCAATCTCTAATCTTATGAAATATAGGGTTATAACATGTGGGGTTTACGAATAATCACAAATAATCAGGCAGAGACATATGCCCTTTCTCATGGATTTCTATTAATGAATGCAAATAGAGTGAGGGATTTGATTTCCATTGTTGATTTGAGTGTAATTATCAACTTAATGAATTCTAAGAAGTCTCCCTCTAATTGTGAGCTAACATCACTCATAGAGAGAATTGAAAAAGATGACATTTTCTCATACCACCAGTCAAAAAATTATATTATAAATGTGTTCAACGCTAGTCCCCAACTAAACACTAGTCCCCAACCAGTATGTGCATTATCACTATCCACCCTACCATCTTCAAATAGTTGACCCTACTAAGTGGAATTGATACATGAAACCATAATGATGGAACCCTCTCAAAGAAAAATGAGCATAAAATGCTCCTAAACCTTAGCATGTTGTTGGCACCATTCCTACAAGAGTTTCATTCAGTTTTTATGTAACTCAATAGCCTAATTTACTGAGGAAATATCATTGGATCAAGACATAATAACCCATAGTGTGTTAGAACATGTCAGGCCAAGTGAGTGGCCAAGTATCCAAAAATGTGAGTGACAATTAACACTATAGTTTTCAAGCTTAGATTTACGATGTAATCAATAAGGACTTGGTTTATTTTCTTCTTTATCCTAAGTTGATAATACATATCAATACAATCAATAATGAAATGGATAAAACAATGCTTTCCTTTAAAAATTGTAGGTAGCTCTCCTCAAAACAATCTTGTAAGAAAGTAGATATCTTCAAACTCAATGTGCGATATTTCATCCTTAATGATGAAATCCCCATGGTTGATATGGCATATTTTAATTACATTCTATAGGAGACGCACATGGCTCATCATGTTCACACATTTAAATAATTTGAGGAGACCATGGTTCCTCAAGGAATCTACGGTTTATTGATCATGTAAGGCTACAAAGTGTGGAGGCTCAAGATATCTCTCCCACAAGATAATTACAATTCACGTCCCTGCATTTTTGATGATGCAGCTAGAGGTTAGAGATGTGTTCAATCTTATAATTTTCCAAGTTTCTTAGAAGTCACTACATGATCTATTTTGAAAATAGTCATAATCTACCTTAGCGTTTCTTCATCCGTCACAATTAGGCCCTTATGACCACAACTATACATTGATAGAATCACGGTCACATACATTAGGTCCCAAATAAAGTTTGAGATCACCCAAAAAAAAAATTAAAGAAAATCAAAATTAAATTAATAAAAACAAAAATCTAAGGTTGTTGAAATACATGGCAATCTAAGGTTGTTGAATTACATGGCAATGTCGATTTAAAATTTCTATGGTAGAAACACACTTGAAATAAGGGTTGACATGTTCTTATTCCAAAAGTTGAATTTCTAAACAATACTCATAAAAATGAAATGTTTTAATGCTATTTATTCACTTTTTGAGACCCTTGTAACCATTGTTTTAACGTTATTTTTTTTCCATAATTTAAATTGCATTTAATCTCGTCAAAGGTTTTCTTGGCTTTTTGCAGATTATAGGTGATTTTCGTAACACATTACAGCATCAAATCTTCATATTATGAAAAATTGTTTTCTAAAATTTCATTTAGGAATAGGTTTTCCACCTTTTATTTTTCAATTTATGTCTAGCTTCTATACTTTTAACCTTAGGGTTGATCATGCTTAGTTTTAATAGTTATCGCATCATTACCATTGCATGTCTTATTTCACATTCTAGTACCTACCTTACATGGGTGTCATAGTTAGTGCCTCAATGTCATTTGGAACCTATGCTATTTTCATATGATTGAGAGCCACGTTAGTCTTTCCATGGTGGTATTTTATATTTTTTATCATGTACTATTTCCAATTCTTTTCTATCTCATGTACTCTCCAACTACTCTAACAAGAGGTTGAGCCCATTATTATGTTTCTTTAAGAATTCTCTGCAATCTTCACATTTGAATGTAAGGGTCGGCTTTGGCAGCTTTAACATCTCGCGGAAGACTTGAGGTGAAAGAGAAATTAGAGAATGTCCCTAGAGCTATATGATTCCTAGATTAAATACGTACTTGTCCACACACCATGCAACGATTTCCTTACAATCGAAAACCTCCGGGCCACAACCAACATGAGCAATACCAGATGTCCAAATTATGTTCCTGTATTTCTTTTAGTAGGAGGGGGGAATAATATTAGTATGCTCTCGACCACTAGAAGTTATGATCTTCATAGCCAAAAATATTCAGGGTGTCACCATATAACTGTTGTCAAGTTGATGCTTCCTTTAATTTGACGGAACTATTTCTTCAACTGGGTAATGGTCACAAATATTCATTTTCTGAAAGATAATGATAGTTTAATCCCTTGACAAATGAAGATTAAATGAGAATTTAATGAAAAAATCCTTGAGCCTTTCACCATTAATGGCGCCCTTTTTGGGGCCTACACAATAGTTGTTATCATTTAAAAATTACTTAATGCGTATTGGAAAAAGAAAAGTATTCGTGAGGACATCTGTGAGAGAACTTCAATATAGAATTTCTGTGAACTCGCCAACCCGTGAACCCGTGAACCCGCGGTTGTAGAGATAATAAAAATTAACTAAGTATAGAGGAGTGGTCGATCAGACTCATGTGGATGAAGAATGGAATACTTTGGAACCCAACAACGACAACGAAGCTAAAGGTTAAGTGATGTTCAAAATGTAGGTCACAGAAGTTGAACTGCAATGTGAGGGTCACGGAAAAAAGGAAAACAAATGTTTGAGCCGACATACCCGCAAATTTGAAGAAAAAATATAAGTGTTGAAATGGACTTGTGCATGAGTAAGTGGATGGAAATGAAAATGGGACAACCTGCAAACCCATGAATCCGAAGGTTTGCGAAGTGCAATATGGCTAAGTATAGTAACCAATAATGGGAAAAAAGAAGGGATAAAAAGAAATGGGAAAAAGGGAAGGTATAGAAGGGGGAAAAGAAAAGGAGTAAAGAAGTGGGGAAAATAGAATGTGGGAGAGAAAATGAAAGCACGAAAAGTTATCAACAATAGGTAATGGACAAAAAAGGATGAGGTAGAAGATGAGATAGAAAAAGGTCTCTTCTTTGATATTTTCTATCGTGCACTATTTCCAACTCCCAAATTTGACTATCAATAAAAGGGTAAATTGTGAAGCAAACCCCGTTACGTTTTGGTATCAGGTATTATGGAGGCATAAAACCCCTATATTTTTGTGTTAAGTTTATAATAACTTTGTTTCGGTCTTCAAAAAACTTTTGTTGGACAAAAACACTCTCAGGATATCTGTTGAAGCTATCAAATTTTTAGATAAAAAGGGGATGATAGAGAAAATGGAAAATCATAGTATCATAAGGATATTTTTCTCAAAATAAAATCCTTCTTTTCTTCCATATTATGTACCCGATGAATTATTTATCACAGACGTAGCGAGGAAATATAATTTATGGTTTCACTTTTTCCATGAAAAAATGAAAACATAGTTTATTCCTCTACCAAGGAAGATTCAAGAATTTGTATTGAGAAATATAAACAAAATTGATGAATTTGCAAATCATTTTAACAATGTGAGTTTGAAATATGCTAAAAAGATCAAAGGTTTTGATCCAAACAAAATCTTTGTTGGACATATGTTATCAATAGGGTTTAGTAATTATTTCATTCAAACTGTCTTGAGGGAAGAAGAAAAAGTCAATAGCCAGAACACTCATGTAAATAACACTGTAGATTTAGAAACATTGCTTACTAGTAAATATTTTTACAAACAAAAAGGAAAATGTCCCAGTGAAAGAAGTGCTCAATCTCTAGTTGTGACTTTGAAGAATGCTACATCCAGGACAAATACTCCAGTGACCCACCCAATTAAGAAGTCTATTAACAACATTTCCAGTGGAGGAGGAGATAAGAATCATCCCTGGAAAATTGAAAGTTCACACAAATTGCTCGTGAGAAAGAAAAGAAAAACCCCATTGCAAGAGGAAGAAAATAATCTCATAGAAAATGATATTCAAAGATTCTCCTTAGAATATATGGAACTAGAAGAAGACATTGAAAAAAAAATTCCTACAATAGGACAATAAGAGCGTGTTGTTAAATAAAATTTTGTATTGGAACTTATTGGGAATGAAACTTTTAGTCAGGAAGAATCGTTCACTTTTAAGAGAGTTGTTTTTAACAAATAATATATAAAGTTGATTGTGGAAAGAATTGACCAAAGAAATAAGAAATGAAAATCCCGCTAAGAGGTTGACCTCAAGTATATGCGACTATACTAGGTTTCCAAAATTCATAAGGAAACCAGGGACGCACTTAATGACTATATTGATAATTTAGAGGTTGAGAATGCTAGCTTGAAGGAAAAGATTAAAGAATTGGAGACTTGATTGATGCCTCTTCCCATCTTGGCCAACCCTTTGAAAATGATAAAACCAACTACACCCGATATCAAGTTAAAGGTATCATCAATTTTTCTTACATCGGTTCAAAATTATGTTTAGAAAAATATTAAAAAGAGAATGTCATTGATAATAAAGTCCTGGGAAGTCTCTAAAAATATTGTTTTTTTTGGTTCAAGGGCACCTGTATTTCATGAATATATCCAAGATGATTTTAATAATGAAGAAGGATTTTACATAGATGTTGTTTTACCATTTGGGGTAAAAGTTTCAAACATGACAGAAGCAAAGAGGAGAGAATAATATATGTCTTCTCTTAGTTGAATCAAATAGTTGAATTCCTATTGGAAATAAAATATTAAGAATCTGAGAAACATTTTCCAAGCATGCAATGAATCTATAGTAAAAAGAGAAGAACTATTCAGAAGGCCTACATAAATATATTTAGAAATAAGCACTGGTGAGGTTCAGTATCCTAAACTAATATTCAATTCAATGTTTGTGACAAGGAAACAATTTGATGCACACGTGGAGATACTAAAGGGATTATCGACTAAGAAATTTAATGGAATAATTGAATATGGTGAAGAAGAGATATATAATTGGATTATCGATTATTCTATGAAAAATAAAGATATTGAGGAATTGATCCACAATATTTCTCATGACCTAATATATTTAAAAGGTGAATTATTTAATATCAAAATTAGACATGAGATAAATGTTTCACCAATGAATAATTACATTGAGGATTGTTCTAAGAGGGAAATTGATAAGTTAACTAAAGAGAGCCAAGAAATGACAGTTGAGATAGTTCCTATAACCGTTAACAAGGAAAATAAAAGGACAACATCAAGCAAGCGAAAAATTAGAGATACCATCATAGTAAGTTTATGATGATCACATTCTTCTTTCCTTATCATTTTTTCATCCAGTTATTCTGCCTCTTTGATTAGAAAGGTCTAACCAAAATATGATAATTTCCTTTTTGTCTTCCTTTCAGGTCTTGCTACTCTTCCTTCACCCACCTTCTTCTCTCCATAGTCTATTTTATTTTTATATTTAATTTTATTTTCCATGGGATCCCTAATCCCAATCCTCTGAACAAAGACATTTAATTTCAAAGCATTTTAATAGACCTTAATATTTTTTCATAAATTCCAAAAGAATTAAGTCGTGATTGGTTTTGACAGTGTTTTATAAATATGAGTTTTGAGTATAAAATATTTGAAATTGGTCTATCATTTTATTCCTTTGAGATCTACATGTGTTTACTCTATCAAAGTTCTATTATTCTTATAGATCATCTTCTTTTATTTTTATGTGTGATAAAAAATATTTATTTTACACTATGATGGATGTGAGTAAATTTTACATATATTTCCAAATGTGTGGTGTATGAGGTTCCTGGTCATTGTTGAGCGCAGGTCTATTTTGAGGAAAGACCTATTTTTGTAAAGGAAGACATAATTTTGGAGCACACACAACAACTGGAAAGAAATAAATCCGTTGAGAAAGAAGGAAAAACAACATGCAAGAGGAAAAACCACATTGCGAGGAGGCATGCAAGCTTAACCATGATAGGTTTAGGATTTTTGATAAGGATTGTAACAACTATAAGAGTATCAAATAGTATAAATAAAAACCTAGGAGGTCTAGGTAGAGGTTGGAAAAGTGGGTGAGATGATAACAATTATTATGATTGTTGAGAGACCGTCGATTGTAATAAGGTTGTAGAAGAGTCGATAAGATATATTTTAAGGGTTAGGTCACACGTTGAGGAGACTGGTGTGATCTAGTCCACCTCACAGAGGTTCCTTAACTTTATCATGATTGTATGATTGAATATGTTATGTGCGCAACACTAGATTTTGTAGCAGATTAAATAAAAGAGTAGAGAATCCAAATATTTGTGGATGTAGCCCCACGAGGGGGTGAACCACGTTAAAACTTGTGTTCAATGTGATGTTTCTTGAATTTTTACGTTCTGTCAATGATTATATTATGAATGAATGATTAAGAAGATGTATTAGCATGCATGCATAAGGCTAAAGATGAATGAATATTAGAAATACTTGAATCAATAACAAGTTTAATGCATAAATAAAGAGAGAATACACTCCCACATCCCCACTCATTCATAGATTTCAAACACCTAGGTATTGCAGTCTCCCATTAGAGATATCTCGGGTGAGACTACACTATGCATTTTGTGCACAATGTTTCCTTCTGCTTCACCAGGAGGGTCGATATTTTTAGAGGGTTTTCATGGAAACATGTAGAGATCCAAACCTGGGTCAAACCAAGAATAAGTAAGAAGTCATACATCTAACCAACAAATGGTTGAGTTGTCGGTTGGAACTGCAAGGGATTTAGTGGACTAGATCCGTGGAAAAAACATGTGGAGAATGAAGGTATAGAACGAAATGTTCAGGCCATGAAATCCAATGAAAATGAAGATAATATCATGGTTGAAAAGAAAGGAACTTGAGTTTGCACAAAAATATAATAGAAACCCTAATTTAACACCGTGCAAATATCTCGACAAAATCGTGTTTAGCGACTCACGTGAAGGGTTTTTTTGTGAGTTATCACATTTGTTGCAGGAGTGGTTATTGAGGCTAAAATAAAACATCCCTACAAATCGAATCAGACAACTAAAGTGGAATCTTGTGGAGATTGAGCAGTTACAACAAGTTAATAACAAATTTACGCGCACAATATATTTCTAGTTAGACAATATTGTTGCAGGAATTATCACTGAATTTGCAGTAGATATAGTGGAGTCTTAAACCACAGTACAGTAGGATTTTCTAAAGGGACCCAGAGTTTGGTACATCATATCGTTGTATACTTCAATCAATATTTTATTGTATGACAATGGTGTCATTACTATGCAATCTAACACAACACCCCCACCGAAGCAGGGATCTACTAACCTCCTGGCCTTTGGATCTTCACTCTCCTTGAGCCGAAGAAGCTCCTTTAGTTCCCACTAGAGCCTTCAAAACATACGACCACAGGTCCTCCTAATAAAACCCCACCTACGTGAATCCAACACTAGACGTGAGCCTCCTCTCCCACGTGGCCATGACGCTATGACCGCGGGTCACACAACAAGAAATTTTGCAGGTTGTGGTTTCAGGGGAGTTGGTGTGAAACAATACCAACACTCGACAACCCCAGAACCCCGAAACCCGATATGGGGTCTCTCCCCAGTTCAGATCTAACGATCTTGTGCCTCCCTCGATCGACGACCACGATTGCGTTGGGACTTCACGTTTTGTGAGGTCTGGACTCCTATGTAACACAAACCCCAAAAATCCAACTCACGATTCCTCAAACCGAGCTAAGCCAGATCTACGGCTCTGATCCTTCACTGATCAATGGTCCGGGTTGAATCGAGAATCCTTCTTTCGCAATTTTAGGAGGGCCTTTACCCTTGTTCTCCCGAAAACCGAAACCCGAAGATTGGGAGATCAACGACTGCCATTGAGTCAGATCCAACGAATGTTGTTCCTCCTCGCTTTGTGAGTGATGAAATTTTATTGACCTTATCCTCTCCGTTGATCTGTCATATCCAAAGGCTTACGAAATTTCGGTAATTCTCCCTTTGAGAATTCCAACCATCCATTTAGACTTTCAATGAGTTTCTAGCCAAAGAACTTGGCATCCTATCTTCCTGAATTTAACCTCTGCGAGGTGACTTCAAACCTTGTCCTTCCTTCAAAATCTTCGAAGCCTCTACCCCTCATGAGCTTGGTTCTAGCTACAAACTCAAGAATTCTAAGGGTTCCTTGCACACACTCCTTGTGGCATTCACAATAACCTCTGGTTATCTTATATATTCTAACCCTACGCACTCCTTGTGATAGAATCCTTCAACCACTCGCTTGTGTTGGAAAAAGTATAAGACTTCAAACTAGCCTGCGCACACCTTACACAGCTCTGTGCCACACTTGCACTTATGCTGGTATAAGAACAACAGTATCTCTCCTGAGCTCCTTATGAGGTAAAACTCAGAACCTTATCAACGCACTCTTTGCAGACCTTCACTGCACTCTTTGCAGGAATTCTTAGGAAGAGAAACAGTTGAAACTCATACTTCCTCTCTCAAAAAGTTCATATATAAAACATGAATATATGAGCATATATATATACACACAGCATTGAAACAAATGCATAACAAAGACTGAAATTAATTGTAAACATACCATTCAATAGATGTAAACACAATTCATAAAAACACCATGAGGTTGGATCAAAGTGTTTTACTCTATTAATCCAAGTGCATATATATATGGGGTTTATAGCAACAACTATCTTCTCATACAACTTCTACCATATATGTTCTTCTCTCCTCTCTTGCTTACAATAAGAATTATGATACTCGATCCTATACAATGCATACGAGGGAGATTTCTTAGAGTTTTACCTCCTACACTCTAAGATATCTAATCGGAATTAAAAGCTACAACTACCTTACATTCATTACAATAAATACCTCCAAATGACAGATGAGAGCGAATGCTCAATATCAACGTTACAATCTCAAAATATTTAAGAGCAATTATTTCCTTGAGATATTACATTAATGTTCTATCTTTTGAAATTCAAAAATGCACATTGGTGCTTGTCCAATTGTCTTCCTCTTGCGCCTGCATACGATGCTCCTGCATCATACTCATTTAGTTGAAAATTTTCATGGACTATTCTTCATGATCTCCTGCACCGTCTATCCATGTTTTTGGATCTCTTCTTCACTTTCCCAACTCGCATCTTCAATTAGGTGTCCCTTCCACTTTATCAAGTATTCAAAATATGTATTCCTTCAGGTCTTCTTTCCAACTCTCTGATCAATGATCTTTTCCATCTATGGATTTTCTGCTACATGCATTTGTTTGACCCACTGGACTTCCTTATGGCTTTCATTTCCTCCTTCTTCATTTTCTTTGTAAGGATACAAATCAACTACGTTGAATATAGGTGATATTCCAAATCCATTTGGCAATTCTATCTCATAAGCGTTTGCCTCAAATTTCCTCAGGATTTTGCACGACCCTATATTTTTCATCTTCAAATTATTAGACGTTCCTCTTGGGAGCCTCTTCTTTCTTAGGTGCGCTAATACCAATTATCTTACTTCAAACTGAAGCTTTCTTCTGTGTTGATCTGCTCTGCGCCTATATTCTCAGTTGGCATTTTTCAATCGCTCTTTAATCTTACTATGGATCTCTTGCATCTCTGTTGCAAAATATTCTACTCCAACACTTTTGAATTCACTCTGCTCCAAGTCCCTCAACTTAGATACTCCTCTTGGTTGCATTCCATACATTATCCGAAATGGGATCTGTCTTGTGCTTCTGTTAGGTGAGTCGTTATATGAAAATTCCGCTTGTGGTAGAATCTGATCCCACTAACTATGATGTTCAGCTACTAAACTCCTCAAAAAATCCCCTAAACTTTGATTTACTACCTCAGTATGTCCATCCGTATGAGGGAGATATTATGATCTAAAAGATAAATATTTCCCCGACTTCTTCCATAGCGTCCTCCAGAAATGACCAACAAATTTGGTATCCCTGTCTGAAACAATACTCTTGGGTAAACCATGAATTCGAACAACTTCTTTGAAAAACAGATTTGCAATGTGTGTTGCATCACTGTTTTCCTGACATGGAATGAAATGTGCCATTTTGGAAAATATGACGACCACCAAGAATATGGAATCACAACTTATTTGTGTCGTCGGCAGTCCTAATAAAAAATCCATGCTTAGCGCATCCAATGACCTCTCTGGTACTGGAAATGGTTGATACAATCCTGTATTCAATATTTTCCCCTTTTCATGCTGGAAAATTCTACATCTGTTGACAAATTTATTCACATCTATCCTCATCCCTGGCCAACAATATAAACTGTTCAGTTGCATGAATGTTTTGTCATGGCCAAAATGTCCAGCCAATCCCCCACTATGTTTTTCCTTTAAGAGGTTTTCTCTCATAGAACTCTTCAGGATACACAAAATATATCCTTTGAATAATAATCCATCCTGAATTAAGTATTTAATCCATTGACTTTTGTTTCTTAAAACGAGATTCTTGCATACTTCATAAGTGTCCTTGAAATCTGAATCATCTCGGTACATCTCCTTCAGGCTATCAAAACCAAAGGTCTTCACATGAAACTCCTACAGAATCAAACATTTCCTACTCAATTCATCAACAACCTTGTTAGCAGTTCTAGAAATTTGCTTTTTAACAAAAGTAAAGTTCTGCATAAATTCAACCCACTTTGCATATTTCTGGTTTAGTTTCTCCTGTTTGTTTATGAATTGTAAAGAATGATTTTCTATATACAAGATAAACTCTTTCGGAACCAAGTAGTGCCTCCATTTATTCAATGCTTGTATGACTGCATAAAACTCTTTATCATACGTGGAATAATTCCTTTTGGCATCGTTCGGATTCTCTCTGAAGTATGCAACCAGTCGATTGTCTTGACTCAAGAACACTCCAATTGCAAACCCACTTGTGTCACATATCACTTGAAATGTTTTACTGAAATCTGGCAGAACCAAAACTGGTTGTTCAATTATCTTCTCCTTTAACAACTTGAAACTTCTCTCTGCTTCCTCTATCCAATGAAAATATTTATGTCTTTTCTTGACCGTATCCATCATTGGTGCATAAATTCCACTAAAATTCCTGATGAATTTCCTGTAAAAACTGGCTAATCCATGGAAGCTTCTGACTTCAAAGATATTCCTTGGAGATGGCCATTCTTTGATTTCTTTTACCTTCTCAGGATCCATCCTCAAATCATTCGAAGAGATCATGAACCCCAAATAGACAAGTTCTTTCTTCATGAAAGATGACTTCTTCGGATTTATCAACAACTTGTCTTGTTGTAATCTCTTCATAACTAGAGTTAAATGTCTCAAATGCTCTTTCTCAGTCTTACAGAAGATCAGCATATCATCAAGATACACAATTATGAACTTTCCAATGAAATCTCTCAGGAATTCGTTCATTAATATCATAAAAGTACTTTGTGCATTCATCAAACAAAATGGCATGACAAGCCATTCATACAGGCCTTCATTCATATTGAATGTTGTCTTCCATTCATCACCTTCCCTCATTCTAATATGATGATATCTTCTTTTCAAATAAATCTTTGAAAAAAACTTTGCTCCACTCAAGCAATCCATCAAGTCATCCATCCTGGGTAAAAGAAATCTATACCTGATGGAAATTTTGTTTATATCTCTCGATTTTGTACACATTCTCCATCCACCATCCTTCTTTGGACTTAACACTGTTGGCACAGCGCATGGGCTTAAGCTTCCCCTAATCAACCCTTTGTCCATCAAATCATGAACTTGCTTCCGAACTTCTTCATTCTCCTGTGGCGTCAATTTGTATGTTGCCTTGTTTGGTAAACTTGCTCTCGGTATAAGGTCAATGTGACGGATTATACTCCTGATGGGAGACAACGAACAAGGTAAATCGTCCACCACTATATCAACAAAATTCTCCCGTAATTCCTGAATTTCTTCAGGTAGATCATTTATCGAAGTACACGTCAAAATGACTCTAGGTTTTCTTACCACGACAAATTGCATGTCTTATTCTTTCTTGACTTCATCTAGAAGTACCTTCCCACTCATGCAAAGTATATTATTGCTCGCTTCTTCTTTCGCCTTCTTGTCTTCAATTGCAAACAACATATGTGTCCTACAATTCTTCTCTAAGTTGTATGTGTTCTTTCTCCCATCGTGAATTTTTTTTTTGTCATATTTCCATGGTCTCCCCAACAAAAGATGATAGACATCCATGGGAATAACTGATCCGAAATCGGATCTAGAAGCCTGACAGGGCTTGAAAAATGCTCAAAAATGAAAGTGCTCGGAATGCGACGAAACCTATGCCATTGCGTCCGTCTCGTCTTCCTAATTTTCGTGGTATATTTACTTTTTCAAACGGTCTTTGTATGGAGAAGATATCACATTCTGTCCGAAAAGTCAAACAGGCAAAAAAAAATTGCTGACTGTGCAGTCCGTACAGTTCATACGGACACTGATGTGGCATGTCCGTATGCTAACGTGGAAGGTCTGTATAGGCGACACGTGGCAGCTTCGGGAGGTGACACGTGTCAGGCAGATTTTGGCGTACGATTGGACCTATCCCGAGGTGACATGTGTCACCACTATAAGGGTGACACGTGGCACAGGATGACGTCAACAGCTTACGTGTCGGATGACAGGGCAGACATACGAAAGATGACGTGGATCAATCGGCATGTGACATTTGGAAGGTGAGGTCGAATGGTTGTTTTCAACGTGTCCATTGGTGGTTAATGGTTTGTTGACGTGGCCCAATCTCTAGGCACCACGTGTCACTTGATGTATGGTTAAAAACTTTGTTATCAACAAGAGTTGACCCCGTGACCTCCGGGTTGGGGAACGACTTGGCAAGGAGTGGCTAGCCAACGCGCCACCATGTGTTAATTGATATATCAATGGAATGAATTGTATTTAAGTTAGCATATGTGAATGATTCGGGCCACGACCGGGCCGAGGCTTAGCCCCAGCCCTTGGTCGTGCGCCGTATTACATATGACCATGCTATTAAATATATGTGCGGGAATATTGAACCATAACACATAGCCCTAGTTACATTGTATTGTTATATGACCATTGGCCATACGGAATGGTGCACGTGGGTGTTTCAAATGAATAGCCTGTGGTCTTATGTGCTTATCCATGTGACCCTACACCAAGTGCGTGGTTGGAAGAGTTGTAACCGTTAAGCTCCTTTATCTTTTGTGCGAGGTCATATGGTCAATGTGCCCAGGTGCTAGGCGGTTAGTGGCTGGAGGTGCCCTAACCGTTCTATGGTTTGCACTGTTGGCGCGGTTGCGCCCAGTGCCAAGTTTTTGCGCTTAAATTAGTGTGTGAGCTAGGTTCAATGGAGGAGAGTGCGTTTTGTAGCACCGGTGACAACAAGCTTGAAGGGGAAAACTTCCAGGAGGCATAACTTCTTCGTTTTTCGATCGATTGAGGTGCCGAAAGAGACCAGACATGGGTTTTTGACCGCTCCGAAGCCATTAGAGTAGTCAGAGCAGGGTTATACTAGAGGGAAATCAAGGTAAATCCATTTTGAAGTAGAGAATCTTTGAGGAGGAGACGTTGTCGGATCATTTCTGGGAGCTCCGGACGTCCGTTTTGCGTGTCATTTTCTTTGCATGGTTCTAGAGATCTGGAAGAACATGAACAGATCAATCTTGTAGACATTAGGCATTGTAGAGATGTACTTTTGAGCATTTGAACAGAAATAAAGAAGCCTCCCCCACAGAGACAAGGCCTGGAGACATAGGCAAAGTTGTGTCGAACTCCGTTATCAATCTGTGTGTTATGGTTTGTTGTTTATTCTTTCATTTCAGATCTACAAATGTATATATGGTTGTCATAATTCCTCTTCTTTCCTCAATCTTTCACTAAGTTTCTCAAATGGTTAATTAATGCATGCAAAATTAAAACTCAACCATAAGTCATTAAAAGATCCGGCGGATCAAGTGGTATCAGAGCTAGTTGATGTTTGGATTTGAGTTGCATGTTAACCAGGGAAAAGCTACAGCATGGTGAAGGCGATATTGTTGCAGAGAATCCATTAATTGGATTGAGAAAAAGAGCTTCTCACAGCGAGAAGATGGCATTGGAAGAAGGGATTTCTCAAGATGAGAAAGAGTTCTGGAAAACATTCCTTGCCATGTCAGAGATGGTGAAAGTCTTGTACGAAGATTACTTGGAACGGAAGAAACCATTTTTGGGTGATTCTTCAAAGGGAAAAAGTGAAGAGGAAGAGGACCATCCTCAGATTCCTCCTTCACCTCCATCAACACCTCCTTCTTCTCCTTCT
>ML781578.1:1081725-1112357 GCA_009831015.1 Picea engelmannii
AATCGACAATGGATCTCAATATAATCTAATCTCAGAAGAATTGGTTAAACAATTGGGGTTAAAAACACAAACTCATCATAAGCCTTACACACTTAAATGGGTAAGCAATCATCATCAGATGCACATAACAAAACAGTGCACAAGCAAATTTGCAATTTCATCTAAGTATGTGGACGAAGTAACTTGTGATGTTGTGTCATTAAGAGAATGTGGAATGATCTTAGGTAGTCCATACTTATTTGATCGTAAGGCAATCTTCTACAGGACAAAGAATCAATATCAATTCACTAAAGAAGGTCATGATTATGTGGTTCATGCTCATCGTGTTAAAGAAAATAAAACACTTCAAACCAGGGAACAATTAACGAATGCAATGCAAGCATGAAACAAACCAATAATTGTTTCAAATGAAGTAATTGATCTTAATCAAGAACAAGATATGGTTGTTGAATGGAAAATCAATCATAAGTTGCTTCAAGATAAGCTCATGTCGTGCAGATATTTCAAGTATATCATCTCATTTTCAGTTGTCTTTTTGATGCTGTCATTAGAAATTTTTTCTACATGGATGATAGTAGCTTCAGTAAGATGTAACAGTGTTCAAATGGCTAACAATATACTGTCAGTTGTCATGATTGTGTTACAACTGATCTTGATGAGACAGGTGCACAGGACAGATTTCAGAGACAGAGAGCAAGTCGTGTGGCCTATCCTGAGCTTGTTGACTGGTCAGTAACCTTTTGGAGACCAAAAGGTCTTATTCTGGGGAGGTGTGATCTGAAATCGGATCCAGAAGCCTGACAGGGCTTGAAAAATGATCAAAAATGAAAGTGCTCGGAATGCGATGAAACCTATGCCATTGTGTTCGTCTCATCTTCCTAATTCCGGTGGTATAATTACTTTGTCAAACGGGCTCTTTATGGAGAAGATATCGCATTCTGTCCGAAAAGTCAAACAGGCAAAAAAAAAATTGTTGACTGTGCAATCCGTACAGACGCTGACGTGGCAGCTCCGTACAGGTGACACATGGCAGCTTCGGGAGGCGACACGTGTCAGGAAGATTTGGGCGTATGGTTGGACCTATCCTGAGGTGACACGTTTCACCACTGTAAGGGTGACACGTGGCACAGGATGACGTCAACAACTTACGTGTCAGATGACAGGGCAAACGTACAGAAGATGACGTGGATCAATCGGCATGTGACATTTGGCAGGTGGGGTCGAATGGTTGTTTTCCATGTTTCCATTGGTGGTTAATGGTTTTTTGATGTGGCCCAATCTCTGGGCGCCACGTGTCACTTGATGTATGGTTAAAAACTTTGTTATCAACAAGAGTCGACCCCATGACCTCCGGGTTGGGGAACGACTTGGCAAGGAGTGGCCAGCCAACGTGCCACCATGTGTTAATTGATATATAAATGGAATGAATTGTATTTAAGTAAGCATATGGGAATGGTTCGGGCACCGACTGGGCCGGGGATTAGCCCCAACACTTGGTCACGTGCCGTATTACATATGACCATGCTATTAAATATATGCACGGGAATATTGAACCATAACACATAGCCCTGGTTACATTGTATTGTTATATGACCATTGGCCATACGGAATGGTGCGCGGGGGTGTTTCAAATGAATATCCCGTGGTCTTATGTTCTTATCCATGTGACCCTACACCAAGTGCGCGGTTGGAATAGTTGTAACCATTAAGCCCCTTTATCTTTTGCGCGAGGTCATATGGTCAATGTGCCCAGGTGCTAGGTGGTTAGTGGCTGGAGGCACCCTAACCATTCTACGGTTTGCACCATTGGCACAGTTGCACCCGGTGCCAAGTTTTTGTGCTTAAATTAGCGTGTGAGCCAGGTTCAATGGAGGAGAGTGCGTTTTGTAGCACCAGTGACAGCAAGCTTGAAGGGGAAAACTTCCAGGAGGCATAACTTCTTTGTTTTTCGACCGATTAAGGTGTCTAAAGAGCCCAGACAAGGGTTTTTGACCGCTCCAATGCCATTAGAGCAGTCAGAGTAGGGTTATACTAGAGGGAAATCAATATAAAGACATTTTGAAGCAGAGAAGATTTTGAGGAGGAGACACTGTCGGATCATTTCTGGGAGCTCCGGACATCCGTTTTGTGTGTCATTTTCTTTGCATGGTTCTAGATATCTGGAAGAACATGACCAGATCAATCTTGTAGCCATTTGGAATTGCAGCGATGTACTTTTGAGCATTTGAATAGAAATAAAGAAGCCTCCCCCACAGAGAAAAGGCTCGGAGACGTAGGCAAAGTTGTGTCGAACTCCGTTATCAATCTGTGTGTTATGGTTTGATGTTTTTTCTTTCATTTCAGATCTGCAAATGTATATATGGCTATCATAATTCCTCTTCTTTCCTCATTCTTTCACTAAGTTTCTCAAATGGTTAATTAACGCATGCAAAATTAAAACTCAACCATAAGTCATTAAAAGATCCGGCGGATCAATAACATCACATAAAATCTCATCTTTGTAACCCCCTATCTTAAATTCAACTAAACATTGTTTAGTGACTGGTACCTGATGTCCATTTTGCAACCATGAGACTCTATATGGGCTTGGATGGGCAATTGTCTCCAATTCTAGCTTCTCCACCATTTCTGTGGATACTAGATTATCTTTACTCCCACTGTCCATTATCACCTTGCATACCCCATCCTTGGTCTTGAAAGTAGTTTTGAACAAACTGTTCCTCTGGACTGGATTTTCTATCTCCTTCTCTGGCTTTAAGAGAATTTTTCTCATCATTAAGGATCTTCCGCCTTCTGCATCTTCTTCCTCAACATTTCTCCTTTGTGCTTCTGAAATGTGAGCTTCATTCATCCATCTCTTTTTCTATCAGGACATTCCCAAGATTTTTGTTCAATCTTTCCGCAAACAAAACACTTTATTTCACCTCCTCTACCTCTTCCTCTTCCTCTTAATCATTGAAAAGTGTTATTAGTGGCATATTGTCTTCCTTGTGAACTTCCTCCTCTTTTTGGGTGAGTATGAGGTTTCTTCTCTTCATGCTCGGGCTTCTATACCCTGTCTTGGGAAACTGCTTTGCCTCTTCTTTGACTTCTACCTCTACCTCTTTGACCTTTCTTTTGGGCCAATTTCTCTTTTTCCTTCAGAGCAATTTGATAAGCATATTCTACATTCCTGATTGTCACCATGTTCATTTCATCTTGAATTTCATATTTCAATCCATTCATATATCTGGAAACTTTTTCCTCATCATTCTCACGATGAACTATTCTAATTTTTAACCTGTAAAATTCCTCAGTGTAATCCTTCACTGTCATCCCTTTCTGTCTCAAATTCAACATTCTTCGAAACAGATTGATTTGGTAATCTCTAGGTATGAATTTTTCTTTCATCTTTGCGACCATCCTATCCCAGCTTTTGATTTTTTTCTTGCCTTTGCAATGCCTGTCAACTTGCAATTCATCCCACCACAGTGCAACATGCCCTTTAAGTCGAGTGATAAAATGTTTAACTTTCTTATATTCCTCGACATCCTCATAGTCAAAGTATTTATCTAGAGCTCTAAACCAATCTAGCAGCTCCTCAATGTCTAAGTTGCCTTCATATATTGGAATATCCATATTTTCTCTTTCCCTTATTCTTGCAACAACTCTAAATAGACATTATTCTGCAGCATCTTCGGCTATAACTTCTTCTTCATCCCCAACCTCACTTTCACTTTGGGCTTCACTGACGTCTCCCATTTCAGTAGCTCATTTCTGGGTTGTCTCCATATCATCCAATAGAGAACGAAGTTCTCTCATTTCCCTCTCCACAACTGGATCGGGCATAGGTCTCTCTTGACATCTTATTGTTGGAATTGTGTCCAGTCTGTCCTTCCCTATAGAAATTTGAGATCTATTCTCTAATACCACCTAACACAACACCCCCACCTCAGCAGGGATCTTCTGACCTCCCTTTCTTTGGATATTCACTCTCCTTGAGCCGAAGCGCCTCCCTTAGTTCCCACTAGAACCTTTAAAACATACGACCACAGGTCCTCCTATGAAAACCCCACCTATGTGAATCCAACACCAGGCGCAAGTCTCCTCTCCCATGTGACCATGGCGCTATGACCATGGTTCACACAACAAGAAATTTTGCAAGTCGTGGTTTTGGGGGTGTTGGTGTGACACAATCCCAACACTCCACAACCATGAAACCCTGAAACCCGATATGGGCTCTCTCCCCAGGATATATATAATGATATTATTCCTCCCTCGATCGACGGCCACAATCACGTCACAACTTTGCGTTTCGTGAGGTCAGGACTGCTGTGTAAAACAAACCCCAACACTCCAACTCCCGATTCTCAAAACTCAGCTAAGCCAGATTTGCAGCTTTGATCCTTCACTGATCAACAGTCCAGGTTGAATCGGCAATCCTCCTTTCACTATTTTAGGAGGGCCTTTACCCATGTTCTCCCGACAACCAAAACTCAAAGATCGGGAGATCAACGACTCTCGTTGACTCAGATCCAACATATCTTGTTCCTCCTGGCTTGGTTAGTGTTGAAAGGTTATCGAACTTATCCTCTCTGTTGATCTGTCAGATCCAACATCTCACGTAATTTCGATAATTCCAACCATCTGTTCAAACTTTCCATGATTTTTTCATCCAAAGAACTTGGCATCCTTTATTCCTGAATTTAACTTCTGTGAGGTGATTTCAAACTCCATCCTTCCTTCAAACTCTTCAAAGCCTCTACCCCTCCTAAGCTTGGTTCTGGATACAAACTCAAGAATTCTAAGGGTTCCTTGCACGCACTCYTTGCGTCATTCATAATAACCTCTGGTTATCTGATATATTCTAACCCTACACACTCCTTGCGACAAAATCCTTCAACCACTCACTTGGGCWGGAAAAAGTATAAGACTTCAAACTGGCCTATGCACACSTTACATGGCTCTATGCCACACTTGCACTTCTTTTGTTATAAGAACAACGGTATCTCTCCTGAGCTCTTTCTGAGGTAAAACGTAGAACCTTGTCAACTGCACTCTGTGCAGGAATTCTCATGAAGAGAAACAGYTTCATACTTCCCCTCTCACAAAGTTCATATATTCAACATGAATATAGGAGCATATATATATACACACARCATTGAAACAAATGCATAACAGAAACTGGAATTAACTGTAAACATACCATTCAATAGATGTAAACAAAATTCAKAAAAACACCATGAGGTTGGATAAAAGTTTTTTCCTCTATTAATCCAAGTTCATCTATATATGGGGTTTATAGAAACAACTATCTTCTCATACAACTTCTACCATCTATGTTCTTCTCTCCTCTCTTGATTACAATGAGAATTATGATAGTGGATCCTATACAATGCATATGAGGGAGATTTCTTAGAGTTTTTCCTCCTACCCTCTAAGCTATCTAATCAGAATTAAAGGTTATAACTACCTTACATTCATTACAATAAATGCCTCCAACTGACAGATGAGAAAGAACGCTCAAGATCTATGTTAAAATCTCAAAACATTTAAGAGAAATTATTTCCTCCGTCTATTACATTAATTTTCTATCTTTTGAAATTCAAAAATGCGTGTTGGTGCTTGTCCAGTTGTCTTCCTCTTGCGCCTGCATACGATGCTCCTGCATCAAAATCAGACAACTAAACTTCCTTGCATGCATGGGGGAAGGGGGAAAGAATTGACAGGAGGTTGATAAATGGAGGAAGAGATGGATAAGGGAAAGGAAAAGGATGTCATAGACTCAATCATGATGGAGGAAAACTAGATAAAACAAATAATGGATAAATATGGAAAGACACACATTGGAGCACCCTACCAATATAAGATGAATAACAAGAAGAGAGCCATAATTGTTAGAGAGGGCTTGGAAAGAAATGAAGAAGATGTAGATGATCTTTGGGATATGGATCATATTGAGGAAATCTTGTGTGCAACATATGAAAGGAAAATAGGAGGTCCAAGGGCAAGAACAAAATGTAGAACTCTAATCCATATCATTATCAATTTGGAATCTACAAGCCCATGTGAGACTAGTACACCAGAAAGAGCACCAGTGTTTATAGAATCGAATTTTAGTGGAAGAAGAACAATAGGACACACATCTAATCAAGCATAAACCAATGGAGGAGGCATTTTAGGAAGTAATAGTAAATTATCTACACCACGTGGAGGTAGTAGTTCAACACATTTTAAAATGGAAGGACATGATCCCATGATCATGTTACTAGAATTTGGGGGAGAGGCATTAGAAGACCCTAAAAAGAACCTATTAATTTGGGAGAAGATATGGGAATAAAAGAATATCACATATGAGGATACAAAGCTCATGGAGTTAGAAATCACACTAAGAGACCTCACACTAGACTAGTACATGATTCTAGATGTAAACAGTCCCCCAAGAGTAACAAAGATTATTGCAGATGTGAAAAAACTACTGATAAATGAATTTCATAAGCCTGGTTTAGAAGACCATTACATGAGTGAGATGATTGAAATAAGGAGAAAACTAGGTGACTTTTCTTGGGATATTGATCAGAGGTTTAAGCATTTGAAAGGTAAGTTGAAATATGCAACAACTGACATGTAACATAGGCATTTATTTGTGAACTCACTATTACCACATTTGAAATACCCATTAAGACAACAAAAGTTCAAAAATCAGACATAGGTTCTACAGGAAACCTTACAACTTGAAGAGAACCAGTATCAATAGAGAGATCCAACAATAGAGGAGCTTAAGGAGGATTTGAATAATCTAACATTTCAGCTTAACCACAATGAGGGTATAGAGAAAATATAAGTTGTTTGGTGTAACCTATGCAGGACAGAAGGATACCATAAGAATGAATGTCCAACTTTTGCGTAGTATATGGCGATAGCGGTGCCAAAACCATTTCCAAAAAGAGGACCATGGTGTGATATTTGTAAGACACATGGGCATGATTCATATCACTACCTAGTGATGCAGAAATATAAGGCAGTACCCAAAAATTCATATTTCAATTTTTGTAAGTCAGTGGGTCATGATGATAAGGATTGTAGGATGATGGAGCTGATGAGAGAAAGAAATTCATATGCTTATATGGTGCAAACAGAAATAATGTGTCACAGTAATACAACACTGCGCAACCAAAGTATAATAATGCGCAATCATTGTATAACCTCGTGTAGTATAACCAGGTACCTCAGTACAATGCGCCACAAGGAGATTGATGTGGATATAGAGGTAGAGGACGAGGTACCACAAATGAGTGTTTGACACTCTTGGGGAAGATCTAAGAAAAAAGGAAACAAAACAACATGAATGTCCAATGGACTTCTGCATAAGCCGGGGATGATAGAAGAAACATCAATATAGTCACTTGAGGAGTAGCCAAGACAGGAATCGGTGCAGTAAAACAATATCCTACACAACACCAATGGGCTAACAATAATACTGAACCACATAAGCAGTTTTCCCCATGGAAATAAAATGAAACATTTAAGGAAGCTAGACCATCTGGGGTGGATGGAGTACTTCAACCATTTGCAAGGATATGACATGAATGTCATGCTTGAATTCTTTCAGAATCTGCAGGAAGAAATCTCTATGGTGTGAGGCATACGAATCTTAGTCACCCCAAAAATCTTAGCAGAGGTCACAGGCCTCCCTAACATAGGCATTCAGTGGACAGGAAGATACACAACACTGAAGGAAGCCGTGGAAACTTTCACAGACCCTAGGGAAGAATTGGATAAGAAGGGAAAGGGACTTAATCCCAATACCCTCATAGAACCATGGAAGGAATGGGCAGGGGTAATTTAGTGGTACATCATCTGTGATGGACGATACGACGTAATTTGACCTCGCCACCTCAAATTTCTCCCAGCCTTAAAAAAACAGTTAGTACTTAATCTACCTTTCTTTCTGAATTCCATATTACATGAGGTTGCCTCAAGAACACAAAAATCCAAGGATCCTGTTACTGTTATCAGCCACCATAGATTAGTTAAATTGATAACAAATAAAGCACTGAGTCAAACTCAATTGACCTGGGATAGTTTGATTGAAGCCAATAGACCTCCACCACTGGAGCAACCTAAATTATTCCATGAAGACCCACCATAGGAAATTGAATATAGATAGGCAGAGGAGACTACCACCCAAAGAGAAATTATATTTCCTCAAACCGAAGCTGAGGCAGACCCTGCCAAAATCATAGAGCCCCAGACCTCACAAACATAGGCATTAACGAAAAAGAGGAAGAGAGCAACAATTGCCCCTAAATCCATCATTAAGACAAGGAGAAGAAGAAGACAAATTCAGGAAACAACTAAAGCAATTCAGGGTACAAAAAAACAACCTGAAGAACTTAATAATTCTACAGAACAGTCTCCATAGAAGAATGTTCAAGAAATTGGGCAAGCAGAACAGACCTCACAAAGGAATGATTTGGAAGACACCCAACTAACATTAGAGTATCTGACAGAACAAATTTTGAAGAGCAATGAGGTAGAAATAGCTCAGGTTTTGGGAAGCTTAGGAACCTCAATTGACAGAGGTACACATAATCTAGAAAAATGCCAAGAACAAGCCTCCTCTTCAAAACCAACTGAAGATTTTCCTAATATTGAAATGTCTTTTCCAGAGTACACAACACAGGAAGAACCTCATTTTGGAATAAGAAGCCCTTTTGGATAGAAAGAACAGTTGGAAGGGACAGAGGAATAACCATCTGCTAGCCAGAATGAAGAAGTCCTTGAGACCTCTCATAAATAGAAATCAACCAAGAGTGATAAGAAAATTAGAAAGTTAAAAAAAAAAAAAAAAATTGTTGAAGAAAAAGGATAAGAAGGCTAACGTATTAAAGCGGAAGGTGGGTAAACTCAAGGAAATTATTAAGGAATTGAAGAAACGGTTAGAACAAGAAGATAAGGCCCACAGAAGAAATAAAAACAAAAGGGCTAGAGTGCAAGCAAGAAACCCTCTTCCTAAAGAAGTAGTTAGTACAAATTCTCTAGGGTTACAGACAGACCCTGAAGAAATAGTAGTAGAAGAAACAGTAGCTCAGAATGAGGAAGTAATTCCTTTAGAAACACAAGAAAATATGACAGCTACAAAAACAATCGATGCTAAGTTGCATATAGATACCCCAGTCTTAGAGGAAACAACTCAATGCCTTGAGAATAATGCTACCATCAGGAGATTGGAGGAAGAATTGATGCAGWCTCAATAAACCCTGATTCGAAATAGAAATGAATTACTGACTATGGCAGAGAATCAGGCACTCCAGTCCYAGAAACAGAGTGTTATTGTGRACAGACTCGAAGCATAGCTTACACAGGCCCAACAAGAATTAACTCAATCCAGGGAGGAGATGGGTGCTATGGAAGAATACCAAGCATCCCAATATCAAGCACAGGGTGTCACCATTGATAAGCTAAAGGCAAAGCTGGGACAAKMCCAACAAGCATTGGCTCAACACCAAKATGAGATGGTCACGAGGGMTGAACATCAAAAGGTTGTTAAACAATTGAATACAATGTCAACAATAGAGAATGAAATGTATGGTAAGCTCACCAGAGCCCAAGAAAAGGTTAAGAGGGCACAAAATCAAGTGGAAAAAACATTAGAGAAAATCAAGGAGATTTGTGATGTTTATTCTGATGCCATCAATTGCAGATCCCCTGCCACCAATTACGCTTTATTTTTTCTAGAACGATATCTGTTATTAAGAGTGAAGGCCATCAGAGAAGGTAAACCCATTTCATTTTCCACTGTACCTGAGTTTATTTCATGTTTCAAAGAACAGGATGAAAAGGTACAATACCTTTTGTGTGAGTTAAACTTTCACAATTTCATTCTGGGAGAAAAAAGGGAAGATAACCCTGGCCCATTCATAGGTGACATATAGTTTCAGGCATTTCTGTCATTTACTTAGAATCAAGTCAGATGGGGAAAATCTCACAAAACCTTCCTAAAGAGGGAGACTGGGCTAGATCTCTGGGTTAGGGGAGAGCCTCCAAAGTCCCTTCCAGCCATTATGTGACATAAAACCTTTATGAAGAGAGGGGGGGTCGTAGATTCCTTATCCCTTATCCATATACAAGTTATGCATTCAGGTATCACACGCTTTAGAGAACTTAAGGAAGAATCTCTTGATGCTTCTAAAATGAGATGAGATGCATCCTCTAGTGAAGTAAAGAGTAGGGAACCCTTTGGGTACAGGAATTTCTTTGCAGTTACCTTCGGAATAGAAAGGTATTCTAGATTTCTCCAAGAGGAAGGACTTTCTTGGATTGGGTGCAGGTATAATCCTCCTATCATCTAGTTTCCTCCAGAAAGTTACCAAAAATATTATCAATTTAACAAGAAGATGGAGGATGCTGCTTTTGGAGAACTCAAAAGAAGAAATGGATTCAGTAGGCCTGGTAAACCAACCTTTCCACCTTATAGTATTACTGCTTTACATGTAATATCTCATGTTGCATGAGGACATGCAATAAGGTAAGTTGGGGGGTATGTTAGGTTATAAAAAAGGTATAAATATCTTCCTTTTTCCCACATTTTCATGATATCATCTTGATTGACTTTTTGGTTATTTAGGAGAAAATATGATAGAAAATGAATAATATACTCTTTAGCGTTGTTGTTGAAATTAGATTACATAGACCCTAAAATACGATTGGAATTGTTTGGTTTTATTACAGGATTGGTTAAATATTGTCAAACCCAAGATAGCAAAGGAAATCTTGAAGATGCGCAAGTTATTGAAGGGTGAGAAATTTATGGTGCAAGGTAGTTTTGAAGATGATTGAGTTTATTATATTGTAACTTTATAATAGTAAAGCAATACTGAGGATCTATCGATCCTCAAGATAACTTAATTTACCCAGGTTATTGTAATATATAAGGGGAAAATGGATCCTGAAAAGATATAGAAGAATTGCACCCAGGAACTCAGAACTTAGAATTGCTTTGCATTAGCAGTTTTTGTAAATGTTGTACCAGCTATGAAATCAATAAAATCTTTGGACGGTTTTACCATTTCTACATAATGAATTTCAAATAACAGTTCTTCTAAGGACCAAGGGCCCAGTCTAAAGGAGCTACTGTTCGACCTGTAATTGTATCAGTTCAATTTATGTTTTGTGATTCAAATATCTTTTACAGTAATTAAGGACGAATGCATAAGAGAGTTAATGATTTCATGTTGATTGTGTGCAGTAGATAGACATTTACTTCAAGTATTAATGATTGTTGTTTCAATTCTCATTACTGTAGTTTACTGCTTGACAGTTCCTCACATTTTCATCTGCGTTGTTCCTTTCCAGTTTAAGCTACATTTGATGTTCCTTTCTAGTTAAAGTTACATTTGTTGTCCCTTTTAAATAGGTTACATTTGTTGTTCCTTTCGGTATTTTAGTTGAGTTACATTTTTTTCCTTTTCGATTAGATTATAATTTTTGTCTCTTTTCACAGATAGAATAGTTCACTATCTCCTTTCCAGTAATTCAATTCATAATTGATAGTTAGTTCTGCAAGTCTTTATTTAGATTCAATTCCTTCTTTTAGTTAAAATGAATTCAATAGATTAGTTAGTTCCTTTTCATTGCACAACATTAGATTTCAATTTCCAAAATCTAATGAATTTTTGAGGAACTTGATTGTTGATAAACTCAGATTTGCTTTAACTACACGATTTTAGCCTCTAAGAGCTATCTGCATAGACTTTGCTAATATTCTTGAGATAAAATATGAATCCTCGGGTTGATAAATTAATGTTAAACTAAGGCTATTTTTAGACATATTTAGAGACCAATGGGATCCTTGGAGGGTAACCCGGGGGTAAAATCGTGAGGAATCTTGCACCAAGGTGTAAGTCCATTAAGAAGGTAGCCAACATAACTAATCCACCTACCCATATCCTATCCCCTTCTCACTTTTATCACGTGATGTTGGATTTCATCACCAACTAACACGTTCATTGAGAGAAGGCATTGTTTGCTTGTTGGTTTTCTAGATTTTTTAGAGTGTTGTTTGTTTACTTTATTGTCTTTCAAAATTTAGACTGTAGAATATAAAGGTATTCTTAGATCATGTAGGATGCAAGGGTTGCCTCCAGAATGATATGAATGCTTACCTCTTAACTCACTCGAAGACACTTATCGTGAAGCGGATGGGAACAATTTAGATGCTAGGAGTGTTGCTACTCCTTTGCTATTGAATCCAGGGAGATCCGTGATTACGGTTGAGGAAGGAACCCTTCCTATTGACCCTGCTTGACAAGTACCTCTCGATCCACTCCTTGTCTGATTGGATTCCTTAGGTAAATTTGTAGTAGAAGATTACCCTCACTTCCTGTCAAGGCCATACAATCGGTTGGATATGGAACCAATACAACCAAATTTTAAGGATCAATACATGACCCATGTCTATTATACTAAAATGGTTAATCCACCAAAAAATCTTATTCGTTCTATATGGAGAAATCCATTGAGATGTGACCTTTATGAGAAATTTATATTTAGCTGACCACCTTTTGACCTTCCTAACTCCACTGGTGTCAAGGCAAGATCGTCAGGTCAGACTATATACTATCCCATCGAAGAAATAGTCAATAATGCTACCACCTTAGTACAACTTCAAAGTGACACAAGAATCGTGTTACCTATTCATGTGAAAAGTACCTTGAAAGTTACTCCTACTATACCTCTTCAACCCACAACTCCTTATATTCCACAGAACTATATAGGTACACCATTCCATCACAGAATGAAAAACTATGCCACACACGTAAAATAAACTGTAGGACAAATCCCAACTGGGGGGAAACCCCCATATAGTGGACACATCCCTCCCGGGGGACAACCATCCTTACACACACCCATGTCAATTGGGAGGAAACCCCATTTCATCAGTCAAACCCCAATTATTACCCAATAAATGGCAGGGGAACAATCTTCTTTCACATGAAACCCTACACAATCTTGGGGACCACCCCAAGGAGGTATGTTTAATCAACCATATCAGGTCGTGTCATCACACCCCAACCCACAAGGAGGAATACCGAATCCTAATACTTCTGGATTACATTATGGAAAACCTTTCCCTGGGGTCTTGAATCCCACTTGGGGTCCTGAAGGTCAACAATCTTATCCTCCCCAAGGGTCATATCCTTACCCTTCTCAAGGAAAACCTAGTTACCCTCCTCAAGGGAAGACTAGTTATCCACCTCAAACTAATCAAGAAAAATATCCTCCCACGAGTTACACTGGTTATCCTCCCCAAGGCCAAATGGGTTTCCCTTCTCCATTCATGAATGTTCCTCAACATATGAATCCTACCCTTCCTGGTAAAATACAATGGCACAATGGAGGGCCTACTAACTACAACTATTCACCTCAACTGGTTTACGACCCTACTGATGTCCCCATGCCAAATAGATATAATCCTCGGGTCAATCAACAACTATCGTTCTTAGCAACTCTAGATCTACCAGATATATCGACATTGACAAATGATCCCATATTACATTCTCCTTTATGGCCAGTTATCACTACTAAATTACCTCTTGTTATACTAAAATATGAAGGTAAACCTAGCGAAGACCCTAAAAATGATGTTATGACTTTTCATCTATGGTGTTCATCAAATTCACTAATGGATGATTCTATCCGGTTATGTCTTTTCCAATGCACACTTACGAGTTCAACAACCAAATGGTACAGTGAAATACAATGCGACACTTTTCAAGATTTTAATTCCCTTTCCATGGATTTTCTCACATACTTTCAATTACCCATATGTTATGAGACTAGTACAAAACTCTTGACCTCCCTTCATCAAACCAACTCCGTACATATATCTGATCATATTCATGAGTGGAGACGATGACGATGGTTGATCAAAGAAACCATTCCTAACCAATTACTGGTTGAAAGGTTCATTAAATCTCTTTTACCTATGATTTCCCATGAGGCAGCCATGGGTGGTTTCATTACCGAAGAGGAAGCCATTTCTCGTGCCCAGTATCTGGATTTTGTTTATTCCCATACTAGTACTTTGTATGAATTAATTTTGAATGCTCCCTGCATGTCAACTGATCCATCAAAACCATCCTCCACAACTCACGTAGATGGATTTATTGGTTCTGTCAAAACCAAATTCAACTCACAGTCGATCGACACGGTTAATAAATCAATTACTTCCCCCACTATCAGATCAAACTAGCCCTCATCCACCTCCACCCCGAGTCAAATTTCTAAGGTGGATGCAGTTCAATCTTCTTCTCTACAATAGTCACGGGGGAAGAAGAAAACAAAAAATAAACCAAAGAAAAACAATAATCAAAATGAAAATCCAAAAACACCAACTCAACCCCCTAGTACTGAGAAACAACCACAAGGAAAATCAAAATTTCCATGTGTCATTTGTGGTAATGATCACTACACACGAGATTATCTTCATTGTGACGAAGTTGCACAAAATTTTAAAGGAAACTCCCAACCCGTTGTGTTGACACAACCTTTTCCACAACAGAAGTCACTGGTTGCAGAAGCCCCTACACCTCCGGTAAGAGGAAATCAAATCATCCTCCTAGTGAGGAAGATTCATCGAGTGCACAAATTTACATGTTTAATGGAATATATTTGACTGCTTGTAATACAACATATGACACACCTCTAACTAAAATTGATAAGGAAAAGGTAACTAATGGTACTACAACGGATCCACCATCCACCACAGTTAATCCTCCAACTGGTCCACCCAAGATTGAGAAAGATAACTTTGACTATATCTTATGTCCACCCAAGAGAACAATTCAAAAGTCAACTTTTAATCCTAATCCACGTGCGGCTCAAAACTACAACATCGTTGAATATTTTTCTCAAGCATCGTGTGCTATGTCAACTCTCGAAGTTCTACAACATTTCCCTAGTCAACGTAGGACTCTCTTGGCTACCATGAGAGAAATAGATCCCGAGTCATCTAATAATATCACATTTAACCTCGATAATTTTAAATCGTGACTCTCTCACCAACTTGCTTTCCAGATCGATGTTTTCATCCACACTCAACATATTCATTACACGATCTTCAATGAGGGAACTTCCACATGTTTCATACCTTTGGCTTGTTGGAAAGGGTTGAAATCAACTGGTCTTAATCAATTCCCTAATATGTTATGGGCATTCAATGGGAAAGGATTCTATCCTCATGGACTATTACAGTCCTTAGATTTTAAATTGGGAGGTAAGATTGTTTTAGTAAATGTTGAGGTAGTCGATGCTCCCCTCGATTACAACTTGTTGTTAGGAAGAAGTTGGTTTTATGCCATGATTGTCATTACTTGATCAATGTTTCGATGTTTCCATTTTCCCCATCAAGGTAAAATTGTGACCATAGATCAGTTATACTACTACACCCCCGATGCTCGCACTCCCGTATCCAACAACATTCGTTTTCTAGGAGATTCCAAGATCACTTACGAAAGTGTTGGGGTAGGTATTTTAAAAGACTATTCACTTATGGGAACCTTTCCTACACTGCTTCCTCCCACTTCAAAACATATCGCAACGATCAATATGACATTAACTATGGCTGATCAATCCTATGGACCATCTGATCTATGGATCGTGCCTACTCCTTTAGAATTTGATGCACTAGGTGACACCATTCCACTTAGTCCTGCAGAGGCTGAATACAAAGCCATCCAGTCTACCTCTCCTTCACCAGATGACCAAAATCTTCTGGAATCTAAAAATTAATCGTTACCATCTTGGTTAATGTCCCTATCCTCTACTTTCGATTGCATCCTACATATTTTTCCATTGAATGAAGCTATTATGGAAATGATTAACATCGAAGAGGCACTGTGGGATGACAAACACCATCATTCTTCCTTTCTTTTGAGTTTGGATGACATTGAGAAAGATATATCCTCTATCTTTCCTAGTGATATCATCGACTATCCCCAATATCCAATACTCACTCAAGATACCATCTCTGAGGATAATTTGGGAAACATCTCTTCTACGGTTATTGTCAACATATCAATCAAAGAAGCTATTGTGGAAAACATTCATCTAGGTGCCAATTGTTCAACTGAAAAAGGTGAAAGTTATACCACCTTGTTCAAAGAATTATGCAACATCTTCGCTTGGAGTTACAAAGAAATTCCAGGGATCGATGCATCGATCGTTGTGCATGATATAAAAACTTACCCATCCATTAAACCTATAAGAAAAAAACTTCACCCAGTTCATCCTAAGAAAATGATGGCCATAAAGGCAGAAGTTGAAAAACTATTGGAGGCTGGTTTTATTTATCCTATCCCTTTGACCGAATGGTTTTCAAATATAGTTTTGTTCTCTAATAAACAAGGGACCATTCATAATTGTGTCGATTATAGGGATGTTAATAAATATTTTCCCAAAGACAATTATTGTAAACCCTTTATCGACCAAATTATCGATAATTGCACTAGAAGCGTCATTTTTTTGTTCATGGATGGATTTTCTAGATACAACTAGATCAACATCCTACCAAATGATCAACATAAAACAGGCTTCATCTTCCCTTGGGGGATGTTTTGTTATTGGAAACTACCTTTTTCCATTAAAACCGCTAGAGCTACTTTTCAGTGGGCCATGTCATATGCATTCCATGATATCAAACATATTGTTGAACCCTACCTCGATGACTTACCCACTCACTCATCTCATCGACGAGACCACATTGGTCACCTACGAGCCATTTTTATTCTATGTTGGTTTTACCACATACGTTGAACCCCCATAAGTGTATTTTTTGTTGCTGAATAAGGAAGCCTCCTTGGCTTCATAGTATTCAAAGACAGGATTAGGGTGGATCCCTTAAAAGTCAAATCCATTCTAGTTTTACCCCCTCCCAACAACCTCACTCAACTGCAAAGTTTGGAATGGAAGGAAAACTTTCTTCACTGCTTCATTTGTAATTAAACTTAAATCACTAAAGGATTTATGATATTGTTGCAGAAAAATACCCCTTTCATCTGGGATGAAGCTACTCAATGCTCATTCAATGCCCTTAAGCATGCCTTAATGAACACACCTATTTTTCACCCGCTGACTTATGCAAAAGACTATATCCTTTATTTGGTTTCCTCTGATTCCACTATTGCTATGGTGTTAGTACAAGAGGATAATGATGGCGATGAACATGTGATATATTATCTGACTTAGAGTTTATCCAGTTTCGAGCTTCAATATTCGCATGTCGAAAAGTTGTCTCTGGTAGCATTTATTTCCTTCCAGATATTTCACCATTACATTCTGTTACACATTACCATGGTCATCTTAGACTCAAACCCCATGTACCACATCTTGACTCACCAAGTACAAGGAGGAAAATATTCCAAATAGATTGTTATTCTCCAGGAATTCAATCTCAAATTTGCCAAATCAAAAGCTAAGAAATCCTTGGTTTTTTCGCAATTGATTTGTGATATTCCCTATACTAATGAAGATACTAAGTCCATTGATTCTCTTCCTAATGAATCCATGTTCCTCATTAGTACATTCAATCCTTGGTACATAGATATTATTCTCTATCTTCAAACTCAATGTTTTCAACTGAACATCTCACGTGACGAATAACGTCACATTCAACACCACTCCAAACGCTACCTCATCATTGATGACACATTCTACCACCATGGAATTGATATTGTCCTATCACGTTATTTAACCCACGATGAGTCTGAACGAGTGTTAAATGACTATCACCTTGGAGATTATGGTGGTCATGTTTATGGGATTTCTACAACCTAGAAAATATTACGTGTCTGTTATTTTTGGTCTTTTATATTCAAATATTACATTGAGGTCATTAAAAAATGCCCACCCTATCAAATATTTTAGAATATGGCATGTACCCACCTTGTTCTGTTGCATCCCATTATCGTCGTTGACCCATTTGCAAAATGGGGAATCAATTTTATGCAATGTAAGCCTACCTCAGTCGGGGGGCACAATTATATCATTGTTTTCATTGATTACTTCACTAAATGGGTTGAGTCTATGCTTACAATCCTTAACGATGGATGCACTGCAACACTCTTCATGTTTAACCACATAATAACTTGATTCAGTGTCCCGCAAGATATTGTAACTTATCATGGCTCACATTTCTAGAACTAGACGATGAGTGAGTTGTGCACCAAACAGGGTTTTCACCATGAAAACTCATCCTCCTACTATCCTCGAGAAAATGGACAAGTTGAATCCATCAACAAAGTCCTGAAGACCATGCTCCAATGCATGGTGGGAACCAACAAAACCTCTTGGCACTTGTAACTCTTCTCCACACTATGGGCCTATCGAACTTTAGTTAAAACTGCAAATGAATTCACGCCATTCCAATTGGTATATGACATAGAAGTGGTGTTACCAATCGAATGTGAAATCCCCTCATTGAAACTTACCATATAAATCTTACCTCAGACTTTTCTTGAAGAGGAACGATTCCTATATTAAACCAAGTTGGAAAAAACCTATCGTGATGTTTCTCTCATCAACAAGACGTATCAAAAATGAATGAAATGACAATATGAGAAATCTGTTCGACCTCGTGATTTTGCAGAAGGATAATTGGTCCTAGTCTATAATCAAGATCATGACAAGTTGACGGAAGGAAAGTTATAACCCATGTGGCACGGGCCTTATATCGTAAAATGTGTGCTACAAAGAGGCACCGAAGAGTTAGTTGACTATGATGGAATATCTCTTGGTGAGCACTGAAATAGGATTTACCTCAATAAGTACTATGCATAGAATATCTCGCATGTGTGCTTAGTACATTATTGCACTATATAATATTTACTTGGTCTGTATTTTCTTTTACGTGCATGCATTTTGTCTCAACTTCTTATACTTTGCTTTGTGATTGAATGTATAGATGGCATCACCCTTTCCCATCTATTTCAGGTTTGTTGATGGCACTAGTAAACACACCCAGAACATTGCTTCTATAGCTTGGGTCATCTCCCACTCTGGCGAGTTCGTGAGTTCAAGAGGAATTTTCCTCGGATCTTTGACCAATAACATGGCAGAATATCATGTCATCATCGTAATTTTAACCGAAGCCTCCTCTCTTGGTATAAATTAATTGATTATCAACCTAGACTCCCAACTCTTGGTCCGTCAACTTAATCATTAGTATGTCGTTCACAACTTAGTTTTACTATGTCTCCACCTAAGGGTTCGTCGTCTCGAAAGATCATTTGAATTTTTTCAATACAGACACATATCGAGAGAACTCAATACAACTTCAGATTGATTAGCTAATTAAATATAGGATTGGTATCTTGTGCATAGATAAAACATTTTGAAACATAAATCATATGTACAGAAAAACATCACATAAGACAAAAAATGAAACATAGATAGGCACTGCAAAAATCGTATATATATATATATATATATATATATATATATATATATATATATATATATATATATATGCATGATAAAATATTTTTTTTTTAAATAAATCATCAAAATGTACATAACAGGGAAACAACTTGGCCCTTTGTAGAGCCTAGTTATTTTTCAGGATTCAAAATGAATACAAGTTTTCTAAAATCTCCTACTGAATTTAGTTTATAATTTCTTTCATTATTTCCTTATACCGGAAATAAACAACAACAACATATGGATGATATCAACATAATGAGAATAACAACAATAGCATAATAACAACAACATAGCAACAACAACAACATCATAATACATACTTCCACCTGCAGGTTGGTTATCTAGCCCCTTTTATGTTTGATCATGTTCTTGTTCTTGCCCATACTGAATATTAACCTCCCAGCCAACTAGGAACAACCTCTCCGGCTCCCTAGCTCCATGAATCCTTGCGGTTTCCTAGCCCTCAAGCCCAAAATTCCCAACAACAATAGCGCCCTGTGAGAGCTTCCCAAAAACAAAAAACAAAAAACCTTTCCTCCAATTTCTTTTTCCTCCTCCTCTCCCTTTTAGAAATTATGAAATCCTCAAACATAAATAATATATCACTCTTCCAAGTCCTCCCCTTATTTCTTATCCTCCTCTCTCAAATCCCCCTCATTAATTCCCAACAACCTTATCCCCTGATTAATTCCCAACAACCTTATCTCCCCATTAATTACTTCACCCACCTTTTAATAATAAAATAATAAAATACTTATTAATATAGTTTAATAATTAATTAAATTTAAATTAAAAACTATGATAAAATTGACCAATTAGGGTTGTTACATACACCCACCCTTCAAGAAAATTCGTCCCGAAGTTAGATTAATTTAAAATACAAGGGTAACGACACATGATTCATACATTTGCAACAAATAATCAACATTGTCAATTTAAAACACTTATACATACTAGTGTACATGTGCAAGGCATACATGTGTATCTAGCACATACATGACTCATACATGTACTAATGAAAATAATTATCACACCTAAAGTAATTCTTGTGTGCGTCCAATCCAATCAACATGACCATTCATTTCATAAAAGATAGTAAACTATTTAAATGTTCACAAAATTCTTCATTTACAATAATTTAACATAAGCTACATTCACTTAGATAATTTTAGTTTAGTTAAGTAAATATAAATATACATATATACATACATTTTTCTTTTTCAAAAAGAGGAAATCAAGAAATTCTTCTATAAGGCGAAATCCCCACACACTCTCAACTACTTCTATTCATCCTTCCTCCCTAACTTACTTATGTCTTCCATCCCTATCCTTCCTCTGCTAGATTATCTTGGAGCGTCAACTATATTGACCTAATTCCAAATAGAACCTGTAAGCGGAAGTGTCACTCTCTTGGCCAAGCTTCTCTAGCAGGCAACTGACAGTCGTCATCACACGTCTAGGGGAGTGTGAGCTAACACCATCCTCCCATGACTCCAGGTTTTAGAGGATACACGGTGGGAAATTCCTCCACCCCTCCTAATAGGACTAGGGTCCACACCCTACCATGGAATATACAGTGGCACTGTGTTGCTAGGAATTTTGTCATCGTATATTCAATTTTAGGCAGTCTCATCACTTGAAAACCTTCACTTGTCCACATATCATAGCAATGCATTTGAACCAATGCAATTTCACATACAAAATTTATACCATATTGTTTTCTGGTCGATGTTCACGACATCAACCTTTTGTCATCATTATTCTTTGGCTATTTCATAGCCTCTTGACCTGCAGATTCGTCTATAACACAACTCATACATATCTATGCATTATCATCATGTAGATGCATTTAACCATAATCTCAATTCGGTATCCACATACCAACAACTTTAAATGTCAAAATTTTCAAGTTAGAATAGATTGCATAATATCCATCACAATTCAAATAACGTTAAACATTCATAGAATTGACATTCATGTAGGTTCATACGTCTTAAAAGTTCAAGTGTATCAATAATAGTTTCACAGTGAATAGAAAATAAAAGGTGATTAGGCCTTAAGTAATTCTCGCTATCTAAGTCAAAAGGTGGCATTACATACACCCACCCTTCAAAACAAAACTTCTTCCCAAAGTTATGGTCATTCTCAATATAAGGAAAAATTCATGACACAACTTATATGTGTCTTCTATAATAACAAACCCTATTCTATATTGGTCCCATTGTACCTTCACTGATTAAAACATGTTGAGGCTATTAATATATTGATTACAACTACCCCTATTTAGTAAGCACCTTACTGTGTCTCGAATGTATTTTATTGTCACTTTTAATTTAATTAATGATAAGACACACTTTTGTTATAGATTTATTCTTCCTAATTTCCATATATGACCCCCATATATAAAGTATAGTCTATTTGTTTGTTCACTGGCTAGAATGTTAGCTCATCATCAGTTCTCTAGTTAAGTGAATCTTACATTGAGTTCGATATAAACTTCCTTAAGTCATACATACAATCCCACCTAGGGTATCTTGATAATTATAAACAATCGTTGTTGACTTTGATCATCTCTCTAATGTAATTAATTATGGTTCATGCTATCACTTACTTTTATGCTCTAACCTAATTATTATTATTATTATTATTATTGTTATTGTTATTTCTTTTTTTTTACACATTATCTCAATTGTTTACTACCCTTTGTAACATCTTATCATGTTGCATTTCTTACATTCCCACACATTGTATTACATCGATAACCTTTGTATTATATAATTATTTATTTACTACCTTTATGTTACATCTATTTTTCTCTAACCATCATTTAGTCCATGTTATGTTCTTAGTACACTTCGTGCATATCCTCTCACTATCTTCAACGACCCTTCATGTCAACACCTTATTGCTATATATATTACATTGCATAAAACGTGTACCTTTTCCATCTTACCTACTTGTATGTCACTTCAAACTGTAACAATGCTAATTATTGTGTACCCTCTATAGGTTTGAAAGAATCAATGCACTTTCCTAAGTTGAAATGTATGATTCATGCCTCCTCTTCATTCCCCTAATGGGGTCATTTGGTAAAGAGACTAGTTGTACATGTAATACTCTAGTTTTGATCCCTAGATTACTAATGTATAAGTATATGATGGAATAGTTATAAACCAAACATATATGCCTTGTAAGTTGTACATTGATCAATAATATAAACACACTAATGGCTACAGGCGAAGAAGGACAAAGAATAGAGGGCTATGAGTCTGCGAGTGGGGAAAGAAATGAAGCTTATGGGGCTAAGTGAGAATAATATTATTTTATTGTTGCCCTAAGTTCTCTAACCTTAGGTTAATTAAATATTTCCTTTATGATTATCCTTAGTCTTTTTACCTTGGGATTAGTTGCCAAAATGAGATACATGTCCCTCCTATGAAGGCGTGTGGAATCTCTTAAATCCAAATATATTCTATGATTTTTGGCATGCAAAGGGGTTCTTGTCCATCATTTTTCATTTTTCTTCCTTGACTTTTCAGATTTGAGCTTAAGCTACCATAGAGGAGAAGTAGAATAATGGTTTTTATTGATTAGAGAGTTAATATAGAAAGCATTGAGATCCCTTTATAAGCTAAATTGTAAGCAAATAGAATAGGATAATCAAAAAGTCACAAGCTATTGGTATAGACCTCTCAAGTCATGTCGAGAATAAGTGCTTAAAATACACAAAGTTATGGTTGAGACACAAGTTTTCTTAATTTGGGAAAACAAAACTAATGTTCAATAAACTATATTCAATATAAATACAAAAACTTAAGTTCAATTTCGGTGGAAGCATATTTATACTCAAAATGTTCTTTATCACCTCACCACACATGCAAAAATGAATGGAAAAATAGAAATCATCACTAAAACCCCAATTTAAATAAAAATATTACAAGATGTTTCATCAAACTTAAATACATTGAACATCCACGACTTCTCAAGATATGGATGTCACGCTATACCTCAAATGATATATTCATCCAATTTATCACACTATACATTTAATATTACACTCATCCTAATTCAATGAAAATGACAAACTTACTATTTTATAAGATGAAATATATTTTAATGTTAAACTTTAATGAAAAAAATGTCACCATCCCTTTTAACCAATTAATAAAATAAAAAAAAATATAAAAATTAATTCATTATCAATAAAATCTCAAAAACAAAATTCAATTTATTATTAAAACAAAAGAGACAAGCTCACTAGACTCTTACTAAGTCAAGCTCTATATATTTTATATTTATTTGAATGAATCTTCTTTTACCTCTACCAATTATGATGAAATACAAACATATTAGTCCAAGGTGAGATTGTAAGGCTCAATCAAGTCCAACAAGTAATGGATATCTAAATCCAACCAACCTGGGGTTCGGCTCTTAAGTAGAGTTAAGTGAGGAGGGACTGTGGTTGAGTTAAGCAGTGCATTAAGTGGCCTGAATCCGTTTCTGGCAAAGGAGAGCAGGGAGTAAAGAGGGAATTTAACTGCGTGAACTTGGGCAGAGAAACGGGTATCCGAAGACCACAATATGACAAGTAGGTTAGCTTTTTACGGAGGATAGGAGAGGAGTCATTTATTAACTGCACTGCACTAGGGTGGGCAGCATCATTTACAAGGAGGTTATTTCTGTGGCTAGCATGTTGCCTCATGCAGATCTACGAATTCTACTCAAGTTTCGTTAAGAGCTGGCTATATCAAGTCGGACAGATATAATTTGATGTTGTCAAGAATATTGCATTATGTTTGAACCTTGTTTTGTTTAAAGCCTAAAATTATTTATGCTGGGGATAGAGTTCGTGTTCTGCTGATGAGCATGATGAATATGTAAAATATATCTCAACCCAGATTAAGAAATCAAACTAAAACATGCATTGAATGGCAGGCACAAGTAGAAAAGAAATAAAATCTGAATCAACAACAGATCTGTTGATGTCAAATACAAAAATTAAAGAATAGTATAGATTCTAGAATATGGCTTTATATTGCCCGCTTTATATCCTGTCCTCGGCTCCACTCCTCCCTATTTTATTTCATTTCTTCGATTTGCCTCGTTTCATTTCTCTCTCTTTGTTCCCATTCCTCAAGTCATATTCTATCCCGTTTAATCAACGGGTCGAATATCTCCTACAGTCCGTGTCTCGGGTTCGATTCCCTATGTTGCAGGTTGTCCATGAGATGACAAAGATTCACATTGTGTGTTATCTTTTGATGCTAAAAACAACCATGATGGGGATGATGATAGGCCTTTGGCCAATTCGCCTTATGAAATGAAAACCAAGAGATCTCTCCCTTTGGCTGCCAATAGTCATTTTGAGGACAATGCTGCTTGCAATCTTGTTGAAGAAGACAGCCCAGGTGCAAACTCATATCAGTTTTTGGCCATTAACACCAAGATGGATGAAAAGAGGGTAGCATGTGAATATACCATGGTTAATCCTAGCCCTAAAATATAACCAAACTCTGCAAAATACTGAGTATATGTTTCGGATTTCAAGAAAATTTGAAATGGAGATGGTTGGTCTGAAGAATACCAAACATGTTAGAGATTATGTGGTGATAGGAATCATTCAATTTTGCATGACAAGCTAACAAATCTGGATGACAAACAACAAAATGGTGTTCCTGCCTGCACTGAAAATGAGAGGCCTACCAAGACATCCATTGATGAAGAAAAAAATTGGGAATTATCTTAAAGGATAGAAGGTAAGCTTTGATCATTTTGATTTTATGTATGATTCACTCCCCAGAACATACCTGCTATTCAACTTGGAATAAAAGGGTCATAGATCTTACATTTTGTACTTTGAGAAGCCCGTATTTATGGTGAACAAGAGCATCAGGACAATTTAATCCATAAACCTTATGAAGCACAAACAAGCCCTCTCAGTTCAGGTACTTGTTTGGAGGATAGAATTCCTTATCGTCCTGAGGCAATTGGTGGATATCCATGTTTGGAAAACACATAAAAGGATTGTTGCAAACACATCTCTTTGTCCAGAATTAAAGAAAACTATGATCTAGACCAGGGGAATTAGCAGAAGGGTAAGGGACAGCTTTTTACCAATTTGGAAGACTTGCTACACGTAAAAGGGAGTATGTCACAGTTCTCTGTTTTTGGTGCATAAAAAAAAAATTGGCCAGATAATAAATATAAATAGACCCTATATGTAGATGGAAACGATATTCATGACCTTCCAAGAGTCTCTACGCCAGTTCTAATTTCACTATTTAGTATGTTAGATCCTGATGGAGATGACACTCAATGGGATTACAGTTTCCAGCATTTGATTTCAGAAGTAAAGCAGAGCATTAGCAATTATTGTTCCATAGCATAGGTTACACACACAGAGCCCATAAGGTCCGATGAAGTTGATGGAATAAATAAGGATCCCTATCCAGACTTTTACCCCCAAAACTGTCTAGATGGGGGTGTAGGGATTAACATCATGGAAATTTGCAGTTGGATTCTTGATGTCAAGACAAGTGACAAAGCAGATATGGGAAAAAAAAAAATTGATACCTCGTCAATCCCACAAGCCCGAACATCATTGATCATGAAGACGGGTTTCATTGTGTCAAAGGGCCACCGCTGAGAAAGAACTATCCAGTTTCAAAAAATTTATGTGGAATTGAGTATGAAGTGTTAGTCCAGCAAGAGGCATGATGTTTGCAGACTGAAATGGATTGGTATATCGCTGACCTGGACCGAGATCAAATCTGTTTTGAAGCACCCAAGGGCATATCTTTTCACACAGTACAAGATAGAATTGAAGCAAATAAATAGGCGGGTCAATTTGATTCTTGTTTCATGGCGTATGAGAAGACAGGGGCCTCCTTGTGTTCAAACGGTTTCTTTGTGTGTTATGGTCAAAATTTAGAGATCCACAACTCAAACCCAATGCTGGAAGGTTATTCTTTCAAAGATATGACCCCACTATTAGTTCACATATTAGCAGATCTAAGGGTTGAATGGTATCCTAATGTGGGCATCTAAGGGCATCATTCTAGCTTCAAATGCATCAATTTCTGATGCCTACCGTTGATGTTTTTTTTTTTTTCTAAATCCCCAAAACAAAAAAAAACCTATAGAATGCAAATCAAACAATTTTCTTTTGTATAAAAAGACATAGAGGAATCACAATTGACGTGGGTACCTTGAAGTGAAGATGGACAACCAGAGAACTGAGGGCGATGTACAGATCTTTCCCAAACAAGGATCTCAGTATATGCACTGATATGATCGATTAACGACTTACTCTCCTTATATCAAAGATTCTTACCGTAGGGTTCCCTCCCCTCGCCGGGGTTTATTTACACCAGTTTAGTCTAGCTGACACTAACCAGGGCTAGTTCTTGAGGTTAGCTTAAAACTCCTTTGCATCATAGGAATAAGTCCATTGATCCAATGTAACGTTTCCAAAAAATGCCTATGAAATAGCACCAAAAGACCCTTGATTCCAGGAAATGTTGGCGAAAAACTTCCCAAAAACATTTTGTTTCAGCGAACTGGAGAGTTCATCACAAATTTTGGAGGGCGGGTGAAACTCTATTTTCATGGCACAAAAACAAGCAAAACTTAGGGAGAAGGATCCGTCATAATGCTCTCAGTCCTTCACCGGCAAATTGGAGGCCCCATCACGCAAATTTGGGAGGGTGGGTGAAACCCACTTTTCGTGACGTGAGGCGGTGGTGCGGCGGCTTTACGAGGCACTGGGAACGGGCGATGAAGAGACAGTGCAGAGGATTTTGGCCTCGACCTGGAGTGGTGGTTTCACGGCCCACCAGTGTACTGACACTGTTTGATGTCTGTTCTCACTGGCATTTCTACACAGATTAAACAATTTTCGTTTACACCCCCCAATCAGCCAATGCGCTTGGCAACAAGGTGGTTGTGGAAGGTCACGAGGACGAATCCGTTTACTGGATTCACGTCTGGACTGTGGACGAGGATGGGATAGTTACAGAAGTTCGAGATTACTTTAACACGTCTCTTGTCGTGACGGATTTCAAGCTATCGTCGGAATCGGCGTCTTCGTCAGTGGGACGAAAGCAGGTGGGTTGCTCTCTCATCTGGCAGAGCGAGCTTGGACACTCTGACGAAAATTCCATGACTGGCCTCCTCCTGGAGATTTAAATATATATGCAAATCAGTATCTGTTGAATAACCTTATATAGTTGAATAAATTGTTAGATCCAGTGGATGGGATGCAGACTATTTGCAGGTCTGGGTGTCTGGTAGAGATGTAGTTTGCTTATACTTTTTGGGTTTCTGTCTGTTCTGTGTTGTACTGGTATTATGGCGGCCAGATCTATTCAAAATATATGTAGATCTAGATCAAATCTCCTTAAGATTTATATCCCTCGGATTTCATTTGATCAGTGGTATACATCTATGTGTTTGTTCCCTCGGATCAATGTAACATCCTAAATTGGATTGCAGATGAAAAAGACAAAATCTCAGTGTTGTGAGTGGTCAAGCCTAGGTTTCAGGGTTGAAACTGGGCTTTGATACCATATATAATACCATATATAGAGCCTAGTTATTTTTCAGGATTCAAAATGAATACAAGTTTTCTAAAATCTCTTACTGAATATAGTTTATAATTTTTTTCATTATTTCCTTATATCAGAAATAAACAACTTCAACATATGGATGATATCAGCATAATGAGAATAACAAGAATATCATAATAACAACAACATAGCAGCAGTAACAACAAAATAATGATAACGACATCATAATACATACCTCCACATAAAGGTTGGTTATCTAGTCCATTTTCTGTTTGATCCTATTCTTGTTCTTGCCCATACTGAATATTAACCTCCCAGCCAACTAGGAACAACCTCTCCGGCTCCCTAGCTCCAAGAATCCTTGCAGTTTCCTAGCCCCTGAGCCCAAAATTCCCAAAATTCCTAGCAACAACAGTGCCCTGTGAGAGCTTTCCAAAAACAAAAAAAAACATTTCCTCCAATTTCCTCCTCCTCCTCTCCCTTTTAGAAATTATAAAATCCTCAAACAACGATAATATATAGCTCTTCCAAGTCCTCCCCTTCTCTAAAATCCCCCTCATTAATTCCCAACAACCTTATCCCACCATTAATTCCCAACAACCTTATCTCCCCATTAATTACTTCACCCACCTTTTAATAATAAAATAATAAAAGACTTATTAATATATTTTAATAATTAATTAAATTTAAATTAAAAACTATGATTAAATTGATCAATTAGGATTGTTACACCCTTCATGCCCATATATCATCATAAGGACTAGAAAAAATCAAATGAGGACCCTAATCAACCTCTTGTATCATGTTGTGCTCTACATAGCACACTACTTCTCATATCACCCGACGAAGCAAATGGTTGAGGTTTTCAAAAACCCCAATTGTATGTCACGGAAAGCATAAACGCACATTGTGCCTCCTAAGGGGTTGGACACCCATCGTCAAACCCTAGAGGTTCCTCTCTACCTCTCAGAGCCCTCCTGCTACAATGTCATGTTCAACTAGTTCATGTGCATATCCACAATGCCCCATTGTCATCTTCTTCACCGAACGTGATGAACCTTTGTCTGCATGATGAAAAAAAATATTTTAGATTCCCCGTTGTACAACCAAAAACATATAAAATAAAAAATAAAAACAAATTGTATGTTGCAAGGTTATGTTTCATACCTGATGCATCTGATTGGATCCCCTCAAGAAGTACCAGGTCTACGGTTCCTTTGAAATCTACCCCAACATAGGGGAATTCCTCAATAACCATTAGCTGCCTCCTCCACCATGCGAAGAAGTTAACAGTGAATCTGAAAGCTGAGGGCTCATTCCCCAAACTAGGGGAAATGATGGTCCACCTCTCCATACGAGGCTCTATCATGAGATGGGTTATCAATGCAACCTGTGGCTGTATCTCGGGGACCCTCTCTAAGAAAAACAAAACCAAAAAGGAACCATATCCGAATTATTTTTGTCTATCGGTCCTCCATTTGGATATTTGTTCTTTGACATTCCTAAGGAACTCGACACTCCAATTGAACAATATGGGTTCTAAACATTGTATGGCATAAGGGATATGTGATTTAGAATCCAAGTGGGCACTGGTTCTCCCCACCAACTTGGTGTTGGAAAATATAATGGATTGAAGTGCTAAATCTCTCACATCCTTTATCACAATCCGTCCACCCACCAACCGTGACCTTGGTATGGAATGCTCGACAACGTCTTCCTCGATCGGTTGCAGAGTTTCCTGGTGTCCAGACAAGAGTATGGGTGCCCCTCTCCTCGAGAGACCCGTTATAAAATATACATCATCTAGTTCAATTTCAAGCATGTGTTGTCTGATTCATAACTCTTTCTCAATGTTGTCCCATGGAACAATCAAATACTCAAGCAATAGTACTTATTTTCTCATGTTTTGAAGCTTGAATTATTGGAGCAAACCACAGTTTCTCAAAGTCGCCCTCGCTTGAGGGTCTTGGAGAGAGAAAATAACATCGAAATCATGATCATGCTCTTTCCACTCCATCATGGATATGTTAGATCATGTTGTCATTGATGCCAATGGTTTGATTGATTGATGTCATTCATTGATGTCAAGTGATTGATTGATGTCAAAGGATTGATTGATTGATCATTGATGTAATATAATATGTATTGTCCTTGATGAGAATGCATAGATGAAGATGGATCAATGAGTTGTCATTGATACATGATGAAGATGGATCAATGAGTTGTCATTGATACATGATGAAGATGAATCGATGTGGTTTCATTGGTATATGATGCATTGTTGGAAAAATGCATAGATGATTCATTATTGTCTTATCGTGATTAATAAGGTGCACAAATGGATGAACTCCAAAGTGGTCCCCTTATGGTGAAATCCCTCATGGGGAGACACTTTGCGGATTGAGTTATCCTAGAAGAATGGTTGGAGGACCCATGCTCTCATTATTGTCTTATAATGATTGATAAGGTGCACAAATGGATGAACTCCAAAGTGGTCTCCTTATGGTGAAAGCCCTCACGGGAAGATGCTTTGCAGATTGAGTTAAACTAGAAGAATGGTTGGAGGACCCATGCTTGTATGTGGAATAACGAGATGAAGATCAA
>ML781578.1:1112412-1132806 GCA_009831015.1 Picea engelmannii
CAAGAAATGATAAAGTAAGATGAGAAAATCAAGAAGGAATATTTAAATGATAAAATATTGGAGAAATTTCTATTTATGGAAAGTGGTTAACCCTAAAATAAGGAAAATAGGTTAAGTGACCTAGAAATGGGTTAAGTGACTTAGAGGATGAAAGTATAAATAAGATAGCAATGGTCTCTTGTAGATCATCCTTTTTGTGGATCAATAGAGAGCTTCTTGTGAGAATATCTTTTGGAGTATTGATGGAGAGTTTCTTGAGCATTTTTGGTGTGGAAAACTTGATAATATTGAAGATCTATAGGTGACTGAGGTAACCAAGGATATCCAAGACGAATTTTAGAAGGAAGGTGAAGAAAAGAAGGTCAGAATTGAAGGGAGGATAAATTCTTTTGATGATGCTTTCTAAGGTATGTTATTTACAGGTCATCTCACCATTTTCTCTATAACATTTTTTCTATAATGATTCAGACCGTGAAATTGTTATTCCATTGAGAAAACATACCCAAGTATATGTGGTAAAAAATTAATCTTCTGGGTCGTTGTATTATGGGAGTTACACTCCGTGGAAAATAGAGTTTGTGGCTAATCCTGAAACTAGTCAAAAACAAGTGTTTCAGGTAAAAACGTCATAACGTCTTCATAACAGATCCAAATTCAGTGAGACAAAATTTGTTGGTTAGGGTACAGTCTGTAATATGTTTTGTAATAGTTTCATATCAATTCAATGAATATTTTGTGCTTAGCATTCTCTACAAGGTCGCTCTCTAAAATAAGCCAGAATTCAACAAGGAATGCCATTTTTGCTATAACTCATTTTTTGAGAGGTTCCAAGTAGTTCCACCTGGAGGGATTGCATAAACACACTGAATAACATTGTGTATAAGTTTCATATCTTTATTCATTATATGTACAAAGTTATGATTATTTCAAGTTGGGGTTGTTGACTAATCCAAAACTAGTCATAGTTGAGACAAACAATTGATGAGTTGGCAGATACATGAGGTGTATAGTTGATGATGTTGGTACATATTGATGATTAATTGCTTATGAGTAGTTGAAACATGATTGATATATACTTGGTACACTGTTGGATGCACTTGTTTATGGTACAAGTTGATTACAGGTGATTTGGCACAAGTTGGTGCATGGTTGACGCACTTGTTTATGGTACATGTTGATATATGTTGAGGATTGTTGCCTCATCTCAGTTGGTGCTGAGAATGTAAGTTTATTATTGCATATAGAGCTGGTGCTCTTGTAGAGTTGTACTCTATTCAATTGTTGCTGAAAAACCCTTGATTGAAGTCCATAATAAAAAGAAAATTTGTACATACATCTTGTGTTCCTTGTGGAGATGATTTGTTGATGATATGTTTTTGATATATGTTTTTGATATGTATTCACATCTAACTTATTATAAACGACAACGATGAGTAATGAGCAAATGTTGAATGTTAACTAAGGAATTTTTGTGTAAGAGGAAAGTTTTGGGAAAAATATCCCCACACTCATTCACCCCCACCTCTAAGTGTGGTAGGTGTGTCCAACAGGATAGCTAGATATGAAATATGCAAATACAACATTTAATCATCATTAGTCAAAATATTATGGAGAAAAAATGCTTATATTTAGCCAAAAACTCAAAAATAATTTGATTTATGTGCCTTGAGCTCCCTCAAAGAAACGTACAGAGCACTAGCGTTCCCTAGATATATGAACCGACACGTTGAAATCTATATCGACGCTCCCCTCAGTGCCTTGAGCTAGCATCAATTTGGTTCGACGCTCCCCTCAATGCCTTGAGGGAGCGTCGATCTGGTTTGACCCTCTAGGGCTTCCTTAGGACCCTAGAACACTCAAAACAAAGGTTAAAATGCAGTAAAAAAACATGAAAAATGATGAGGAGGAAGAGATAACTAACATGGTCTAGAAAAATCTAAAAATGATCGCTCACATCTCCCACAATCGTCGCTAAAAAAAACACTCTAAAGAGGTTAAAAATCCAAAATCTAGAGCAGAATGGTAAAAACAAAATGGTAAAATGAAATTTTGACCTATTTTGATATTTGATAGGTTCCTTTTGATATTTTATCCTTATTATAAAGTTATTTTTTGGGTTTTCAATCATTTTTTTGAGAAATTACTAATGTCTTATGCCCAGAATAGTTTGTTTTTACATGATTTCAAGCAATGTCTTTCGGTAACCTTGTAACACCAATGAGCATAATATTTTTTCTTTCTCACGCTCACAAATAAATGAGAATGTAATTGACTATACTTTTATAACTTTTTAGGATTCATAAAGGTTATACGAAAAAGGAAACCTGTGGAGTCGTCTTTAAGCTCTTTTTAGACTCTCTAAATATGAAAAGATTGCCAAGTGATCTTGCTTCCTTTCACAATCGTTAAAAGGTTCGAAATGACATATTTTGAGTAATAGTTTATCTCTATTTCGAACCTTGGGGAATAGAATTACGAAAAAGGACAACCCTGGAGTCATCTTTAAGTTTTTTTCAGACTCTCTAAACATGAAAAACCACTGATTTTTCCTTCTCTGAATTCGCTAAAACTACACATTGAAGGGCCCATTTGGGAACGAACCCTTACTTCTTCCAATTCACTAAAAAAAGAAAGAGGCTCTTACTAAAGGTGAGTTATATCGAGCATGTGTTATCCTCTTCAATCTCATTAAATTAAAAAGAGATACTCGTCTATCTGGATGGGGAAAAAATTGAAGGAAGTAGGTCAAGTTTCTTGAGAAATTTTGTAAACAACTCTTGTAATCACCCTTGAACACGACACTTTCTTTTAACCATCACCTTGAACACTTGCATAATGTGCTAAACCTCTACAATGAACCAATCCTATGAGTCTTTCCACTCCTTCGACTCATATGAATAATGTCACAACACCCACTATGTTATGTTTTGGTCCACTCTGCATTTATTCTTCCAAGTCTCATGTCGTGCCTCAGTGTTCAAGGGAAGTATCCACAAGAGTCAACCATCTACAAAATTACCAGTTTCCATACCCGTGTTTCTCTATGATTATTTTCTATATCTCATTACATTCTTGTGTCAGTTTTGTGTCGATGACTGGGGATACATCAAGACCCTCCTTTGACGAGTATTTTCCCGTTGACTTCAACACATCATCCGATAATTATACATAGAAACCAATTAGTACCTTAGTACTTTCATGCTTCAATGGCAGGCCTCCTCACTTCCAATAGTGGGTTTACATCTTTGACCTCTGATTGGATGATTCCACGAATGTTCGACGTCAACTCATTTATCACATTCGTTGGATTGTACTTAGGTACCTTAGGAGTCATTGACATCACTGGTGATTTCCCTCACACTTGTTAACGATTCACCTCAATGACTGGTAATCAAGTGGTTTCTACCATGTTCTACGTCAAGACATCTATTCACATAGTTATATTTGTACTACATTTGGATTGGGATGAAGACACTAGGTTGAGCATTCATTATGATATATACTTTTCCAAGGTTGCGAAGAAAATCATTTGAACATGCTAGTACTTATGTTGTCACATAGATCCACGTTGTATTGGTCTATCGCTATGTCTTATCATCTCATAGCTCCACTGTTTATTTTGGGTGGCTACGATCAATCCATGTCATAGAAGTATGGATCCACATTGTATCACTGGTGGCCATACCCTTAGTCAATCTCATCATGGATCCATAGTGTATTTATTGGTGGCCATACTTTGAGTCATTTATTACCCAAGCATAGATATGCTTTCCTTTGGATTGGAACACATATTAAAATTTATTTGATGGTTGTGTGCAGCTTCTACCAGGTTCCCCGACTCCATACCCTTGCTTCGAAGAATCTATAAAGTTTTTCAATCATCATCTTTCATCTTCTGACTTCACACTTTGGGGGGGAATTTATTACACTTAAAAATTAATTACTTCGATAATGTCACATTCTCATTTTTGTAAGTGTCGCAAGTATCGCACTTTTTTCACAAGTGTCATAAATGTCACATTTTTTTTTCATGTGTCACATTGCTAATGAAACCATGGAAACACTTGATACATCCTATAGAACATGTTAGAAGAAGAAGCCACATCATTTGAGAGACGAAAAAAAGTGTTTTTCTATGAGAATTGGTCATCTTGAAAATTTTTGGAATATCAACACTCCCCTTCTCATATGCAGGAAGTGCTAGTGCTCTCTTTCTATCTAGCAGGGAGATTTGTAGCACTCTTTTCCCATTGTAAAGGAGCGTTGATTGGTTGAGAAAAATATTGGGATGAAATCTCATTTTTCTCTAAGGACAACTGGAGATGATTCAATTTGGTTTGGATAAAATCTAACCCCTAGGCTGCATCTAAGGGAGATACCACAACTTATGGATTCATATCCCCAACTAATCCCAAATATAACCAAGGTGGTTGGGCCTCCCAAATCCTATAAATGGAGGCATTATCATGGTGAACAAGGAGGAAAATAATCAACAAAAGCATTGTCATTCTGATTGAGGATCTTTCGAGAAAGGTGTTGGATGAGGAGGACTTGGAGAGGTTTCTTCATCAGCATCCATGATTGTAAGTATCGCTTTAAAAGTTATCATCAATATACTTGGCAGTTTCCCTTCAATCTTGTGTATTCGTGCATGTCCTTTTCCATTAGTCTAGATGGATTTGTTTAATATAATTTCATAGAGTAGGAGTTCTTTGTTTCTCTTTATTGTCCATTGCATTACAGGTGTCAAGTTGTGCTAATGAGTTTGAATATCAAACTAGAATTGGAAACAACGAGGATAAACTTCGAAACAATGTGCATCACAATTTTTCTCCCCCTCTCTCTTTTTGATTAGTTAAAACATAATTCAAAGAGATGTCAGTGTCCATTTGTGTTTTTCTATCTTGGTATTAGGGGTATAGAATCGAAGGGAATATTCACTTGTCTGGAGGGGAATTATTCTATAACAGAGAGCCACATTACCAACGATATTGTCCGCTTGAGAAGGATATACCAGACACATCTTTTGGACCCACTACAGTTGTAGATTTGGGCAAGGCCCACATGATACATGCATCAGTGAACAACCACCAAGATGAGCACTAGTCCATTATGCTCAAGATGTCAGGTATGATCATCGATCAAAATTTTAGTAGTTTGGTAGATCTAGGAGATACATAGAGATTTATTTCTAGTGAAGCACTAAAGTGAATTAAGGTAAATGTAGTCAAGCACAACAAGTTCAAATACATAGAAATGGCCAAACAAAAAGTTGGAGGCAAATTTATGGATTGTAGTATTAACTTGGGTGACTTTGTAACAATTCCGAACCTATATGTCATGATATTAGGGTCTTATGACATATTTATTAGCATGGACTGGTTGGAATTGCATGATATGATACTTAATTGTAAGATGAAATGGTTAAGTTTGACGAATGATTTGGGATAGAGTAGAGTAATTGTTGTAAGAAACTAGGGAGTATCCTTGAGGTTTATTTATTCTTTCCAATTTCAGAATAATATGCACAAAGGATGTAATTAGTATGAAATCTTAGAAGTAAACAAAAAGGGAGAAACAAAATGATTAGAAAACCTTCATGTAGTACAAGCGTTTGTCGATGTCTTTCCTGAAGAATTACCAGGTTTCTCGCCAGAGAGAGAATTGGAGTTTACCATAGATCCGAAACCTAGAAATGAACCTATTACAAGAACTCCCTACCAAGGATGATTTTAAGGATTGAAATATATTTTAAAATGTAGAAACCTTGGTGAATCTTACTAATCCTCCATATGCCAACTATAAATGTTTGGCTATATTTTTGAAAAAATATTGAAATTACTAAGGATTTTATATAGTTTATATAAATTTTTGGCTATTTTTAATGTAAATTAATTTTGTCCTTTAGAATTTGGGAGAATAATTTTTAGAATAACGAATCTTTTTTTGGTAAAAACCATGGAAAATTAGCCCATGAGTGAAATTTAGCACCTAAAATCATCCCTACGAGTCCCTAATAGATGTCGACACCAAAATTGAAGGATTTGAAAATGCAATTGAAGGAGTTGTTGTATTTGGGACTTATATGTCCAATCATATCGCAATGGGTTGCACTAGTTATTTTCATAAGAAATAAGGATGGATCATGGAGACTTTTTATAGACTATCATCAATTGAACAAAGAGACCATAAAGAATCAATATCCATTGCCAAGAATTTATGATTTATTTTATCAGATGAAGGGAGAAACAATGTTTTCAAATATTGACCTGAGATCGTGATATCATCAATTATGGATTAAAGAGGGAGATATCCCTAAAACCGCATTTAAGATGAGATTTGGACACTATGAGTTTATAGTTTTACCATTCAGTTTGGCAAACGCCCCAAGGGTATTCATGAGTTTGGTGAATGTGGTGTTCCGCGAATACTTGGACAAATTTGTTACAGTATTTATTGATAACATATTGATTTATTCTCATATGAAAGAAGAGCATGACGGATACCTAAGATTGGTTCTACAATAGAGAAAACAAATTGTATGGGATGTTATCAAAATGTTTTGTTTACCAGTCAAAGATTCATTACTTGGGACATATCATATCTGGAGAAGGTATCATAGTGGATCCAGTAAAAGTATGGGCTATTATGGAATGGCCAACATTGACAAATGTACAATAGGTATGTAGATTTATGGGTTTGGCAGGATATTAATGATGATTCGTCGAAGGTTTTTTGAAGATAGCAAATCCAATCATGGAATTGTACAAGAAAACAAAATTGTATGGACAGACAAATGCGCGGAAGAATTTCAAAAGATTAAAGAGTTGTTAACAACATCGCCAATACTAAAGGTCCCCAACATGGACAAAGAATTATTGTTATGCATGGATGCATCCAAGGAAGTTTTAGGTGGATTTTTGATGCAAGATGGTTGAGTGATCGCTTACATTTTAAAGAAATTAATAAGGCGTGAGGAAAAATACGTAATGCACGACTTGGATTTATTAGAAATTGTATATTCCTTGAGTGTATGGAGACATTATTAGATTGGATGAAAACTCAAATTAAAGGTAGATCATTGTGGATTACAACATATATTTACTCAGAGTGACTTGAACATGCAACATAGGTGTTGGTGATAATTACTTAGCGAATAAGTCTTTGAGATTACTTACATTAAAGGAACGATGAACAAAGTAGCCAATGCGTTGATTCAAAGACCACACATATTCTCGGTAATACCTCTTGAGATGAATCTGCAAGAAACGGTTCTAGCTCTATAGATTGACGATGATTGGTACAAGGAAGTTAAGGCTAATATTAGACAAGATACCATGATGGTACCAAATTATGAAGGTTATTCAATTGAGAGCAACAGATTAATGAGGTATAACAAATTTTTTTATGTACCTCCTAATGATGAACTGAGGAAATTGATATTAAGTGAAACGCATCGAGCAGTGTACATGGATCATCCAGGAGTCACTAAGATGAAGGAAGACCTTAAGCCTTTATTCTTTAGGAAATAAATGAAAGCGAACATAGTTAGTTATATGGCGATATTTCTAGAATGTCAGCAAGAGAAGGTTGAGCATAAACATCCAACAAGATTGTTACAACCACACGCTATTCTTGAATCGAAATAAGAGGTCATTTTGATTGATTTTATTGTTGGATTTCCACTGACGATAAGGAGATACGATTCAATTTTTGTGGTATTTGACACTATGAGAAAGAGTGCACAGGTTATTCCAGTGCGTACGACGTATCAGACACCAGATATATCTATAGTTTTTGTTAGCGATATTGTGAGGTTACATGGAATAACAAGAAAGATCATATCCAATCATGGATCGATGTTTACATGACGATTTTGGACCAGTTTCCAAGAAGCATTAGAAACACAACTGAATTTTAGTACAACATATCACCCAGAGACAGATGAAAAAATAGAAAGAACAAACCAGATTTTGGAGGATATGTTGCGTAGGTATGTAATGGATCAACAAAAAATTTGGGAAGACTTTTTTCCATTGGTAGAGTTTTCATACAACAACAATTACTAGAGTATGATTAAGATGGCATCGTTTGAATTTCTTTACAGGCAACTGCGTCAGACACCATTGAGTTGGGATCAACTTGAGGATAGGGTCATGGTGGGATCGGAAGTGATCCAAGAAATAGAAGAAAATATGTTATCGATAAGACAAAGGATTAAAGAAATGTAGTATTGGAAGAATATTTGTGCTTATTTGCATCGCGTTGACCGTATTTATGAGGTTTGTGTCAGCATTTTCTTGCGAGTAAAACCGCATAAAAGTTCGATCAAGTTTGGAAAGGGTGATCAAATATATGCTATGTTTGTGGGACTTTTTGAGGTTGTGGAAAATAAAGGACCTATGGATTATCGACTAACCTTGCTTGATTTTTTGAGGCATATGCACAAGGTATTTCATGTATCTATTTTACGAAATTATATTAGTGATCTGTCACTTGTTATTGACATGAGTTGTTTGCAGGTGTCAGATGAGCGTGCTCTCATAGCGGAGCCAATCCACATTCTAGACCATTACACTCAAAAAATACGATGTTGAATAGTCGATTAGGTCAAGGTCCAGTGGGACAATTATACTCCACACTCGGCTACATGGGAGGATGCATATGAGATACGTCAACAGTTTTCTTATTTGTTGGATAGATTATATATGTATAAATATGTTAGATGCATTTATTTACTTGCATTTATGTACTATACAAACTTCGGGATGAAGTTTAAAACAAGAGGGGGTGTATGTAACATCTCGTACTACCGATCACACTTATATTGACTTATTCTTTGAGGACACTTGCATGCAAGTGATCTGCCTATAGTACATTATGATTTCATTTCGATTATGATCTATATATGATTAGGATGATGTATTGTAATTCATTGTTACTTTCAAATGTATATATATTGAAAAATATTTTTGACGAGTTCTCCTCAGTGTGCAGGACACACGACAAATTATGGATGTTGATGACATCAATGGACTTCCTTGGACTCTAGATTGAGTTAGTGAGTGGATTGTATTTTGATTGAGTATTTCATTTTGTGAACATGTGATATATGATTTATTACAATATGATTTATGTATATGGATTATTGACATTGTTTTTGTCAGTGGATGCAGTCTTGATGATTATTTTTAATCCAACTCACATAAGGAGTAAAGGGGTCATGCATATAAATCAGAGATTTGAGGGAGAGGTGTTCCAACGTCCCTGTCACAACCTACTAGCACTCATTCCTAACTTGAGTTGTAATTTAACGATTACCTAGTTTGAGAGGTGCACGATGCCGTGAGGGAAGACTGATACATACACTCATAAGGAAATCTAAGGGTTTGCACAATAAGGATGAATCCTTATTCCTCAGAATCCCTTAGTCTCTCACAAGGTTGACCAAGTGGAGTGCTGAATAAAAGGGTCGAATAAACTTCCAAAACTAGTCAAAGGCGAGTGGCACACTTGGAGCACAGAGGTGCGTCTTGAAGGGAATGTCACGTAATTAAAATGTGAGTCAATAAATCTAGATGGCCTAGAGAACTTAATGAAATATTTAGATCTTGTGAGAACATGGTATTAACTAATCAGTAAATTATAAACTAGAAGCCTAAATAGAGTCTAATCCTAAGTTAAGACTAAGTATAAGTCTAAGTTTAAATGAGAGACTAAATAAAAATATTAAATAAATTAAAATAATTGAGATAAAATCAAACTCCAGGAAAAAGAGTAATAAAAAATAGAGGTTGGGTAAAATGCACAGGTGTGCATGAAAATAATAAAGGGATTTTTAAAATAGAAAGAAATTAAAACATGAGAGAATACATGTACACATAGGGTAGTAACTTGAGTTAATCTCCCACAAATCCTAACTAAAAGAAGATTGCTAATCCAACTCTAACAAAAATCTAGTTAGGGGACACTCATTAAATGATAATTTGGGACACAAAGGGACAACTAAGAGAAAAAATAGGAACACATTGGGGAATGTGAGGGAAAATGTATTTTTAAATAAAATAAAAAGGGAAATTACTTGTGCAACTTGAGGAGAGTGAGACGAGTGTGTGGGTGAATAATCACTAATAAAATAATTAAAAATTTGAATTAATTGAGCATGTGGACAAGTGTCAATGAGAATTTACCTATAAAAGAAATGGGGTTGAAGGGGAATGGATCTCACTTTTTCATAGTACTGTTACGCTGCCAAAATTTGGTTTGACTGTGCTTTATTTGTGAGAGTTGGAATTTCAAGCTTGAGAAAGAGTGGAAACTCTTCCTTGCAAGGCAAGCTTGGAGCTATTGTTTTTAGTTTCTTGTGTGTGGCCCCTTTGCAGCTTGGGGGGCTAAGGGGGAAGAAGAGTACCCCTAGCATTGCCTGGGAGGTACCGGTGAAGTCTTGGGTTGGGAAAGCAACAAGGAATCCGTGCACAAGCTTTTCAAAAGAAGATCAAGATGAAATTATTCAATTTCCTCGTTACGGTATTTAATATCATTATTTGTAGTTATCTAGAAATATATTGAATATATAATTAGTATGTATTGGATCTAATGATGAATCGAAACATCATACTTGTCATTAATAAACCTGTAATTTATAATTGATGAATGGTTATATTAGTAGTTTCCTTACAACAAATGACCAAGTTCATGTTAAAATGATTTGCGCATTACTAAATGCGCAAATTTCCAAGTCTGGATAATTAAACGAATCGGTCATTTTTTTTTTATACACCATTTATGTAATTAAAGTTTATGCATATATTAATATGGAAATGGCATCGTTTCTGCAATTAAAGTTTTATGCATATATCAATATGGAAATGGCATCACTACTATATTTTATAGAAGGAATGGTATTTTAACGAAGGTTCCATTACCTTTAGCCACCGTCTTTTTTCTCATTTAGTAGCCACTAGCATAGTCGTAAAGTGGTTGATGTTGCGATGCCAAAAGGTTTAAGGCGATAAAATTTTCTAAAAGTTAATTGTAAATTTTAAAGGAAATCTAAAAGTTAATCTTAAATGTGGTAATTTCAAAGGTTAATCAGTTAAACGTGGCAATCATATGGTGGTACAGTAATTTCTTAATATGATTAGGTAAATGTTAAAAAGTAAACAGGTTAACTGATACATTCAAAAATACAAGGAAGTTATGAAGAGTAAATCACATTCATTGATTTGGGAGGACGACTAAGAATATGCCAGCATCTTCAATTGTTAGCTATCAAATTAGAATTGTAGATTAAAAGGTGATTAATTGTACCCATCTCCAATAGGTATACGTCTTTCAACGTAATTAAAATTTTAGATTAAAAGGTGATTAATTGTATCCATCTCCAATAGGTATACCCCTTTCGACGTAAATATACTTTCCTTTAATCATTTCAAATCTTATAGTCGAAAACATGTGTGGAAAACCTCAATTTCTATTACAATACTTACTTCTTAACGAAGACGTACTTTGCTGATGCTACTTGTACGTAAGCATCGACATTTTAATTATAAGCTCGATCTTGTGTAATAGAAGGGTAAATTCCAGAATGGACGAAGACTTATTTTCTCTTTGTAGTCCTTATAGATATTTAATAGAGGAAACATTGAGCATATATTACTATTCATGTTGAATAGTAAATTTAGATTATATATTCTGGTTTGTTAAATTTTAATCTAAGGGTAGTTCTGCAAACTATTGAGGGTCAAGCTCAATAATCTAAATTTTACAATGGATTATAATCTATACTAACACTCGTATTTATCCATTGTTATAATTGTTCTTTTGTAAACTAATTGATTTATGATTGATATTCAAGGAAATTGATTAACATGGTTTTTTTACTAATAATAAAAAGGAAAAATATCTAGAGTTACTCTAAACTATCTATAATTGAAGATTACTTAATTAATAACCACTAGATCATAAAATTCCTTTGCGAAATTATTAATTTGTATCTAATGTTAGAGCGCGGGATGTTCTTTCAAACTTGGAAGTTGAAAATACTTCTACTCCTCGTGTATTTATAAATTCTAAGTATATGTATTATGATCATAAATTAATCCTACTACAAGATATATAATTTCATAAAGGAATGAAAACGATATGGATCTTATTGATTAATAGGGTTACCAGACTAAAAATTGGCCGCTAACTATAATTTTTATATTTGATATTGTTAATATAGTTTATTAATGAATATAGGAAGCGAGAGTAATTTCTGTTTGTAAATCGGCACTGTAATTAATGATATGACTCGTGCTTGACATAAGTCAAAAAATTGTGTAAGTTGCACAAACCTCAACCAAGGTAGATTATTTGAACACTGTGTGGTTGACAGAATCACTTGGTTAGTGTTAAACTATCAAACTCTTACTAAGATAATGATTATTGTAGTAGTGAAAATGGATGTTATCCTATTTACTTATTAGTTTTATTAAAATAATTGTGACATTACAAGATAAATCAAGTCTTTATTTAATTTTCATGTTTTCTTGTGCTTGCTCAGTGATATGCAATAATTATTTCATGTTTCTCTTAAATAGATGTAAGAAATTAAAAGTTACTCTAGAATATTTTGATCAATTTACACTCTATGGTCATTGATTAATTCATATTGTCTTATGAGTGGTGGGGCGTTACAATTAGTGGGATTTAGATATTTTCATGTTCTTTATAATGATTGCCAGTCCTGAGACCTTAAGTGGTCAAGATCAATCAGATGAATTCTAGAATAGAGCATTGATTATGTGTCTTGAAGGTCCTAACTTTGCAGGGTAGGTTGGGTGGGTAGACATATGTTGATATTGCTTTCCTATATGTTACTTTTTTAACGATTCCACATGTTAAAGTTATTGATTATCAATGATTATAGTAATTAATTATGTGATATTGTTAAGAATGATTTGTGTACATGTTTTCATCATATTATGTTAATTGTCGATGTTGATGCAGTTATCGTTTGTTAAAAAAACATATTTACCTTGTTGTGTACCTATACGTTTGTCTTCCATATGGAGGGTTTGTTACAATGAGTGCCTGCTCCACCTAGGGAGAAACTTCCAACACTTACGTAAAACTCTGGAAAGATGAAAATGATCTCGTCGAAGAGGTAGGGGTACAACCAATGCAGTCCATTGATGAAACAACATCTATCAACACTAGAATGGTTGAGGTGGAAGACCACAAGAAATCCAGCTAGGAGAACTAATGTAGGAGCATCGTATAAAGCCCAAGTGTGTGCCTAAAACCAAGGGGACAATTGGACACGCAGATGCAATTAAATACGTTTTTGTGGAAATGTTTTGAAATCTAAACTCTAAAGCATTAATGTAATGGACGGAAGGAAAGTGCAGTTGCATTTATATCTTGAAGATCCAAACTAATTTTGGAGCATATGTTCCTCTCCGCCGGTTGTAATATGAATTTAAGTCTGTTTAATGCAAGTAGGTAGGTTTAATTTAATAGATTAGATAGTTTAGGATCTTAGGAAGGAAAACAAATGATAAACACCCTCAACCCTTGTATCATTGTAACATAATTCAGAATTCGTAAGATATAGAGTTGCAGAGGAGAACATAGACTTTTATGCATTCTAGATGTTGTTATTTACAATGTAGGGGCACTAGAATTAATAGAAGAAAGATTTTATTCCAATCTATGTGTTTCTATGGTTGTTGGAACCACCTGTTGAATGGTATGTTGTAGGCTAGTTTATATTCTCTGTGTGCATTTTATTTCAATGAGATCTATGTGTGTATGTTGTAGATTTCTATGTTGAATGTTTGAATTCTGGATAAGGGGAGAGTGAGTTTCAGTTGTTTCTTTTTATGAGAACTCCTGCAAAGAGTGCAGTGGAGGGTCCGCAAGGAGTGCATCGACCAGGCTATGAGTTTCATCTTAAAACTCTCAGAGGAGATTCAAATCATGTTTTTACAGACCAGAGTGCAAGGTTAGCTTAGAGCTGTGCAAGGTCTGTGCAGGTTCGGTGAGGTCTGGGATTTTACCAAATCAAGAGGGAGAATGAGAGACTGTTGTTGCAAGAGGTGCACAGAGTCGAAGACCCAAATAACTAGAGTTTATTTGAAAATTGTTGCAAGGAGTGTGTGCAGGGACCCTTTTGGAAGCCTTGAGTTCGCAAGTGAAATCTCAGAAGGGATAGAACCTCTGAAGTGTTCAAAGGGAGGCGGAGGTTGAAATAGTCTCACAAAAGTCAATTTCAGGAGGGAGGATGATCCAGGTGGATATTGGTGGCCACCCACCTTTTCCAACTGGCTCAAAACAACTTTCTGACAATTTTGGCAATTTACTATTTTTAGCAAGATTTAACTTCCGGGGTCATTTTGAGGGTCTAAATGAAGTTTTTTGGGATTGAGGTTCTCAATGATAGCCAAAGGCATGAATGAGCCCCCAAAATGAATCTTCTCGATGATACCTTTCCAACGAGCTTTCATACGCCTAAAACAGAGATCGTATGCAAAAGTTACGACCCCGGGAAGTTGATGTACTAACTTACCCAAATAGGGCTCACATGACTTTTGGCGCTTCATCTCCTAGGGTTAGGTTTTTAGATGTCTAGGACTTTTGGCATTCCTGTTTATTGTAAAAAGGCCTTCAGAGCCTCATTGTAATCATGTTCTTGTGAATGCGAGTCGCTGTCACATCTCTTCTCAGAGATAAGTTGCCACCATTCTAGCGAGTCTTTCATTCCATATTTTTACAGTCTCTGTACATTTCTTTGATTAATAGAAATCATGTATTACTGTATATATGTGTTTATGGTTGCACCTCTGATACATTTATGTTATATTATTGAATATCTGCAATATCTCTGTGCATTTCTTTATTATATCTCCGCTCTCATTTCGTGCTGAAAATAATCTGGATCAGAGGACGCCAAGTCATTTGACCAAAAGTCCTTGAGAAGTTGAATCAAACGGTGGAATCGCTTGAGGAGGAAGTGCCAAAGTTCCATGAGTCGTTGGATCTCGTGGAACAGTGGAAGGATTAAGATCGAGTTTCTTTCAACACTCTTAATTGTGGAAAGGATAGTGACCATCAGATCGGGATCAACGAGGGCCATTGATCTCATATGTGAATTCATGTATAGGATTTCGGGGAATGGAGTGACCAGTGGTTTGGTTCGAGTGTTGTGGATTTTCAATTGGAAAAATCCCGATACAACGAGGGTCTTTGGATCGAGGGAGGCACATATTCGTCGATCTCGTCGAAGGTACGATTTTGGAGTTGGGGAGTTGTAGAGGGAGAGGAATGACTGTTTGATATTCTCTCAAGTTGCAAAAGCCAAAGACTCGTGTGAACAGGTCGCAAGGACCCACACTATAAGCAGAATAAACATAGGTGACAGGTGGCATGCGCCTGTCGCTTTGGGTGGATTCAACCTTTGTTGACATATCACATTTAGGGGATTTGCAAGGGAAGAGCACAAGAGTTTGGCACTCCAACTCGCGAAGTCACGATTTCCGAAAGGTTCTTGTGTTAAGGCTTGGTTGTGGTCCTATTGGAAAAGGGGCTGAAGAGGGGGCTTACACCTTAAGCCCATTCGCAATTTCATGTTTCGGTTATTTCCAAGGGTTATGGAATTGTATTCGAAGTGCCTGACCCGCGAGACCCAAAATCCTTTGTGGGATTAAATAAGGAGTTCAGTTAACCCTTGTCGTGGTTTAGAGAAGATCCTGCGCAGATCTCAACCTGAGGGCAGGAGGTCTGCACCAATTGTGGTATCATAACCCAGAACAAATTCGTTTCTTTATCCAACAGAGAGAAAAGAGGAATTTTACAACCATGCCACCGATAAGAAGAGAAAGGCCCATACCTGATCCATCAGTGGAAAGAGAAATGCGTGAATTACGTGCCAGACTTGATGCTATGGAGACAACACAAAGGAGAATAGTTGACGCTAGGGATATCAGCGAAGCTGAAAGTGAAAATGAACATGAAAACGAAGGAGAAGAAGTTGCAGTTGAAGATGCCGCAGAAGAATGCCTATTCAGGGTTGTTGCAAGGATAGGTGCTAGGGAAAAAATGGACATTCCAATGTACAAAGGAAACCTAGACGTTGAAGATATTCTACACTGGATTAGAGATCTAGAAAAAAACTTCGACTATGAGGATGTCCAGGAAGACTAGAAAGTCAAAAATGTCGTTACTAGACTTAAAGGGCATGCAACACTATGGTGAGATGAACTGCAGGTTGATATACGTTGCAATGGTAAGAAGAAAATCAAGAGTTGGGATAGAATGGTTGCAAAAATGAAAGCCAAGTTTATACCCAGGGATTATCAAATAAATCTGTTTTGGAGGATGCATAATTTGAGACAGAAGTTGATGTCAGTGAAATAATACACTGAAGAGTTCTATAGGATAAACATTAGAGTAGGTAATCAGGAAAGCGATGATGAGAAAATTTCCAGGTATATGAATGGTCTACGATATGATATTCAAGACGAGATGAGCATGATAACCACCCGAACCGTAGAAGATGCTTATCAGATGGCTCTAAAAGATGAGGAGAAGTTGAGAGGAAAGCAAGGTCAAAGAGGTCAAGGTAGAAGTCAAAGCAGAGGCAAGACAATTGCCCAAGACAGAACTCAAAAGCCTAAAGAAGAGGGGAAGAAACGTCAAACTCAATTTGAGAGAGGAGGAAGCTCACAGGGGAGGAAGTATGCTGATAGAAATACTTTTCCCCGAGCCAAAGGAAGAGGAAGAGGTAGAGGAGGTGAAGTGAAATGATTTGTCTATGGAAAAATTGGACATAAATCCTATGAGTGTCTAGATAGGAAGAAAGATGGTGGTGAAACTCACATTGCCAAAGCTGAAGGATGGAATATGGAGGCAGAGGACGCTGAGGGCGAAAGATCTTTGATGATGCAAAAAGTTCTCTTGAAACTAGAGAAGGAGCCAGAGAACCCATCCCAAAAAAACAGTCTCTTTCAAACTACTTGCACAACCAAAGACATGGTATGCAAGGTCATAGTGGACAACGGTAGCACAGATAATCTTGTATCCACATAAATGGTAGAAAAACTAGAGTTGGAGACTATTGCGCATCCAAGCCCATACAAAGTTTCATGGCTACAAAAAAGACATCAGGTAAATGTCAATAAACAATGTTTAGTTGAATTTAAAATAGATGGATATAAAGATGAGGTATTATGTGATGTAATTCCCACGGATGTTTGTCATCTATTGTTGGGTAGACCATGGCAATATGACATAAATGTGGTGCATGATGGAGAAAGAACATGTACACTCTGGAGAAAAATGGTAGGACACACACGTTGCTACCAATTAAGGATAAAGAGGTGAAAACAGAGATGAGCAACACTGTACTTCTCATGAGTGGGAAGGAAATTCTTAAGGAAGTCGAGAAGAAGGAAGACAAGCAATTTATTTTGGTTAGGAAGCCCATAATTGTTTTGAACAACACTAGGATAGATGATTTACCAGAAGAAATCTAGGAGTTGCTAGAAGAATTTATTGATATAGTAGTGGACGAACTACCTTGTTCATTGCCACCTATCAAGAGTATAAGCCATCATATCAATCTTATACTTAAATCCAGTTTGTCGAACAAAGAAACTTTTAGGTTGATGCCGCAAGAGAATGAAGAAGTTAATAGACAGGTCCAGGACTTAATGGACAAAGGATTGATTCAGGAGAGCTTGAGTCCATGTGTTTTTCCAATAGTGCTTAGCCCAAGGAAGGATAGTGGCTGGAGATTACGTATAGACTCAAGGGAAATCAACAAAATTACCATCAGGTACAACTTCCCATTGCCAAGGATGGATGCCTTGATGGATTGCTTGAGTGGAGAATTTTTTTTTTCAAAGTTTGATTTGAAAAGCAGGTATGATCAGATTAGAATGAGAGAAGGTGATGAATGGAAGACACCATTTAAGACGAATGAAGGGATGTATGAATGTCTTGTTATGCCATTTGTCTTGATGAATGTGCCCAGTACTTTCATGAGGTTGATGAACGAAGTCCTAAAGGATTTCATTGAGAAATTCGTCATTGTATATCTTGATGATATATTAATTTTCAGCAAAACTGAAGCAAAGAATTTGAAGCATTTAGCTACAGTGATGAGAAGGTTACGACAAGAGAAATTGTTGATCAACATGAAGAAATCGTCATTTATGAGGACATAACTCATTTATTTGGGTTTTGTTATCTCTGCAAATGAATTGAAAATGGATCCGGAAAACATAAAGGTGATTAAGGATTGGCCATCACCGAAGAGCGTGTTTGAAGTTCAAAGCATCCATGGTTTGTCTAGCTTCTACAAGAAATTCATCCAAAAATTCAGTTGAATTAATGCATCGATGATGGATACGGTGAAGAAAACACATAAATCTTTTCACTGGATGGAGGAAGCGAAGAAAAGCTTCAACCTGCTGAAGAAGAAGATCACTGAGCAACCAATTCTGGTTCAGCCAGATTTCAACAAGACTTTACAGGTCAGGTGTGACACGAGTGGATTTTCCATTGGAGTGGTCTTAAGCCAAGACAATAGGTCGATTGCATATTTTAGTGAAAAACTGAATGAAGCAAAGATTAAGTACTCCATGTATGATAAAGAATTTTATGCAGTCATACAAGTGCTGAAGAAATTGAGGCACTATTTGGTTCCAAAGGAGTTCATTTTGTACAATGATAATCACGCCTTGCAATTCGTGACGCGACAAGAGAACTTGAACCAAAAACATGCTAAATGGGTTGAATACATGCAGAATTTTACTTTTGTGATTAAGCTTATTTCTAGAACTGCTAACAAAGTTCCTAACGCTTTGAGCAGGAAATGTTTGCTTATGTAGGAATTTAGAGTTAAGACTTTGGGTTTTGATAACCTCAAAGAAATGTATGGGGATGATCCAGATTTCAAAGAGGCATATGAGGCATCTGAGAATCCAATTCTTAGGGACATAAGCTAATGGACAGAGTACATGATCCAGGATGGACTATTGTTCAGGGGAAATTAGCTATGTATTCTGAAATGCTCCATGAGGGAGAATTTGCTGAAGGAAAATCACAACGGAGGATTGGCCGGACACTTCGGCCATGAAAAAACATTCTCAAAGTTGAATGCCTCATATTTCTGGCCAAGGATGAGGACAGATGTGAAGACATTTGTGGACAGGTGCAAAATTTGTCAGCACACGAAGGGAAAAAGGCAGAACGTAGGGTTGTATAAGCTCTTACCCATACTCGAAAGGTTGTGGGATACAATGAGCATGGATTTCATATTAGGACTACCAAGGACACATAGGGGATATGATTCAATATTTGTAGTGGTAGAAAAATTTTCAAAGATGGCGCATTTCATACCATGCCGAAAAACCAGTGACACAACTCATATTGCGAACCTATTTTTCAAGGAAGTCATCAGACTTCATGGCTTGCTAAGGAGTATCATTTCTGATTGAGATACCAAGTTTGTAGGAAATTTCTGGAGGACCTTATGGAAGAAGTTGGGGACAAACTTGTCTTTTAGCTCAGCGTATCATACACAGACGGATGGACAGATAGAGGTCATGAATAGAAACTTGGGATATTTGTTGAGGAGCTTAGTGACTGAACACCATAGTCAATGGGATCACATTCTTCCACAAGTGGAATTCGCTTACAATGATTCACTCAATAGAAGCACATCGAAGATTCCATTCCAAATTGTATATGGAATGCAACCAAGGGGAGTCTATGAATTGAAAGATTCAGAACAAGTTGAATTCAAGAGTTCTAGTGCAGAGGAATTTGCAGAAGGAATGAAGGAGCTTCGTAGCAGAATCAAGGAGCGATTGCAGAGTTCAATTCAAGAGTACAAGTGTAGAGCAGATCAACACAGGCGAGAACTTCAATTTGAAGTTGGTTATTTGATTCTTGCACATTTGAGGAAGGAAATGTTCCCAAGGGGAACATACAACAAGCTAAAGATGAAGAAAATTGGACCGTGCAAGGTCATAAGAAAATTTGGGGCAAACACATATGATATTGAATTACCCGATTGGGTTAGAATCTCACCGATATTCAATGTCAAAGATTTGTACCCTTATAGAGCTGAAGAAGAAGGAGAAAAAGATGAACAAGAAAAGATTCAATCGACAAAAAAAATGCCTATAGCTGAAAAGCCACAGATGGAAAGCATAATTGACAAGAGGATTAGCAGAAATACCAGAAGAAAAGAGTATTTTGAATACTTGGTCAAGTGGAAAGGACATTCAATTGAAGATCTCAGCAGGGAGAATGAAGCATAAATTCAAAGACATGGATAGACCATGTAAGGGCTCATGAACAGGAGTTCATGAAAAATTTCAAGCAAGGGAGTATGATACA